>JARKIC010000052.1:0-573364 GCA_029378375.1 Mycena olivaceomarginata | reverse complement strand
TGGCTGGGGTTCTGTTTTAAAGTTTTTCCGACTTTGGTGTTTGCCGTCCGGCTGTTTTTGGGAGGAACAGCCATTTTTCAACCAATCTATCTAGGATGAAGTGCAGATGTGAGGGACCTTGCAACATTGGGTGGGCCCCTAACTTTAAGTTGGAGTGTAATTTATCTCCGTGGCCCACCTGAGTTCAGTTGATATCGATATCTGCCCGCTACAGTATGCATAGGAAGCACCCTTGGTTTACATTATGGAAACACACGTCTTTGAATTAATTCGTTCTTGATCTTTCACCAATCAAGATGAGTCCGGGGTTCGAATCCCCGAGGGTGCATGGCGTTCATGGGAGTCTTTTGGCTGGGGTTCTGTTTTTTGTTTTTCCGACTTTGGTGTTTCCCATCCGACTTTTTTTTTTGAGAGCGGAATGGAAGGAACAGCCAATCTATCTTAGTATCTAGAACAAAACAGATGAAGTGCAGATGTCAGTCTGGGACCTTGCAACATCGGGTGGGCACCCCTAACTTTAAGTTGGAGTGTAAATTATCTACTGAGCAGTTCAGTTGATCATGATATCTGCCCGCTACAGTATGCATCTTGGTGTACATTATGGAAACATACATCTTTGAATTTATGTACTCTCGTGGGCAATCAAAATGAGTCCGGGGTTCGAATCCCCGAGGGCGCATTCGTATTTGAGACCCGTTTTAGCGGTGATTCTTTTTCCGACTTCGGCATTGCCTCCATCTACATTGCCTCCATCTACATAATGTATCCATGCTTTTTTCTTTCCTTGCAGGACAGCGGAATGGATTGAAGGAACAGCCATTTTTTAATCAATCTATCTATTCATGGAGTGCAGACAGGGGACCTTGCAAGCACCCGTAAGTTGCTGTGGACCATACCTCCAGTCAATATGTGCCCTTGGTGTATGGCAACACTCATCTTATGTCTCCTGGGTCGGCACAGCAGAATTCAAGACAAACCCGGGGTTCGAGTCCCCGAGGGTGCATTATGTATTTGAGCACCTTTTTCTTTTCCCTTCTCGTTGGTTTTGGTTTTGGGTGCTAGTGTCTTGTTGGCTGGTAGAAACATCTAACTAGTTGGATATTTGCGGGACCCGGTTATTAGCTCATTAATTCATTGCATGGTTACAGATGTTTGAATCAAACATCGAGCATTGAGCCCAGACTCACCAACTCCTCAACCCACCAGTAGATGTAGCAAGCACCCTTGGTCTTCGAACTCTTGATATGCAAAGCAGAATTCAAGATGAATCCGGGGTTCAATTCTCTGAGGGCACATCCGCTAGCCAGTTCCAGTTTTTTTTGCAAGTTGCCAGCACAACCACACAAATTCTGCATGCAGCCTTCAGGATGAGAATGACGTTGCAAATGCAGAATTGGCAGTCGTTGGTAGTTTTTTCTTTGATTACAGCACTTAGGTCTAAATAATTAAAGCATACAGAGCCCACCTCCCCATCTCCCAACTTCCTGACTCACTACAGTGTAGCAAGTGCCCTTGGTGTACGGAAATACACATCTTTCCATTATCCCTTCTCGATGCTACAAGATGAGTCCGGGGTTCGACTCCCTGAGGGTGCATATAGTTTTTCCTTGCTAACCGGTTTTGGGTATTCTCTGTTTGGTGGGTGGGTCGCAGCAGAAACACCTGACTAGTCGGATATTTGCATACCCACTTGGTGGTTCATCTATCTACTGGACAGTTCAGGCACTGACCACTGCTGCGCGTGACAGGGATCGTGTTACGTATCCCGAGCAGGGTCGGTGGAGTCGGCGGAGAAAGGGTCGCGAATACGAATATTCATTCTCCAAACACGCTTCCTCACCATCTCGGTATCGCGCCCTTGGTGTACGGTAACACCCGTCTTAATGGTACATTTTCTCGAGCAATTACTTCAAGACGAGTCCGGGGTTCGACTCCCCGAGGGCGTATGTGCGGTTATGATTTTTTGGCGGTGATTCTACTTTGCCGAGTCGCCGACGCTATCTTTTTTCTTTCCTCGCAAGACAGCCGAACGGAAGGAACAGCCATGTTTAATCTATCTATCTACTCTATATTTATCTAGGCAGGACCTTGCAAAGTTGGGTGGGCACCTATAACTCGGGGTATAATGTAGCGGAACCATCGGTTGATACCTGTCCACTACAATAGACATCTTACGATTATGTGCGTATCGCATGTCCGCCTGATCAAGATGAGTCCGGGGTTCAAATCCCCGAGGGTGCATTTCTATTTCCCTTCGCGGCCAAGTCTTTTGGCTGGGGTTCTGTTTTTCCGACTTTGGTGTTTGCCGGCACCGTCCGACTAGTACTCTTTTTTTGAGAGCGGAATGGAATGGTAGGAACAGCAATCTATCTATCTATATCTATCTAGCCTTGCAAAGTTGGGTGGGCGCCTATAACTCGGAGTATAATGTAGCGGAACCATCGGTTGATATATATCCACTACAACAGAGGTACAAAGCACCCTTGGTGTATGGAAACACACATCTTACAGTTCCATGTCCCAGTCGAATCAATTAAGATGAGTCCGGGGTTCAAATCCCCGAGAGTGCACTTCCCTTTCCATTTCGTCGCCAAGTCTTTTGGCCGGGGTTCTGTTTTCCCGACTTTGGTGTTTGCCGTCCTGAGAGCGGAATGGAAGGAACAGCCATTTTTTAATCAGAACAAAATGGATGCAGTGCAGGTGCGGGGGACCTTGCAACATTGGGTGGGCACCCCGAAGTTGGAGTGTACTTTATCTACATGACCCACCTGAGCAGTTCAGTTGATATCTGCCCGCTACAGTATGCATAGGAAGCACCCTTGGTGTATGGAAACACACATCTTTGAATTTGTATATCTCTGTGGGCAATCAAAATGAGTCCGGGGTTTGAATCCCCGAGGGTGCATATCCCTCCCGGATCCCTTTTAGCAGTGATTCTTTTTCCGACTTCGGCATTGCTTCCATCTATGAATCCATGCTTTTTCCTTTCCTTGCAGGACAGCAGAATGGAAGGAACCTCCATTTTTCAATCTATCTATTTATCTAGATTCAACAGGACAGGAGTGCAAACACAGAGGACCTTGCAACACACCCGTAAGTTGCTGTATAATTTAGCGGACCGTACCTACCAAGCAGTGCAGTCAATATGTGCCCTTGGTGTATGGCAACACACGTCTTATGTCTCCTGGGTCGGCACAGCAGAATTCAAGACGAACCCGGGGTTCGAGTCCCCGAGGGTGCATGTTGATTTATGACCGTTTTTTTCTTCCCCCTTATTGTTGGTTTTGGTTTTGGGTGCTATTGTCTTGTTGGCTGGTAGAAACTTCTAACTACTCGGATATTTGCGGGACCCAGTTGGTAGTTCATTAATTTATTGCACAGTTACAGATGTTTGAATCAAATCATACAAAGCCCCCAACTTCCACACCCACTAATACAGTATACCAAGCACCCTTGGTGTATGGAAACACACATCTTACAGCTGTTGTTTATTCGATGTCTAACTAATCAAGATGAGTCCGGGGTTTGAATCCCCGAGGGTGCATCCTTCCCTCGTCGAAGTCTTTTGGCTGGGGTCATGTTTAAAAGTTTTTCCGACTTTGGTGTTGTCGTTGTCCGACTTTTTCTTTTTTTGAGGGCAGAATGGAAGGAACAGCCAATCAATCTAGAACAAAACCAGATTCAGGGAGGTGTAAGGGCAACCTTAAGCTCGGCGCAGGGCGCGGAAACTAGTGGGGGAATCCGAAGAATAAATATAGGTACTACAATACAGGAGCGGAAATACTACGCACCTAGCGGGGGAATCCGAAGAGAAGAAAGGATGAGGATTCCCACACTAGGCGAAACCTTATATACTAGTTGGTAACTACCCAGTAGCACGTGTCCGGAGGTATCTAGAATGATCGCGGGCCTGATCACACAGCACGTGCCAACGAGAGCGGACGGATGTCCCGGGTGGTTTGGCGGTCAGATAGAAGGGCGCAGAAGTGTCCGGAGCGCCGGGCGGAAAACCATCCGGAGAAGCGCCCGAAGCGCCCGAAGCATCCAGAGCATCCGGATTGGGTCCGGATGGAAAACCGTCCGAACGGGGGTTCCCCTGACAGGAGGGGACCTGGCAACATTGGGTGGGCCCCCTAGGTTGGAATGTAATTTAAGTATCTATGTGGCCCGCCTGAGCAGTTCAGTTGATCATAATATCTGCCCGCTACAGCATGCATAGAAGCACCCATGGTGTATGGAAACACACATCTTTGAATTAATATATTCCTGTATCTGGTTAATCAAGATGAGTCTGGGGTTCAAATCCCCGAGGGTGCATGGCTTTTGTGGCTGAGCCTTTTGGCTGGGGTTCTATTTTTCCGCCTTTGGTGTTTGCCGTCCGACTTTTTTGAGGGCGGAATGGAACGAACAGACATTTTTCAAACTATCTATCTAGGCTCCAAACTCAGGACCTTGCAAAGCTGGGGGGGGGGCTATAACTCGGAGTATAATGCAGCGGAACCATTGGTTGATATATGTCCACTACAATAGAGGTACTAAGCACCCTTGGTGTATGGAAACACATCTTTGAATTGATGATGTTTGATGTGAATCAAGATGAGTCCGGGGTTCGAATCCCGAGGGTGCATTGCCCTTTCACATCCCTTTTAGCGGTGATTCTTTTTCCGACTCCAGCATTATTGCCTCCATCTACATAATGTATCCATGCTTTTTTCTTTCCTTGCAGGACAGCGGAATGGATTGAAGGAACAGCCATCATTTAATCTATCTATCTATATCTATCTAGCCTTGCAAAGTTAGGTGGGCGCCTATAACTGGAGTACAATGTAGCGGAACCATCGGTTGATATATGTTCACTACAACAGAGGTACTAAGCACCCTTAGTGTATGGAAACACACATCTTTGAATTTATGTACTCTCTGTGGTCAATCAAAATGAGTCCCGGTTCAAATCCCCGAGGGTGCATTGCCTGGAGCTCTGTTTTTCCGACTTTGTTTGCCATCCGACTAGTACTTTTTTGAGAGCGGAATGGAATGGACAGAACAGCCATTTTTCAATTAACCAATCTGTCTAGAACAAAATGGATGAAGCGTAGATGCAGTCTGGGACCTTGCAACATTGGGTGGCACCCCTAACTTTAAGTTGGAGTGTAATTTATCTACGTGGCCCACCTGAGCAGTTCAGTTGATCATGATATCTGCCCGCTAAAGTATGCATAGGAAGGACCCTTGGTGTATGGAAACACACATCTTTGAATTGTTATATCCTTGTATGTGGTTAATCAAGATGAGTCCGGGGTTCGAATCCCCGAGGGCGCATATCCCTCCCGGATCCCTTTTAGCGGTGATTCTTTTTCCGACTTTGGCATTGCCTCCATCTACATAATGTATCCATGCTTTTTTCTTTCCTTGCAGGACAGCGGAATGGATTGAAAGAACAGCCATTTTTTAATCTATCTATCTACCTAGAACACAGATGGAGTGCAAGCACAGGGGACCTTGCAAGTACCTGGAAGTTGCTGTATAATTTAGTGGACCATACCTACCAGTTGATATGCGCCCTTGGTGTATGGTAACACACGTCTTACGTCTTCTTTGTAGGTGAGACGGAATTCAAGACGAACCCGGGGTTCGAGTCCCCGAGGGTGCATGTTGATTATGACCGTTTTTTGACTCTATCACAATTCCCTACAAGTATCAAAGTCCACCCTAGCCAAAGTTAAGCTCCTTCAGACAAGATCTGGGCTTGCTAGTCGGGATTCATCGCTCCAATGGCCTCAAGTGTAATAAGCACAGTATATGATATTCTGAAGGATCTTTCTCTATCATTAATTGCATATGAATTAGTACGAATTATCTAGCTAGATTTCAGCCGAATCCGTGCAGAACTCATCGAGATATGGGCAAATCGGTCGCGAGAATCAAAAAATTCCCAAAACGGCAATTTTTCGATCCGCGCCTTCGGTACTGCAATTAGCTGTAATTTTAAATTATTGCACGGTTACAGATGTTTGAATCAAATCATCGAGTGGCATTGAGCCCAGACGCACCAATTTCTCAACCCACCCACAGTGCATGTAGCAAGCACCCTTGGTCAGATCTTGATATGCAAAGCAGAATTCAAGACAAACCCGGGGTTCAATTCTGCGAGGGCACATCTGCTAGCCAGTTCCAGTTTTTTTTGCAAGTTGCCAGCACAACCACATAAATTCTGCATGCAGCCTTCAGGATGAGAATGCCACAAATGCAGATCAGCAGTCATTGGTACTCAGTTCTTTCCTTGATTACAGCCCTTGTGTCTAAATAATTAAAGCATACAGAGCCCTGCCTCCCCATCTCCCAACTAGGCCCTGATTCACTACAGTGTAGCAGCCCTTGGTGTACGGAAACACACATCTTTGAATTATACCATTGGAGTACAAGATGAGTCCGGGGTTCAACTCCCTGAGGGTGCATAACCGGTGCATATAGTTATTTTTATTTTTTCCTTGCTCACCGGTTTTGGGTATTCTCTTTGGCGTACCAAAACTCCACGTTTCTCCAATACGCCATTCAATCGTGGTCGTTCGGGCGATCCCTCACGCTGTCGCAGGCCGGTACAACTTTGTCAGGAAAGAACTTCACAGTGCTGGGCTCTTGTAATGACGGTGAGCGGCAATTATATGATTTCCGAGCCCTTCCACCGCTTGATAGCCACAATGGCGGGTGGGACATTCTGGGTCAGTCAGCATTCCGTGCATTGCAGCCGACGGCGCCACTGATATCGATCGCCAGACTACTACCGCTCCAGATCCGAGTGTGGCGGCGATGTCCACTGGGTGTGTGTTCCATCTCCCGTTTTCATGTCTCATGGTATCTCAAACATGTGATAGTTATTTTATGCTGTATGTAATTTCCAGTCACCGCGACGTCTCCCTTTACGCTATCTTCTAGGCTATCTGCTGTTAGCCGAGGCTACATCCAACCCGAGCTACCTGGATGCTGCCACTGAATCGGCCAACTTCATTCACTCACATTTGTACAATTCCAATGGCCTCGTCCTGCAAATCATATCCGCAAGCCAGGATGATTCATGCAAGTTCTCGACGACAGCGTCAATACGTTTAATTCTGGGCTGTTCATCGAGGGCCTGGCGGTTCTCGCTTCGCAGAAGCAAGATCCGTCGACGCTGACTTTGTGAGATTCAACGACCATCTCTCGTGATCACACTTAACGTGCTTAATGATCTCATCACCAATGTCCTTTCCAATCCGTCGTGGCAGACCACAGGAGGAATAATAACCAACGGAGGCTCGTATATTCTGATTAACTCTTTGTGCGGTCACCACTCATACATTTTCGTTTCAAAACTAGCCGGAAAGAACGGAGATTCGATCCTCGTGCGCGCCCTCACCGCTGCCTACGTGCGCAACGTCACGACGCCCGATATTCGTAAAACTCTGCGTGATTATATTTCTGTGCAGGTTCGTCAGGATATTCACCAGCGGCGTCGTCATTGAGTATCATAATTGATAGTTCAACGCGGTCATAGACCTCGCAACGAACGGCGACAATATCTATGGCGCACAATGGATAGGCCCGGCCAGTTCGGCGTTTTCGGAAAACAGCCAAACCAGCGCGCTTTCCCCCTTGCTCAATACCGCCTATTTCATCGCCTCCGACATGAATATAACCGCGTCGTCCACTTCAACATCGTCGACATCGCAGGAACAGTCCCCGACGCCTTCCTCGACCCCATCGAAGGCGCCGGCGCGGCAACGATCGCAGGAGCCGTGATTGGCGCAGTGCTCGTCGTCGCAATCGGAATTGTCGTCTGTCTCATTGTTCGTCGTCGCCGCGCACGAGCAAGAGAACTCTTAGCACCGGAACCGATGCCCACGGCACAGTTGGCCCCGACTTCAATTCCGACGACCTCCGCTGCCGCTCAGCCTCAGAGCAACCCTTCCTTCGCTGATTCAAGCGCCGACCGCTCGTTCAATTTCCCCTCTCACCCTTCCGTCGTTCCTCCGACCGATTTTTCATTTATGCCTCGCTCGTATGTGGGCGCAGAAAAGAGGCGACCTCCGCCGCGCCATGTGCCGCAACAGTCGGAGATGAGCGCGATGTTCACCTCGACGAGCACAGGGGGTAACTCGTTCCTTGGTACCGCACATTCTACTTCCGCGGCGGCGCTTCGGGACTCTCAGGTGGTTGAGGAGGAGCCACCACCCGAGTATGTCGCAAAGGGAAGATGATCTCTTTTTGCGCAATCTCCTTCTATATCGGCAGATCGAGGTACAATATGTATGTCTTGTAATAAAATGGTCACTTTGGCTCAGATAACAATTATACCCATTTCCAGTAGGGCAAAGCTGACCTGGACTGAGGGGAGGTTGAAGTGATTTTGATCTCATCATGCACTTGACCGGCATGTTCCGCCTCCTGGTCCGCGGGTTGAAATGGCGAGAACGGCTGTCTTATCATGCAACGACACTTGGAGATTGGCGCGTAAACCATAATAAGCGAGGAACGATAAAAGGTACGAGCTGATTTGTGCCTGCAAAAGTCTGCGCAATTCAATGGACTGCAGTATTTGTAGTGGAAGGAAAGTCATTTACCAACGGATAAGCGAGGCACAGTCCCGCTTGCAGGATATATAAAAGCCTGAAGCCGCGAAGGACGAGCCCACATAAATCTCATCCTACTTTTAGAAGTGCCTTCCTTCGAACTTCGGAACGATGGATATGGAAACGAGAACAGATCTCCTCTGCACTCTAGCAGTACTCCTCTTCCCTTCACTGATAATACTATTACTTCGTCCGTCCGGCAAGGTGTGGCTGCGAGCTCTTGACTTCACTCTCCGTTCACGCACACGCAGAGTACTATCCCCCCGTTCATCGGAACAACGAACATCCTCTCGTCCTCCCGGACTGCACTGAAACTACAGTTCTATGGAACCAAGATGCTCCATGAGGCGTACGTCCAGCGCGGCAACGGGATATTTCGACTGCCTGCACTCTTCCGGTGGACAAACCTTATTTCTACGAAGAAGCACATCTCGGAAATTGCATCTGCACCGGAGCACTTAATTTCCTTCGATGCCGGCCTCGCCGAGGTAAGGCATTGTTATTTATCTCGGGATATTTCACACGTGTTCCCAGGTCCTTCAAACAGACTGGACAGTTGGACGGGACGTCACGGAAACCCGTACCATACCCCGGCGATCCGGGTGGGGCTGCGAAACATAAGCCAGTATTTCCCACAAATGCATGATGAACTCGTACAGCCATTTGATGAATCGCTGGCGCTTCAGAATCACGGTAGGGGGTGTTCAATATGATGCTGGAGGCAGATTGTTCATCGTCGACTTATTTGAGATTGGAAATTCATCTCTGTGGTTCCAAATGTCATACAAATCATCTCACGCAGTACCAGTCGTGTCTTCGTTGGCCTTCCGCTTTGTGAGTTGCTCATATCTTTTTTCTCCCCCAAGGCGACACATTCCATACTCAGGCAGAGACCCGGCATACTTGGGTATCACTAACAACCACAGCATCCGGATTTTCGCAGCCTCGCAGATACTCCGCATCCGCCCTCACTTCCTCAATCCGTGAGCCACTCATACTTCCTGTCTCCACGATGTGTGCTCATCCACAGGTTGATCGCTCGCTGATCACATCCCGCAAGAGCGCTGTTCGCCGCGCAATGGCGTTTCTGGGACCCGTAGTTGAAAAACGGCTGGAAATTGAACGTGTTGCTGGTCGGGAGTGGTCGGATCGCCCGGTTCGTGTCATTAACTTTTTGGTTGGGTTTTCGGGATTGATGGATTGTACGCAAAGAACGACCTCGTATCGTGGCTGCTCGACTTTGCCGAGGGATATGACCGCACCGTCGAGGCACTCGTAAGGCGCATTCTTACGCTTAACCTGGCAGCAAACAGCACATGGATGGTATTCTGCCCTACTCTCCGACGCCAAAACATCTGAAAATCCACCAGTCAATGACAGCTGCGCTCTACGACCTTGCAAAATACCCAGAATATATGCTCCCAATGCGCGAAGAGGCAGAGCGTGTGGTGGGCCGAACAGGGGTGGACAAGAAGATCTGTGAGCGACATGCATAGAATTGATAGTTTCCTTCGCGAGTCGCAGCGACTGAGTGCGAGCGGACCAAGTAGGCCGCCCTTTCATCTTCTTTTACTCGGCATAACTGTCTCTTGTATGTTCCAGTTGGAATAGCACGTCAGGTGGTAGCGAATGAAGGTTTCAACTTCTCCGATGGAACGACCATACCCTACGGCTCTTTCTTGACTGTCCCGGGAATAACGTCAATTCTGACCCAGGTCTTGAACATAACCCTCCCGGTTTCGAAATTATACTGACGTTCCAAAAGCCGTGTATCCGAGCCCTGAAATCTTCGAATGGCTTCCGCTTTTTCGCGAATGCGCGAGGAACATGCTCGTTTCCTCCGCCCGAGCCAGGAACCCAATGTCAGCACATGGTCACCACAGGTCCAAACCACGTCGTCTACGGGCACGGACGCCACGCATGTCCCGGTCGGTACGGAAGAAGATGAACCCAGACTTCCACTGACTAACTTCCTACTAGGTTCTTTGCCGCGACGCAGCTCAAGACCGCCCTCCCTCACGTCCTGATAAACTATGATATCAAGGCGGAAACTGATGGTGTACGGGCCGCCTGACCACGAGTTCAGTTTGTTTAGAGTTCCAAATACGCTGGGCAAAATTTACATTCAGAAGAGGATCTAATGTTCCGTGGGACTGGATGAGTATTTCCGGCACAAATATAGTTAAATTCGTACCAGATTTGCTTGTCCTAAGTACGGTGCTCCTTTCGCCTGAGAGCCGTGTCGGAAATTGTGTTAAAATCATCCTTTGCCAGCCGCTCCCATTGACAGCAAGCGGCACGAAAGTGGTGATTTGATAAACTGACGCAGATAGAGCTCGGGAGAAATTTTCCTGCCCTCGATTTGGTAGCCAAAGTTCAACTGTTCAAGTTGAACCACTGTGATATGGCTGTGCTTCATAGTTTGTGTCATCTTTGGCGACGGCGTCCACTCTTTTACCACCATGGCATCTACTCGAATCGAACAACAACTCTACAGTTACCGTTTCCTCTATGACGAGAGAAAATTTAGATGTGAGGGAGACACAAGCCGAGATCAAAGTTGGGTGGCATCCTTTCAAGAACGCCAAGACTTCCAAGTTCCAGGACCTTCCTCAGCTTGGGGGCTCAGTCAAAGCTCGGACTCGTGGAGTCTGCGGTCACTCATCGCCGTCAGTGCTGCGGGCCTTGATGTCGGGTGCAACGGGATAGCGAGGTAGGCTGGTAACAGAATCACAGTCGGCGAGCATTACCGAACATTGACGCCTGGCCTTTTTAGACGCCGAGTATACCTACCACCTGGAAAGAGAGTAAGGAGCGGGGAACGGGAGAGCGCTTGGCTCCCGCCCCGCTCATGATCTCGGCAACTCCGTCCGGCAGCAGCTCGTCTCAGGCCCTCGAAAACCGTCAAAAGTGACCAAGTTTCAGTGGGCGCTAAACGGCCTAAGGGCGCTTCTTTGGGCGGCTCCAACCCTGTCGATTGTTGGTGTATCATGATTTCTCGTTCAACGTTGATCATTTTTCAGGCACCTCACGGCTTAATGAGGAGAAATAAAAGACATGTGCACCATCAACGCCCAACCCTTAGAAGAAACCACCTCGCCCACCCCGTCGACGCGCTTTCGCTCTCGTTCCAAATGGTTATTACGGGCGTGGTCGCCTGCGCTCTACTGCTAATGGGGACTCGCGCGGCTTCGCAAATTGCCTCCCCCCTCTCGGCGGGTATGGATACCAAATTCCTCTCCCACATTCAAGGTCGTACTGACCCATTTATGCTCCCAGAAAGCGAATATCACCATATCGACCACAGACCGGGTCAGTCTTGCAGGTGCAGCACTGGACACAGCCATAAGCAGACTTGATGCAGATGGTCTGTTCGACGGTACGCGGGCGAATCTTACCTCCAAAGGCCACTGATAACTGATCATGTCCGGCTGTCTGTTGCAGGTGAGGCTTACGGAATTGCAGGCGACCTCTACTCTCAGATGACGCAGTTCGATATATTACTAATTCAACAAAGTATGAGAATATGCTCAAACGATATCTGGCGATCATTCAGGCGACACGGGCAAATTTCACGGATTTTTAGTGAGCTCAGGCTTCGCTACCAGATGCTGCAGTTGAACTGACCCTCACTAGTGTTTGTGTTCACTTTCGAAGTCATACCATATAACGGCTAACTCGGATGACCTTTGTGCGCCTCGACAGACTAACTACGGGCTGTGAGTCACTCAAACTGTTGATGGCTCATTCGGGTCCAGTTAACATCATCAGCTCATTCGGACATGCGGCGGCCAATGCATATGCAGCATTAAGAATCCTGTATTTCTTCAATATGCCGTTGAGTCCTGGTGGTCTGCTAGGATGTGCACGATCTCTGGGAGTGATATCTCGCTTGGCAGAATCGCTGGCAAGAATTTTACGCTCACGAAAGCTCGCCAAGACGGTGAGTTGGGTCCTTGGACACGCATCATTAACTGACGACTGTCGGAAAAATCCTGTTTGTGTTGTAACGGCTCGAGGATGATTACTGGCTTGTAGTGGATCACCATGGATTATAACCTTGTGGCGGAAAAAGTTCTAAGCTGTCTCAAGCCATCATATGGGGCATAAGGCACATACCAACTTGTGAGGGATTATGTGTGCTCACAATCACTGATGAGGCTAGGCTCGGCACCTGAACAGGTCAATCATGCACTGTGGTAGCCTGAACACCAACTATTAATCACTTGCAACTGTCCTAGTCTCTTATAAACAGACACTATAACAATATAACCTCGTACCTCAGTTTGTTATACAACTGTCCCACCAGAAGAATCACCGATGTATTGATTCAACATCATTCAACCCCCAATTTTGCAGATATTAATAACCGCGGAGCCGTGTGGAGCTCCACCCGGTGGCTGGGACAAGGTACATAACTCAGGTCATGACCTCTCAAAATTTTCCATACATGTATGCATGTGATGAAAATCAGATCTATTATAATGTGCACAAGCGCTCGCCGGCGCTTCGCGCCGGCTCCCACTTCTGCCGGAATGATAGATTAAAAGCGGAGTTTAAAGGCTTCAGACAGACGGACGGACAAACGTAATTTTATAAAGAGGGTAAAGAGTTAATTTACTTACTTAAACTTAACACAACACTGGTACTGCCTTACTTACATAGTGCAAACTTGAATTTACTTGCTCGGTGAATGAGGGCTTAAGCCTGTTCAATATTTTCTTGCTGCGCAGCGAATGAGTTATAAGCCATCGTGAGTATGTATGGGGCTTGTCACCTTGCGAGTGCTTACGAGCCAGACTGTGGCTTATGACAGAATATATGAACATGAACTATGTGCTATAAGCCGGGTCAAGTATTACTGGCTTATAACGAGTGGTGAGCGGATCCGATCCAATATAATGTGTTTGTGATTTTTCCGATACGTCCTGTGTCTGCGCAAGAAACGATGGTCGGGGGTAGATTTTGGGTGCGTCCACTCTGCCAATCAGCCCTTGGCAATAACGCTGAAGCTGATTGAGGAAGGATGACCAACTGGCAGAGCCTAGTATCGGTGGTCTTGCGACTGGGTATGTCCAGCGCGTTTAACCTCAGTCATTAATACTGAGATTCATGACCACTGGTCGCCAGATACTTCCTTGTGTGAGTATTTCGTCGCGGGATGACCCACCAACTCACTCGAACTAGCTAGTTTATCCGCCCTGTTGGCCGAGGCCACATCTGACCCGCTTTATCTTCAAGCTGCGACTGAATCAGTGGATTTTATCCATTCACACCTGTACAATGTTCAGAACATTGTCCAGCAGTACATCTCCAGTACTGGGTGCCAAGTCGTCGTCGTGACCGTGACCCCATCAATTCGGGTTTGATGAGTCCATTTTTCACTCGATCGCAAGCAACGCTTCCACGCAAAATCTGGTGCCGTTTCCTCTCACATATTCCGACAACAGATATTTCAACAGTCTCGACGGCCTGATGACGGCCGTAATTCCTCACACCGGATGGCAGGGTGATGATGGGATTGACGCAGCAGACGGTAAAATTCCGAATCTCTCAAATTCCCCATACGCTTATTTCGATTCGAGGGCAAGGCGGGAACATGAATCTGATGCAAGGTCTCAAAAAGTGTACGCGCGGAACTCGACGAACTCTACGCTGCGTCAGTATGTCGGTGACTATATTGCGGTTCAGGTGATTGGAGAAACGAGTGTCCCACCGAGATTCATCTGACCAAGCGGTCGTAGTTCAATGCTGTTATCGACTTGGCCACGTCAAGTGGTACCAATATCTACGGAGGATCCTGGACCGGTCCACCAGGCGCGGACTTTTCAGCGAAAAATCAGACCACTGCACTGGCTGCTTTGATCAGTGCGTTGGGAGTCGCAACTACGCTGTCGTCGCCGCCATCTCAGCACCCTCCCAAACTTGCTGCCATTGTGGGCGGTACATTGGGGGGGCTGGCGATAGTGGGCCTTGGCCTCGCATTAACCTGATTCTTATATCGAAGTGAACTGTGTTCGAGGGGTACCTGCGATATCGAACCTTAACCCCCGGACCTCCACTTCGAATCATTTCCCAGACATCGAATGCATCCAACTAGCGAGCAAACCGTCATTTCTGACCCCTCCCGCAAGCATTTCTCGTTCACGATATGGAGAAAAGTGTGGCGGACCATTCCCACCATCCGATATCCATCCACCGGTTATGGTTGCAGCGGCACCACAAGCAATCGATCCGTCCACTTCCAGGGCTAATCAACTCAAGTCCCGTCAATCCTTCAGCCTCTAGCCTCCACATAGAGCAGCTGGTCCAAATACTGAACCACCGGTTGCAAACTCGTCAGTGGGACGAAGGGGAGACACCACTGGAGTATCCGGTTGACTGAATTTACTCGCATGGTGGTCAGCCCATCGTATGGTTTTTTTTTTTTAGAATTCGACGGGCTGCTCTTTTACCCTTACTGCGCTCGGGCAAAGGGATTTCGGCACTGTTGTTCTCCTTGACCTCCCATCTTCCATAGGCATCTACAGCAATAATGGGTACATTGTTGAGCACCGTAATCCGTGCGGATAGACGTCATCGAGGATGATAAAATCATCGAACAAAGTGTTGTGCAACGTCAATCAGCGTCAATGGGACTGTGTCACAGGCGTCACAGCGTCAGTCTGCGTCAATTTGCGTCAATCTTCCATGTCAATTTTGCGCCTTGCAGCGTCAGTCCCGGCGCTTGCAGCGTCAATCCTCGTCTCAGTCAGCGTCAGTCTGCGCCAGTTGAGCGCCGGGACACAGCGTCAGTGTGACAACTCTGCATCAATCCAACGTCAGTTGCAATATTGGTGTGCGCCGCTCATGGGCCTCTCTACGTCAGTCACTTGCCACATGCGCCGGTATTCTTCGCATCTGGATGACTCTTGCATTTGTGTCCTCTCTTCTTCATTGCAAAATAGGATACCATTCTCTGATTTACTCCCTTGCCACACTTCAACATTGCTCTAGCCCTCATTCACACCTGCTCAACCAACAAACATCTTGTGGCCCCTGAGAGTTTACTGGTTCAACTTCCCGGTTGTGCTCAGCACTTGATCTTTTTCAACTATTTCCTATCACAGAATTCCACTTTTGTTGCTGCCACCAGTGAGTTTGGTTGACGTCACTGTGATCCTGGATAACCGCATTTGGAACACAGCGATCAAAGTCCTTTAGCGTCGTCAACGACGATGAGCACAGAAAAAAGTTGGTTCAAAAATCAGAAAAAAATTGTCAACAAAGCTGCTTCAGCCCAGCATATCGGATAGCGAGTGGTAAATCTGAAAGAAACAACACCTTGGTCGTACGTCAACACGCGCGCGCCGGTCTGCGTCAATACACAGCCACCAACGTCAGTGTTGCATTCACCTAAGACAGCCACTTTATTGCTTACGGCAACCCCTCTTAGGTCATTTCCGCTGTGGTACCGGAAATGACCTAAGAGGTCTCCGCCGGCGTTGGAGGTGTCGCAGACCCGGCTCGCTTATGTCCCTGCCATGTCGGCATCTCGGCATGGTCTGCCTGCGCCGCCTCCGCCGCCTACCTTCACCGTATGAATTACCTTTGAACCTCTGTGCAGCCGATACAGCTGTCTCCCTCTAATGTAAAGCAACATTGGAACCATCTCCATTAGTCCCTATCCTCAAAGCTGGGCTGTCTTACTACATAAGGCCCTGTTCGGGATCCCCAGGTAGATCCTGTGATGCTCCAGGACACTCCTGTACAGGTCGTCCCAAAAGGGTATCCTGTAGCCGAGGCTGTGCTCGGCCATTTGCCGCGAACAGTCACATGGTGACACCTCGTGTAGATTAATTAGAACACGCGATTGCAACGCGATTGGCACGCGATCTGGGAAGATATGAATGCAGCGGGGGATCGATAGCACATCAATCCCTTCCTCTTTCGTCCCCCGCCTTCGCAATGGTCTTTCTACGGCCTGAAACACGCAAAAAGAAGAGCAAACCAGTCCATGTTCAGCATCGGGAGCGCATTCGACGGGCTACAGGCCTTGTAGCCTCACTGATTGCTGCTGCAATTGTTTTTGCAGGGACTTCAGAGAAAACAGCCATGCATGCATCTGTCCTTACAGGACATGGATGGGTACAGGAACTGTTGAACGGTAGGTCTTTCACTTCTGTAATCAATTCCCCCTCACTTTACCCCTCTATCCAAAGGCCACCCCGGGCGCTTTCGACGAGCAATGGGCATGTCAAGCTTTGTCTTTAAGAAGCTTCTCCTTGCTCTTCGCATGCACTGCCATTTTGCATCCACAAAACATGTCTCCTGTGAAGAACAACTCGCGATTTTTCTGCGAATTGCTGTTACTGGTCTAGGAAATCGCGAGCACCAGGAGCGCTTTCAGCGCAGTGGTGAAACAATTTCAAAGTATGTCTTCTGCCTGATTTGTGACATGCCAAGTGGATAATCCTTTGATAGGTGTTTTCACCGTGTCTTGAACATGCTTGTTGCCCCCGCATTTTATGGTCGCTATGTCAAACTTCCAGATGCAAATACCATACCTCCAGAAATTCGTAATAATCCCCACTACTTCCCTTTTTTCCGTAAATGTCTCGGAGCTGTCGATGGAACACTTCTAGATGGCTTTGTTGCAGCAGCGGATATGGCGCGTTATCGCAGTCGAAAGGGTCGCATCTCCCAGAATACATTTGCTGCATGCCGATTTGACATGCTTTTTTGTTTCCTCCTTACGGGATGGGAAGGAAGTGCTGCTGATGGTCGGGTTTTTGCTGATGCGCGCCAGAAAGGATTTGCAATCCCTCCGGGCCATTATTATCTGGGAGATGCAGGCTTTCCAGTTTGTGATGCTCTTCTCGTGCCTTACCGCGGAGTTCGGTACCATTTGAATGAGTGGCGAAAGGCAGGAAATTTACGGTGAGTCTGTCATCTGCCTTGATCATCATTTCCTCGCCTGAATTTTAGCTAGTCCTGCAAATTACAAGGAGCTCTTTAACCTTCGCCATGCACGCCTACGCAATGTTATTGAACGGGTCTTTGGGGTGTCCAAACGCAGGTTCCGTCTTATGACAGTTGCTCCGGAATACTCGGTGGAGACTCAGGCCAAGATTCCCTGCGCACTGGCAGTTTTGCACAATTTTATCCGGCTTCATGACCCAGACGACTTTGCAGATGATGGTCCTGGGCATGGTGGACCACGGAACTCAATGTTCACACTGAACGAACTTGACGGGGATGACAGACGTCAATTTCCGTCAGAGGAATTAGGACGGTTTATCACACCGGAGGAGAAAGACAGAGCAACTGTATTCAGAGATAATCTGGCTAGGGAGATGTGGGCACAGTATCTCGAGGAGGGTGCAAACGATGACAATGACGATTAAAAGGAATGTAAATAGTAGGCCGAATGAGCGGAATTGTATCGAAAATATATGACAGAATTATACGATGATGAAGATGATTAAAAGGAATGTAAATAGTAGGCCGAATGAGCGGAATTGTATCGAAAGTATATGACAGAATTATAAGGAGTGACTGAATACGGGAGTATGCATTAAGCAACGGTTTTTGCCTGAATCTCGGCCAATAGAAAATCAATACCCATCTCAGTATCATCATCGATGGCAAGGAGAACATCTGCGACACTCGTATCAGCACGGATGAGCTGGAGCACACGGATTCTATTCTGAGGGTTGAGGGTCATGTTCTTGACGACGCCGACCGCCTGTGCTTTGCGCTGGGGAGAGGAGGGACCACCGGGGTCGCGTGCGAGGGCGTTGGCCACCTCCTTGAGTGATTCCGAGACTGCGAGCATAGCGTGGCCAGCGCTGGGCTTGCATCCGTGACCGTCACTCCGCTGACGCTTGCCAGTGCTGGCAGAGCCTGGAGATGAGTCCGACAGCGCCCGAGTACGCTTCTTGGTGTTTTTTGGAGCCTAAACAACTTCAGCGATGAACTGCATTTGAGAAACAAATATTACCTCAACCTCCACCAGCTCCTCATCGTCAGATGACGGTCCCCAGCCCAGGAGTGGTGTTTCGTCGTCATCCTGGGACTCTGGATGATAGACCCCACCCTCGCCGCGGAGTGCAGGGTCCAGTGGGAAGTCGAGCTCGTCATCGTCATGGGTATTGTTGGTATCCGAGGGTTGTTGACCTGGAACAAAGGACTGGTCGCCGGTCGCGAAGCCGCCGTCGACAAGGGAAGCCATGTCATCATACCATGGGAAGGACTTGTAGCGGTACTTCTCCACCCGCGGGTGAGCCTAGGGAGGTCGTGGTAAGGAGAGACAATGCGCAAGACGCGAAATTTACGTGCCTCGACATAATCATTCCATACACCATCTTCGACGACAATCGTATCTGTCTCGTCATTCCAACCTACTCCTGAGAGGCCTCGGAGGGTTCGGAAGACCAAGTAGTCCGCCTTCTCCTATGTCGTACATTAGCTACTGAGCCAAAACTGTCGAAGAATAGGCTTACCGCGGTCCACCGTGTCATGCACATTTTCGCAGTTTTCGGCGGCCCACCCGACCCGCCCAGACCGGTCTCCGTACCCACTAGAGCCTTCACACAAGCATTGAATGCTTCGGGCTTCCAAGACGAATTATCCGTCTGGTTTCCCTCGGCTTTTTGGGCAAGTAATGTCGCGATGAGGACCTGCACGGTGAGCTTATTCCAGATAGCGCGAGGCTTAGAAACCTTGACCGGTTTCCCATTTATGGCAAGGACTGAAGTGCCGGGAGGTGCATCATTCTCCTTCTCCTTGTTCCGAGCCATTGAAAGAAAGTGGGGATGAAGAAAGAGGAAAGAAAAAGAGACGCGTCTGCGTGACAAGGGCGATTTCCTTTTCGGGCCCACCTGTACAGGTGACATTTCGTGCCGAACACTTTCTCTCATTTGATTCAATTGATCTACAGCTTCTACCTGTACATCTCTCGTTTGGCTGGGGCACAGGATCTACCTGGGGATCCCGAACAGGGCCTAAATGATTCATAAACCTAAAATCCAAATTATCCTTGCAGTCAGAATTCTTTAATTACAAAGAGGAACTGTGCAGGCATATAAACACAACCTCCTACAATTGCAGGTATATGGGTTGTAGCTCAGAGCAAACCAATTATCCGTCTACGATGAGATGTGGCTTGTGTTGTAGGTGTCAGAGGTCATCTGATTGCCCCAAAGAGTTTCACTCAGTTCAGGTACATTACTCAAGTATAAATATTGAATACTATATTCCAAGAGGTCAAAGGAGTGGTAAAGTAGATGACAGGGCCAATATTGTCCGCACTTTCCTTGCTCTTATGCTGCTTGGTTAGCACTAGTTGTGCCCATGTTTTATCCCTCTTTGATTTTATATGTCCTCCGGTTTAAACTGCTTGCTTTCTGTGTCTGCATCACCGGCAATGTAAAATTGATCTACCTCCAACACCTCCGCCGCCTTCTCTCCTGCAATGTAAAATTGACTTACCACCAACACCTCTGCTACCTCCAACACCTCCACTACCTCCAACGCCTCTGCTGTCTCTCATGTTCAAATGTTTTCCAGCTCAGGTACCGAATAATTGAACAGTATCTTTCTGTACCTCAGTCTAACAATACTGGTGCTCTTCCGTCTCCTGGAACTCACAGCCATGTGCCTGTCTACCAGTCTCACCGTGCCTCCCTCACCTCTGTCACAGTAAAATTCAATCTGTGCAGCCACCTTCATGTACATCGGCCTGGGAGCACTCGATAAATTCCGCCTCCACCCCTTTACCATAACGGGACGAGCACTGCCATCTGCCGACGGCTTCCTCGCGGAGCTTGAAACTGGAGCCGGCGGACGGCCGTGGTGACGCTTGCGCCAAACAAGTGTCCTCCCTCGAGTTCTCCTCTCCCACCCTTTTTGTGATACCTCAACCCCGAGTCCACTGTCCAGTTTCAAGATACCTCTTTTCACCGACCTTGACACGATGAAAATCGATGTGCGGCGCGTCCGCTGCCCCGAACCCGAGTGCTCCTCTCCTTCCCGCCCCTAGTGCCAGCATGGCCAAAACACAGCAAGCGGTACACCGTCGTACGTTTCGTTTCCTCCACCTCGCCTTGTACTACAGTGTACGCCTTCCACGACGAATCCACCTAGTGACTGATGAGCCGATCCTGCGGCGTCGTTCGGGCATGGTCGCCAACGACCAGGACAACCTCATCACATGTTTCACTGATGTGTGGAGCTCCCCATCGCCTTGAGCCGCAAGCGCCAGCGCGCAGCGACCCCGCCGAGCCGGCGCTCAAGCAAGAAGACCAAGCGCGAGGTCACCGACTCCTCCTCCGACGAACTGGAGATTAGCGACGTCTGCCGCATGGTTAAGCTCAAGCCGCGCACACCACCCACATCCTGCCTCGGCTCTGCCCAAGGGCCGCCGTTGTATCTTCCCGCCTGCCTATCCACTCGCCCATTGCCTCAGGCTGGCGCCGGCAGCCCTTCACCGCCTCTACCTCCCGCCTCGCTGCTTTGTTGTTCACGCCATGCCTCGGCATCACCGTCCCGTTCACTCCCTCCCTCTACAACAGTACTTTACTACTTTTTCCTCCTCGTTCTCTCTGTCCTCCCCTGGCTCATCTTCGAGCAACACCATCTATTTCCTTGAGGACAGCACAATACAACTATAGCACTATTATATCTCCAGTGGTTTTGTAGATGTATAGATTTTGTATCCCAGTCGACTGTAGATCAATTCAATGTTTTCTTCTCTCGTGCAAAGAGGCTCGACAACGAGGCGTGCCCACATCTAATAAACTGAAGGGCGGCGGCACAGACACGGCACATCAAAACCTGCCGTGCTGCCGACAAAAACGGTGGCAGTGTTTTCCCAGAAAGGAAGTGGAGCGGAGGCGGAATTTCAGCAACTGCCTGGGAGTTGCTATCAGTTGATCTGCCAGATACCATTCACGATGCCTGCAGCTGATTGGACTCCACATTAGACACCTCCAACGCACCTCCAACACCTCTACTACATTTTCTGGGTAGTATACCGGCTTACCCTCATGGTGTGGATGTCTCTTTTCTCTGTGGTCTTGCGCCGGCTTGTGCAATGCCATGGGTTGAGCGGCCAGACATGTCTGGAATGCTTGTGATTGGATTCCACATCCAACACCTCCAACACCTCCATCACATTCTCTGGGTATTATACTGGCTTGCCCCCATGGTGTGGATGTCTCGGTTCTCTGTGGTCTTGCGCCGGCTTGTGGAATGCTATGGGTTAAGCAGCCAGACATGTCTGGAATGCTTGTGATTGGACTCCACATTCAACACCTCCAGCACCTCCGTCACATTCTCTGGGTAGTATACTGGCTTGCCCTGTGGTGTGGATGTTTCTTTTCTCACTTTCAATCAGCAGAACTGATTCCCATTGGACCTCGGATTTCACAGCAGCACTGACAGAAATGAAGTTGGGTTTTCGAAATTTGGGGAGTAGGAGGTGTTAGAGGCTCTAGCTAAGCACAAGTAAAAGCATAGACTGTATATGGTTCAAATGAGAGGTTATAAATCGTTAGAAACATTTCCTATGGCACCCAAAATTCATTGAAATGCCGCAAAAGTCAAGATCACCTGGTGCCGGCATGGCGGGCCGGAGCCCGGGCCGCGTTTGATCGGCCAATCAGAAGTTGAATAAAGGTCGGCCCTCCGTAATTCAGGCCCCCCACATCCAATACTGGCCGAAATATTGTGACCAGGGGCTCAAATCAAAGCCCTGACTTGCCCCATAGATAAATGGTCAAAAGATCCTGGGTTATCTGAAGGTAAAGTTGCCGTGCAAAAATATCACCGGAATCCATCTAAGTTTCATAGTTGAACTTCGGCCACATTGTTCAAACTTCAAGTTTCAAAACATTGTGGATTTCTGGGGCTCTAAAACTGTTTAGTTATGACTCAAGTAACTTCTGATAGGTATTAGATCAGTGAACAGTGGATATTCAGAACACTGAAACATAGATATTTGGGGGAAACAACGAAATTTGATATTTTCATCAGATATGCAGTCAGGGATGTTGTTCTTAGAGGCCATTATAATTGTTTATGCTCTCATTCTGTTCTCTGAAGTAGGTGGGAATCATTCCTGACTGTGTCTGCTTTCTCAAAGCCAAAAAGAGGGCATGTCGGAGGTGGTTGTAGGAGGTGAAGTAGGCGTACATTACCTGAGTCAAAGCATCTACCAACTGAGTTTCAAGCTCAAAAAGTACACTTGGACCTAGAAATGCTCGCTAGTTTGCCTTGCAACTGATCTGGGGGTCAGAGTAGACTGCATATTTGAAAATGCGATTTGGTTGAAATTTGGAACTGAGCTGGGATAGAGTATACTATGATGTTTCTGAGAATTAAGGTCTTGAATGTTTGTGTTTGTTGGCTTTGAGTCCAGCTTAGAGGGGCTGCAATAGGCCAAAAGTGCAAAGACACTCTTTGGTTGTAACTTTGAACCATTTTAAAAACAACATGAGCCCAGTGCGGGCTGCTTCACGCTTACCACTTGAACAAGTTGCAATTGGTTGATCTTGGCAGTGGCTTCAGAGCGCTGATGATGGAGACTGCAGGTGAGTTGAAAGGTGTAAACTTATAAAGAGAGAGATTTATACGGGACTGTACTAATGTGTTCATGTGGCTCTTTGCCACCTTGATTTCAGTTCTCTTGAAGGTGTTACACAAAGGTTTCAGCCCCCCCAAAAAAACAGAGAGAATATTTACCGCAATGCAGAAGGTGCTGGCCAATGGAAATCACTGTTGAATGCCTATACTGAACTGACCACTGCTCGGTAGCTGTGAGAAGATCTCAAGGTTTACCTTTCTGCTTGTACTGGGAAAATCATCCTAATATAGGTGCCGGGACCAGGTGGAACATAGGGCCTGGGATGAAGGATATGATTACAAATGAACAGCACTAGAAAGATACAAAAAGAAGCAGTGTTATCAAGCTGACGCCAAGAGCTGAGCTGGAAAGAAAGAAAGCAAAACCTTTGACGAAGGTGCTGGAGGTGTTGGATGTAGAACAGGTTACTTGCTCCTGCATGTTACACAGATTTATTAGAGTGCATTCAAAACAGATGGAGTGTGGGGTTGAATTGACACTAGCCAAGCAGGACAGGAAGGAAGGAGGGGCATCCATGTTGTGGGCAAAATCTGGGAAATGAAGGTGTCAGAGGCGTCGGAGGTAGAACAGGTTACTTGCTCCTGCATGTAGAGACAGGTTACACAGATTTATTGGAGTGCATTTGAAACAGATAAAGTGTGGGGTAAATTGACACTAGCCAAGCATGACAGGAAAGAGGGAGGGGCACCCCTGTTGTGGGCTACACATGAGCGATGAAGGTGTCGGAGGTGCCAGAGGCAAAACAGGCTACCCGCTCTTGCATTCATACTGGATTGTGTTTGACAGAGTTGGAGTATGGATCAAATTGACACTAGTCAAGCAGCACAGGGAAGAGGGAGGTGTAGGGGGCTCCTCCTGTCGCAGGCTACATTCAGGGTGTTGGAGGTGTTGGAGGTAGAACAGGTTACTGCTCCTGCCTGTAGGAACAGGCTGGGCAGATATACTGGAGTGCATTTGATGGAGATGGAATGTGAGTTGAATCGACATTAGCCAAGTAGTACAGGAAGGAGGGAGGCGCAATGAGCACCCCCTGTTGCAGGCTACATTGTTGTCGGAGGTGTTGGAGGCAGAACAGGTTAGTTGCTCCTGCATCTAGGGACAGGTTGGAGGGCTTCATAATGGAATGCATTGAAGTATGTATCAAATTACTGCCAGCCAAGCAGTACAGGAAGGCAGGAGGTGCAGGGGACACCCACGTCGAAGGTCATAACTGAACTACAATGGTGGGAATGTATCGGGAATTGCCGGGAATAAAGTAGGCAACGGTGGTCAACCACAGGACACAATATACCCAGATGGGGATCTATGACTAATAGCACCGTCGCCTCCGATGTCGGAGGTGACCTCTTAGGTCATTTACTGCACCACATGGGAAATGACCTAAGAGGGGTTGCCGTAAGAATAAAGTTGCTGTCTTAGGTGGTTGCATTGACGTGCCCACAATTGTTTTTTGAGATTACTGCACGAAAAGATTCTCCAGTATCAATCAGATGTCATGGTAAGCACCAAACTCCCTCGTTTCAAACCTTGGCGGAGTTATTCACAAAATAGTATTCCGGTCAACGTGACTTTCCGGTGCATATGAACATTGAAACCACCTGCACTGGAAAATCTAGTCTCCAGGCAGTTTCTAGTACCCAATGGTGACGTTTTAAACAGTAAAATTGTAACGGTATGGGTATCAAACTGAGCGGAACTTTCAAAAATCTTTGATCGGGGGTTCAACGATAAAGTGATCAACCGTGGGCGGTTGGCTCACCAGAAATCACCCACCCACGTTTCGCCACGACGATTTATCTCGATTCAAAGCAACTGCGCCAATTCCAGTGGTGTTAAAGCGGAAGGGTGGGGAAGAGATTGAAGGGGAACGGCCTACAAAGCAAGCAAAGGTCAAACAACTGCTAGCGGCTGCCATTTTGTCACCCAAGAAATCCGCAAAGACCAAGGTGAAAGCCAAGGCTAACTCTGGATTGAAAGCACCTCCTAAGCCAGTCGGATCGCGACGCCTGCGTTCAGGGACTGTAGCGTATTTTATTTTGTTGAAACTGCAGTCACAGAATTGACATGAATTAAGGGCGGAGATTTTTTTGCGGCGATGGTTCGGTGTACAACTTTGTAGCAGAAGTTCTCTGGCAAGTTCTGTTAAGCATCCCCGGCCAGCGGCAATTTTGGTCAGTGAAGCAGCAGGCGAAGTTACCGTGTTCAGCCGATATGGTGATCAGTTGAGTACTTAGTTGAATTTTTGCGAGAGGTAAGAGCAAGAGGTATTAATATCGTTGGTTGAAGTCGTCCAGCAGAGCCACAGTAAGATTCGGTTTCAGGGTTGGATGAAGAGGAGAAGGTACATGTTTTTACTTGCACAATGTAATGAAACTTGAAGGACACTGTTCTTTGTAGAAGATACTTCGCCTCTTGGCATTGGCCTAAAAACAATATCTTAATGAATTTTTGACGAAACGCCTGCTAATATTCGCGAATCGACGCTGAGCTCGCAACATTCTGTACCTTTGTAAACATGGAATCGTTGCTGGGACCTTCAGTTTGAAGCTTTTGCCAACGGAAGACCGAGACCCAAATGCTTCATTGCCTCAAAACACCACGGTCGTGAATCGATCAAGGCAAACGCTAGTTTGTGTGGAACTGAGACTCATGCACGGATATTTGTTCAAAACTGGTTTTCCCCCCACCCGTACACAGGTTCAACCAATAGCACCAATAAATAATACAACTTCAAAGGCAATTCAACGAAATTTTCAAAGCCTTGAAGGCACTTCCTCAGCTCAGATCCAGATTGTATCTTGAATAGAGGATTAGCAAGCTTTTACTGCTAAAATACCGACTCACGTCGTGGGAACGCTGGCTTGGTGAAGACCAGAGATTACAAGGGGCACGCCACCGATCCCGAAGATACTGAGCGCGCTGTAAAATATAAACGGTGGTAAGTATGGAAACGGTAGTCGGAGAGAGCACGAACCGGACATTCACGTCGACATTGATGAGGTCCAGGACGCCGAATGGAATGATGGCGAGGGAAGCGGTCGCGCCTTGGGTCAGGAGAACATTGGTGATGTTCCCGGAATTCGCTTGGCCGAAAGGTGGAACGACGACAGGCCGGGCGAATTTGTGCTCAAAGGAGGTGTAGACAGTGCCGTTGAGACCCCCAGTTGTCGAAACACTGTCGATTGTAAGTTCGAATGCCAGTGGGTTCTGCGCTGTAGTAATATGAGTTGACGAGAATTGAGACCGGAAAGGTAATAATGTCAACCCTCGAAATCGACGCTGTATGGGCGGCTGCTAAGTTTTTCGTATGTTTCATTACAGTTGACTCACGTTACGAGGTTGTTGGTCAGGGTGTCAAGCTGATGATACAGTTGTTGCGGCTGATAATGAATGTGGTAATAAAACGTACTGTGAGGGCCACGTCAATATGAGTGACGAGACCGATCCCAAGGGCGTCGATGACTTCGCCAAGAAGGTTCTGGGGGATTGGTGAAGCCGGGTTTGGCGAAGCACCGATGAGCAGAGCTGCGAGCAAGGCAAAGAGGCACGACTGGAGGAGCAACATCCTTTGCAGTAGTCCGGGCAAGACCAAGTAACAATGTCCCAAGAGAACGAGATTTATAGGCCGAATGCTCAGGGAAAGAACACAATGTGGGAATCAACCACGCGGACATCTGGGCAGATGACTGGTGGCTGACCAGTCGAAATGAATGTCGTCGGCACCCGGTAATCCGGTAACAGTCCGGATCCTGTGCTATCTATAATTAACGGGGACCTATAAACATTGAAAAGGGAGAAAAAGCGTATCGTTAAAGAAGGCGTTTCTTTGAACGTTGGAATCTCCTGGCATATATTTTGAACCGGCGCAATCCTCTTCCCGTGGTCCGTCGAAGCCCAGCTTGAGTCATTAATGTTCCAAGGGCTCTGTGACTTGTGTTTGATTCTTGGCATTGGATTTCCGACAGAGAAAAGTATCCGATTCTCGACCGTGAAAGAGTTTTGGATTTAGTGCCAACGGAAGCAGAAAAGGTAGTTCTGTCGCTAGTAACGTGGTCGAAGAAGTGGAACCATGAGGGTCTCGATTCAGGAACCAGCTGAAGTGCGTGCTAACCCCTCCACAGAAACAAGGTTCGCGAGCACGAAACTTCTCGATCATTGCCTGCTTCATTGCACTCTTTGCTTCCTCGAAACTGATTCCCGAAACCCTCCGGTTCATCGAGCCCCCAGCATCAGAGCATGTGGGAAATATAGATTTATCCGTTGCCCGATCGGAAAGGCTAAAATGAAGACCACCATTATGAGCCGGAAGCGCTTGTGGTATTGTAGTTAATTATTCATCGTGTCAGGAGAGATGATCGGAGACGCAGCGCGACAGAGCTCAAGCCATGAATCTAGCCGATTTTATGCGCAGAGACGCTGCAGTACAAGGAAAGAGCACCGTCTTTCGTGCAATGAGTTGAAAATTGACCAGACTTGAGGGCACTGGAGAGAACCGTGCAGAGCTTCTGAAGTTCTGGTCCAGCCGTGTTCGCATCGAGCATTCAGCCCGCACGACAAAGCCGGCTCAAATCTTCCGCCCAGCATTGAGAAGAAAGCGGATGCAATTCCGTATCTCGAGTACTACGAAGCCCACTGGGTACGGTGTTGCATAAATATAAAGAGCAGAAGTTTGAATACAGAAACCAGCCTGAGAAGAACCGCCGCGAAGGAAGTGAATATCGCTGAAGTCGCTGACCCGCCATTGTAACTCTTGTTCAACAAGAACGTCCTTAGAGAAGTGGCGGGGAGAGTTGAATGCGAGTCCTTTGCGGCATTGAGCTAGATATAGGACTTGAGATGTTTCTGCTTGAATTATGTCCGCAGAGGTCTGAAAAACCCTCCAAGCCTAAGCATGTAGTGTTCGGTCCGTTCGATAAGCTGGAAATCGAGTGGTTAGCAGGAAAGAGAAGGATGAGACGAAGTGAAAGCTTGAAGCATCAATGATCCTGAAGCGTGATCGTGAACTCCGAGCGGGACGACTCACCCCAAGACTCATGTGAGCGGTCCATGCATCTGGACAAAATCGCCTCTTCGCACGCTCAGCTGGCCCTGCGTCGCTGTCGAGTCGCCCAGAAAAACGTCAGCCGGCCGGCCACGGACCATCAAAAGATCGGATTTTGCCGGTCGATTGAGTACGGGAAATTGCGGAAGTCTTACCTCCAAGTAACGGCTTTTCTGCTTGAATCTGGATGCATAGATGTACAAGGCTCGATATCGATTTCTGGAGCTTCCGCATCGGGTGAGCGGACTCCGTCACCAGAATTGCGAATAAGTAGTTCAGTGGCTTCGATCAGTCGTTTTCCCTTTAACAGTTTGAAATCCCTGACTCAACAACCAAGCCAATGGCTGCCCCCATCTTAAGTATTCTTTTTGCGGCCTGTCTCACTGGCAGCCACCTAACAGCCACCGTTCATCACAAGTTCATCAAGCACGCACGGACCTCGGACTTTGCCGGTTGGAATCAGATTTGATGCAATCAGCGCCTTTGCCAAGGCTCTCCCACTCTTGTCTCGCTCTCCAGCATCCATGCAACGCCCGTGATGCAACGTCCAAGACAAAAAGCGCTCTCCGAGTCTGCTCCGAGCAATTAGCTCCCAAATAACGCCGTTACTTCGTCAATTCGGACACGTACGTACAATCGAAGTTCACCCTGATGCTGGCTTTTTCTGGCAAGACTCGGAACAATTAGACTGCAATGTCTGTGGGAAGTAACCTGCCGGTTATCTGGCTTCGGAGAATCTTGTCTGGCTTCGGAGTTTCTGAGGCTCGGTGGTCCGTGTACAAGCCACATGAGCTCTTGGCGCGGAGATCTATATATTAACACTGAGTGGAGGTTCTATTACTGTCAATTCCACCATCTCCCTCAAGCATGGCCACAGAGGAATCCACACCCACCGCGAAGAATTTGGCTTCTGGTGCAGATGCTATCGTCAGTCGTTTGGCCGCCCAAGACACGGTGCCATGGTACCGGAAGCCAAACTTGAGGGCCTTGTACTTGGTTTTACTTCCCACGTGTATTGGAGTAGAGATGACAAGCGGGTACGTCGTCTTTATCTGTCGCTCCCCCAGTCGTGCATTTATCATTCAAATAGCTTCGACTCCTCCATGATGAATGGCCTGCAAGCGGTCGACTCATGGGATACCTGTTCGTTTCGTTTTGAGGGGAAAGTCGACGCCATTAACTAGCTCTTTACCAGTCTATCATTCACCCCGTTCAACGCTCTTGGGAGTTATGTCGGCGGCATATTCGCTCGGCGCGATTGTTGCTTTACCGGCGGTGCCGTACGTCAACGATGTGCGTCCATGGCCGTTATAGCGTGTTCGATCATTGACATCTGGCGCAGGTGTTGGGGCGGAGGATGGCTATAATCTTTGGAAGTATTTTGATGATTATCGGAGCAGCGCTGCAAACCGCATCTCAGAACTGTGCGTGTCGTTGATTGTCATCATTCCCAGGTACTAGGCATTGGGCAAGTCTCATCCCACACACACAGTTGCAATGTTCGTGATGTCTCGGCTCATCCTCGGGCTCGGGATTCCGTTTGCCATCGTCGCAGCATCTTCCCTTATCGGAGAACTCTCTCACCCCAAAGAGCGCGCCCGCCTTGGCTCTCTCTTCAATTCCTGCTATTTTGTCGGCAGTATCGTAGCGGCAGGAGTTACGCTGGGTACCTTCAGCATGTCTAGCAACTGGGGATGGCGTATTCCCTCCCTGCTCCAGATAACACCCAGTCTACTTCAAGTGATGTTCATCTACCTCCTCCCGGAAATCTCCGCGATGGCTGATCTCGAAAGGCCGAGGTGACGAGGCCTTGGCCATTCTCGTGAAGTATCACGCGGAGGGTGATGCGACTTCGGAGTTCGTGAAAGCCGAATACGCGCAGATTGAGAGGACACTGGAGCTGGAGCTGGAGACTCGGAAGACGACGTGGAAGGACTTCGTGTCGACACCGGGGATGCGCAAACGGCTCCTCGTCACCGCGTTTTTGGGCTTGTTCACGCAGTGGAGTGGGAACGGACTTACCTCGTGAGTTTTGCCGCCTGCCCTAGAATCATCGATTAAACATACCTTCTCAGCTATCTCCTTGCCCAAATTCTCGAGCAAATTGGCATCCACTCGAACCGCGAGAAGAATCTCATCAATCTTGCACTGACCGGCTGGGTTTTGTCAACGCCACGGTTTTTGCCTTGACTGCCACCAAGTTCAAGCGCCGCACGATGTACCTGGTGCGCGCTACTAATAGATATTACGACCATCGAGGCACTCATAGTGTTTCGCAGACGTGCACGATATCCTTGTTCCTCATCTTTACGGGCTGGACAGTAGCGAGTGCCCGATATGTGCAGACAGGCAGCGAGCCTGCTTCAAAGGCGGTTCTTGCGTGAGCTGGTTCCTACATCCAATGCCTGGCATCTGACGCCGGAATGGTTCAGTTTCATTTTCATTTACTCCCCTGCGTACAATCTCGGTTACAATGCCCTAACCTACGGTACGCCCCTTTCCCCAACTCCTTCTTCCAGAGAGTGATACATTGTCCAGCATATCTTGTGGAACTGTTCCCCTTCCACACCCGCGCGAAAGGCGTCACGTTCTTCCAAGTTTTCGGCAGAGGTGCCGGCTTCTTCAACCAATTCGTCAATCCATCGGCATTGCTCAGTCGGGGTGGAGATATTATATCAGGTAACATATATCGCTGCCCTATCACATTGCTCTCGTCCGCTAAAATTTGGTCAGCTACGTGGTCTGGCTCGGGTTTGAAGTCGCATTCGTCTACTTCCTGTTCCCCGAAACGGCGCATCGTACGCTCGAAGAGCTAGCTTTCTGTAAGCTCCGTTCATCTGCTATTCGTTCGATACTATACTGAGAGGACGGATTACAGTGTACGAAGGCGAGCAAATCCAGGGGGAACAGGTCAAACGCGTCAAGCAAGAGATCCAACATGTGATAAAGGACGATGGATCCTTGGACGAGAAAGTAGGAACCTGAGGGAGGAGAAATCCGCATCGGATAGGCAATTTTGTGATGAGCATCGTTTGATAAACTCTCCGCTCATCGGCGGGGTCCTGCACCACAGGTTGAATTTATTTTGTTGATACACCCGGTTGATTTAGTAATTTGAAATCAGATAAATCCGTTTTCTACGGAGCCCGACGGATTGAATATAATGTCAATGACACGGTTTTCGGAAGGCTTCCGATCGTTTATATAAAGGCTGCCCCATCCTGTGGCTCGCTACTCCCTTTCATCTTCCTTCACGATGAGTTTCTGTGCTGGCTGTTTCAAGGGTCAGTCCTTCTCGCTCGCTTTGAGGTCAACCTTATCATCCAGGCCGCCACAGCTGTAACACATGACGGAACGCCGGAAGGTCGGAGCTGCCCGCGATCCAACCCTCGTTCATATGACATTAATCGACTCGATAGGCGAAATGACCGAGATAGGGGGTGTGCCCTGCTATGTCGCCACCCCGACGGTGGACTATCCCAAAGATAAGGCTGTACTCTTCCTCACGGATGCGCATGGCATGTTGCTCGTGAATAACAAGGCGAGCTTGCCATTTTGCCGGTTCGTGCACTATATGGTTGACAAGTACCCTCGATTTTAGCTGCTGGCGGATGACTATGCTCGCAATGGCTTCAAAGTATGTACATTCGTCTAATCGCCTGTGAACTTGCATGCATACAAATCTATCCAGACTGTCGTTCCGGACCTCTTCAACAATGATGCAGTCCCTGTCGCATCCCTGAGCCCCGGTGTACGCCTCACGTTCTCCTTCACGTAAATGACGTGCATACGCTGAACATCCTGCGTCCCAGGCTCCGCCCTTCGACTGGCCATCCTGGCTGCCGAAACATGGTGCCGCACAAACGCGCCCGATTGTCGACGCAGTCATCGACGCTCTCAAAGCCGAGGGCGTCAAGGAAATCGCAGCCTCCGGGTACTGTTTCGGCGGTGTGTGCGAATCGAAAGATTGGTGGCGAGCACGGATTCATATGATCCTGCAGCGCGCTACACCTTCGATCTCGCGTTCGACCGCGTAGTAAGAGTCGCCGTAGTCGCGCACCCCAGTCTGCTGAAGCGCCCACAGGATCTCGAGGTACGTTGGACGCGTAAAACGTAGAGCATTGGACGGCCGATGCGATTGATTACTGCAGACGTACCGCGACAAGGCGACGGCGCCGCTGCTCATCAACGGCTGCACGCACGATCCTGTTTTCCCGCTGGAGGACCAGGAGAAGGCGGACGAAATCCTAGCAAACTTTGCGCCAGGGTACAAGCGCGAGTACTGGGATGGCGCATCGCATGGGTTTGCACTGAAGGGCAATTTGTCGGACCCGAAGGTTTGGGAGGCCAAGACCGGGGCTTTCAAGGCTACGATTGAGTGGCTGTTCAAGTACTTGTAGTTTCTGAACACATCCACCGTACGTGGCAACAGATTAAATAAACCCCCGGTCCCTCTGGTGTTGATGGAGCAGCCAACTTTATGATCCAAGTTTCACCGTGGGGATCCTAGCTCTCGAGACCGCTAAGATTGGGTGATGAACTGGCCTGCTTAGAATTCTCTGGAGATTGGAATTTGAGAGTCGGTATGTACTCGTTCACCGCCGTGTGGACGTTGCTCGAGCGGCTGCTGCCAAGCGCTAGCTTCACGTAATACATGGTCCGCGAGGAAGACAACTGGAATCAATCTGCACGTTTTTGCGACTTTTACGACCACATACGAAGAACTTTCGAAGAAATTGGGTGGGTGGATGAAAAGAACGAGGGTCACGCGTGACACGTGATGATTTACATCATATCATTTTGATCTCATCACCGATCAGTGACTTTTCCTGCTTTGCGCGCACAGCTCAAGACTGCGGACAGACCTAGCGCTTCCTGGGGTTTTGTGTCTGAAATTGGCCTACAGCTACTACTCAGACCACAGCTCCCGCTCTCCACTCACACTGGGCGATGACATCTCTGACGGCGGCGCTGGCGAATCGCAAGACCTGGACAGCTCCCGCGGAACGCCGCCCCCACTGGCACAGGAATCTGCTTGGTTGTGCAAAAAGGGTCCTCTGTTTTCAGTCGAGACATACCTCCTCTGACGTGTCCAATAGAAGTCGAATACGCTTGAGATTTGCACACAACCGGTGGACATCTTGGGATTATGACTCTGCAACAACACCGCAAAATTCCACTCCTGTCGACATCTGGGAGCTTTTATGTACCCGCTCATCTCAATTCCATGATTTCTTCCGTCATTGTTCCGACCTGAATCATCAACACCATGATGGCCGTTGATGCATTCGGGGCCCACAATGACACCCACCGCCTCTTGGTCTGGATATTCCAAAAACGTGCTGCTGACCCTCCATGAATTGGTCGGATTCCACGGACATCGCTTGTGGTTCCATTCTTCATCCGGATTTGGAACAAGATGCTGTTTTCGGTTTGATGCTGCTCTGACCCAGCCAACCGTATCACTGCTCTTCAGCTATCAGCCTGGCGCCCATGCCTACTGGGGAACCATGTTCATCGGGGGTTGTCTTCCTCAATTTTTTTGGCAAAAGTTACGCTCCTTGTTTGGCTTCGATCCATTTCGGGTACGCTGAAGATATGGCATGGCACACAGCATGTCGCAGACCCATGTGGATAGGCCGTGCCCCGAGGTTCCCCGCGCTTCGCTATGACTGGATCCTGTTTTCTTCCCTCTCAATGTTTCCATTTCTTGATCTGCTCCCTCTTTGACCACAACCCCCAACCCCCGCCCCCGATTCCTCATGTGCCGCTCGGGCGCAGCTTTCTGGCTGCTCTCCACCAACTAGGACGATCCGAGTGACTCTGCCAAGGGTCGGGAGCAGATACGCCTTGACCCTCTGGATTTCGTTTTCGCCACTTCACATATTCACATTGCAGTGACTGTCTTTATTCCGCGGACAATTTCCAAGTACCCATTTTGGCGGTGCTGTACGCTGCTGCAAAGGCTTAAGCAAGGCGAGGCGGAGGACGCCGCGTCCTCAAAACCACCGACGTTCTCCAGCTTTTTGTTTTCCTTCATGGATCCTACTCGATACGCCATTATTATCATGAACGAATTGCGCGGCTGGGCATATCACTGGATAGAGGGGCTCCGTGGCATTCGCCACCAGCAGGCCGCCTTAGGCCTGCCGCCACCGCCGTATCCCAGCCACCCCCTGCCCCCCGGATTCCCGCTCGGCCAGTTCACGGTGGCGCAAACATTCGAGTGGATCCACGAATATGGCACCCGGCAGCTGCGCCACATCCACAACGTCGAGTTCCTCTTCCAGGGTCGCACAAACGGACCGGGTTCCTCCGTCGCGTGGAGCGTGGTCGACACCGCAGGTATGTTGGTTGTTGCGCCACCGGTCTCACGCGCCTCCCCTCTTAACCTTTCCCCCTTCTGTCTCTTCAGCCGGCGGCCCACTTGGTGCATTCGAGATCGCTGGTAGCATCTACGACGACGAAGTCAATCTACCGTTCCGTATCGACACGGACCTCGTGCTCATGGCAATGTCGGCGTCTCTGAGGGAGCGCATAGCGATGCACCTCGTCAGCCACGTCGTCACGGTCCCAAATCGCGACCCCCAGCCGACTGGCCCAGCTGTTCCGCGTCTACGAGCTGCAAACCGCCGACCAGAACGTGGTGTGGGAACTTGGAAAACGACGGGAGGTGTAGCGGTTGCACGGGTTCCGATTCCCTTTGCGTCCCCGCAGGCAGGCATCGTTCAGACGCGGCTCGAGCTCGCCTCGCTTTCGGCATCCGCTATGAAGGAGAATTAAGCATATTTCCAGGAGGGAGGCTATTCGCCGCATCGCACCTGACACTGGGGCTGCCGGCCGTCCTCAGGCTCCGAGAATTCTTGGGCAACAATTTGATCTTGGTTGCTAGTCAGTAGGAACAACCAAGAGCCATCCACGGTGCAGTCCGTTATATGTATCAACGTGCCTCCTTGTATCTCTAGCGTTCACATGTACACTGTATCAATGAGATCCCCGCTTAGAACAAGGGCAGAACAAGGCAGAACAAGGTTGACTTCAATGTTACTGCGGCAGTCTAACGACGGGTAACCATGTGGCTGGAATGAGATAATTAATGCAGCGAGGTCAATTGAAGGAATCTGTATACTTCCCGGCACCAATGTTCGATTTGGGCTCGATTTACGACGACTCGCGGTTCACAGCCATACTTAATTTGCCCACCATCAATGTAGGATCCACTTTCAATTTTGAACCCAGAAGTGCGGCGTTGAGAAGTTCCCAGTAATGCTGTTGTAGCTGGGAAGCCTTCATGCTATTAACAGCTCTTTGGTCGCCGTATCGGTTGAATGAATTCCGACAGCATTCTCATCGGCACAAGAACCAAGAACGATCAGTAACTTGGCGCACAGTTTTTTTCCCATACTCTCCAAACATATAACCGTTGGACCTGTCGAGTCTCTCCATTATTTGAACTCTCAAATGTCCGATGCCCGGTCACCCTCTTTATAAAATTACGTGTGTCCGTCTGAAGCCCTTTTAAAGTCCGCTTTTAATCTATCATTCCGGCAGCTCCTTGCCGAGCCTCCCCTGGGGTCCTCAAACAATTATCTATTCACGTCCCTGCTGCTTTCGTCGGTCTTTTGCGGGGAAGTCTCGCTCGCTTGGGAGCTTGGGAAGGGGATGCGAGGCCGCGAAACGGCCGAGCAGCCGCTTGTTACTCTTTCAAGTTACGGAAAGTGTGGCAGAAATTGAGCAGCACATAATCACGGCGTTCCGCCCACTGGTAGACGGCGGCGTCTCGAGACGCCTCGCTAGCGCCTAGCCGAAGGCCGTCTAGCCGCATCTAGCCGGCTAGTCACATCAATTACGAGGCGTGACGAGGCGGCTAGACAAAGCTCCAAAAACCAAGACTCCGAGATGGAGGAGTCTCGCCATCGTCGAAGTCTGAGCAGTGTGTTGTCCGACTCAATTGTGTGCTGTGAAGTAGTCAATTCCAGATGTATCGGCTTTCGTCGTTGATTTCGGCTCTGTTGTTACAATCAATGACAGCGTGCCTTGAGCATGACGGCATTGCATCAGTTCTCAGTCCGTCGAGTCCCGACCACTAAGTAGTCCAACGCACTCATCCAGCCTCGGAGCCCCGCTGTCTGGAGGGAGACATGTCGAGGTGTATGTAGCTGCCTCGACAATTGTCATCTATGTAGTCGCAAAGCTCCTCGGTGCGCCTCGCCAAGGCTGTGTCTATCTAAGCGAGAAACTGGTGTTCTAGATCCTCAATGCCGGCTAGACGGAGCTCGCGGCACCTCACAACGGATCCGTGGGACTCGGCATCTCACGTTCTAGGCGAGGCGGGAATGCAGTGAATAGAAAGGGGAGCGACTTGTATACGAAACTGTCCAGTGTAACTAGAATGTTCTAAAATATTCTCCAGACCTACTGACTTATCCTGACTCAGCCCTGACTCTATGGCCCGGCCATGAGTAGACGAGCCTCAAACTTGTATTAGATAAGCTTGAGATAGGCCGCATCCATTGCGATGACAGATCAAAAACTCTGTGAACATTCAACCACGTCAAAATTAAACATTCTGTCTGACCAAAGTCTTTGATCGTGAATCCGGTCACAGAACAGAGAGCATTGGGGTCAGAGTTGGGAGACCAAATATGATGTCTTGATCACTGCAGATCAAAACTCTCTTAATTCGCCCTGTCTTTTGGTTTTTTCACTGCACAGTTTTTAACTGCATTTGAAGATCGTGGGGAGACCAAATATTTTATTCGATGTGGTTGAGTGGATAATGAGTGTTTGGTTTTGCCATCACAGGTGGACGCCGAGAACCGGCAATTACCGGTAAGCTGTGCAGTATGCAATTAATAACGTCAAATATCATTCGTTTGCTCTTCCTTCCCTTCGTTTCTCCCACCGAAGTTTGTTGCCCGAGGTCCCCACGTTCTAGTACCTCACTGACGAAGCCTATTCTATACCTAACTCAATTCACCCTCAGGAATTCGACGGCGATCAAGAAATTCCGCGGGCTAGCCCTAAGCTAGCCTCAAGCTGGGCCTTTTTACCCTTTGCACCTTGGCGTGACGGTCGGATATTATGAACGTGAGACCATCTTCCTGACGTTCTTCACAAAGCCGTATACTGAGTGCTGTCTGCCCACTTTCGATCGATCACCTTGACCTTGTTCTGGAGAGGGAACCACATTTCTCAATTGTCTGGTGAGAGCGTGCAGGCTACCAAAGGGCTCCCAGGACAATACTCGGCGTTCTCACTGAAAAAGACTCGACTCTCAGTTCTTGCTTCTTTACTCCCGAACCGCCCCTCATGCGCCTCGCTACCTCGTGTTCACCTCGATGTCTCGGTCTTAATTTGTCAGTCGACATATCATATGCAGCACTTTCCATCGTGTCGCCGGGATGATTTACATAAATCACTCGGCCATTTGTCTCCCCGGAAGGCCATTGGAGGCGTGGATATTTAGCCTCAACCCTTCGACGAGTACCATGGGCCGCTCCAGCTAGATGAATGGTCATGAAACCCATCATATCATATCACTTCACACAACGCGGAAGGCGCGCGCTTCTCAAAAAAATGCACTCGACTGCTTCCTGCCATGCGCCCACCAGGCGGCGACACTCCATAAAATACAACCCGCGTTGATCTCATCCTCATCCTCCTCTCGCTCCATCTTTCTCCTCGTCTTCACTCACTCGAATTTCGGGAAATGTCTACTGTTCTGGGTGTCATCGTGATTGCACGCAACGGCGACCGCCGCGATTTTCACCAGGACCCGAAAACCTATGCGCCGTCCCTCACTGATTCCACTGCGCTCGGTGTCGTGCGTGGTTCTTCCATTTTACCTGGCTCTTCGGGACCTAACCCTACCCATCCTTAGTCCGACCTCCACGGCTTGGGCAAACAGCTGCGCTCCACGTACCTCACCCCTGGCTCGGCCTCGTACATCTCGTCGCTGTCTAGCGACAATCGCCGACACCCAGCAGATAAAGGTCCGAGCAAAGGCTGGCGGTGAGGGCTCGGTTGTATTCGACAGCGCGATCGCCCTTCTGCAAGGTCTCTTCCCCCCCCAACTCCAAGAACAAGATCACTCTTGCGAATGGGGAGGTCGTCTCGGCACCCCTCGGGGGCTACCAGTACGTTCCGAGTGCGTGTCTTCCCACCTTTCTCTTTCGCTGTCTGACGGTCGATAATTAAACACAGTGGAGACGGTCGAACCCGGCAATGACCGCTCGATGGAGAGCTGGACTGATTGTCCTGTACGTGTTCGGCACTTGGGAATTATCTGTCCCTCATGCTCGACAACGGACAGGCATTCCAAAAACATGTAGCCGCCTTCCACGACTCAGATGCCTTCAAAGCGAAGGCGAAAGATGCCGCCCCTTTCTTTCAGGACATCAAGGACTACGTCTTTGGGCGTCCCACGACCCTTGAAAACATCGTACGCCTTTTGCTCAATTGTCTTACATACCCCTACTGATTAAGCGCCTTTTAAATCATACAGTGGAATGTGGGCGACAATGCCATTCACCTATGGACCATACTGATCCCGTTCTCAATTTTTAGATTTACGACTTCATGAACACACAACTCACTTATAACCAGACCTACGCGTATCGCCTCCCGCCCACGCTCATCGACCAGGCGCGTGCGCTCGCAGACTTCCACGAGGACGGTGTTTTCTCGGACGCCGAGGCCAACGGCATTGGCAACGGTGGGGTTCATTTCCCCCTCCCCCCACATCGGAGGACTGACCAACCAACCGCTCATATCATCTTCTTCCTGGACAGTGGCCGGCCGAACGCTCCTTCACACCATCTTGAGCTCCCTTGAGCGCATCGCATTCAACGACGACCCGCTGCAGTTCATGGTTGTGCAGACGACGTACCAGCCCTTCATTTCGCTCTTCCACCAGACCGAGATCGCCAAAGACCACCCGGAGCTCAAAGCCATCCGTATGTGTTTCTGTCCTCGGAAAGTCCAATCTCGCGCTATCTCTTACTGACTCCCGCGTGTCTTCCAAAGCGAACTTCGGCGCCGCTCTGGCAATCGAACTGCGCCGCGGATCCCCGCCCGACCTGCGCGACTTCCTGCGCTTCAAGTTCAAGAACGGCACCGCTGACCCGCAAGACTGGCGTCTCATCTACCCCTTCGGCGGCCACGCCGATATTCCGCTCACGGAGTTCATATACCCGCGCTGAAGTACGCCTCCCCTCTTGTTAATTCATTCATCCGATTCTAGCTTGCCTAACGTCCACTTGTCAGGGCTCTGCGATCACGAGCAACAAGCAGTGGGCGCAGGTCTGTGGCGTGAAACCGGGGTTCTCGGCAGCGGCCAGGCAGGTTGCCGGCCAGAACGCCGTCCAGTTCTCGTTGGGTGCTATGGGCTTCTTCGTGCTCTTCGTGGCCGCGATTTTCCTCGCGCGGAAGGTGCGCGCTAAGAAGTACATTCGCTTGCCCGGGGACGATGTCGAGGTCAGTTTCATTGGTTCACCTCCTCGTGTCCCGTTGCTTAGTTCACTGTAGACTGTCCAAACGGCGCCGCGCATGGAGAAGGGACGGTTACTCTAGAGGCGCTGATACCCCCCGGCCAAACACGACGGGCAGGAATCGTATTTTAGGACATCTGCATTTCATCCATAGCTGCTAGCTACTCAATCACGAACTGTGGCTCCATCGCATCCTTTATATATCGACTGGCACTGGCATATTCCGAGATGGGTTAAATTTGAATCATTTGGTCTATCGAAGTTTATGCGTTCGCCCTTGATCCTGAGGAGTCTGGACAGCCAGACATGCCAAGCCAACTGCTATATCCTCCCGACTGCTCCCGGGGATTGTTTCACTCTATATGTCAAGTCTATTCCAGACCTATTCTATCATTTCTCTCGTCATTGCCTGTGAGCTGGCTGGAAGCTCTCGATCGATACTGACTCTCTAGGAAGTTGTTTTTGTGTCTAAGATTTCCAGATTTGCGATAGGCGGCGGCGAGGCTCCTGTCAATCTTTTCTCCACCGAAGGGGTCAGGTGCGGGCGCCCCAAGTTTCAGCTGTCAACCGACGAGCGTGTTGGCACGTACAATTTTGTCAACCACCGAAGTCATTCCGTAAGGACCAGACGGGGTTGGTACAACATCGAACACTTGTCTGATAGCAGATAAATCGACAGAGTTGAGTAACCTGAGCCGCCCAGAGACAGCTGGACGTCGAGATCTATATCGCTCCCGTGTCGGTGGAAATTCGTCTGGGACAGCTATAAAAATGAAGATGTCAGGCTACTATCCTTCCCCCAGAACTCGGACACTTAAGAAAGAAGAGTCAATATTATGTGATCCAAGGATTGCAGCACGAAGGTGAGTACGTAGATCGCCAGCAATTTGGCTTTTACTCTGGTCCTGTATTTTATCTCGAGAGAAACGGATAAGTTATTGGGCAAACGGCGCTGTTCTTTCGGACGAGTCCGAATGTCCGAGTTCTAGATAAGACATCAATTTCTGATTGTCCGCACCACTCTGAAGTCACCTCTTACAGTGGCGGCTGAAAATATGCTGTGAACAATCCTTTATATGTCAAGTATCATCTGTGATGTAAAGACTTTCATAAGACTCTGCAGTACATTGGTAGAGGACTTGAACATTAAAGCTACATTTCGACCAAATTTGGCATGTGCACTGCCCCCTTTTCAGTTCACTGTGTTGTGCACAAGGCACCTAAGACCCTTGAGTTGTTGTAGACACATTAAGTCTATACTTTAGCATGTTTTGAGGTCATTACCACAATACCATGGCCATTAATGAAGTCAGCCATGGCTAAAAATACCGAAAATCGCCCAGTTTCAACCAACCCGTCGTATTCTGACGAATGGCATATGTAGCAGGGGTAAAATATTGCAGTTTTTCGACATGGAGGCTCTAGCGACTATGCTACCGATCATTTGAAGCCAAAAATCTCGGGAAATGGTTTAGTATTCACTGAGGACTGTTTGTTTGTCCGAGTTCTAGGTTTGTCCGGATCGGTGGGGGAGGATAGTATTTCGCTTGAGACACGATGCCTATCCTTCCGAGTATCCTGGCAGCTTTGTCTGTCGCTGTAGCCGTCCAGGCCGCTCCAGGCAACATTCACAAACAGGATTTATCCTGTATGTGCCTATTTGGGGGGAGTCTGAGGGGGGAGGACCGAGAATGTCGCCTTTTCGTCACATGACTTGCATTTATTACCATTTGGAGCTACGAACCAAATAAGGTACAGCAAAGTAACACTGCTTCAGCTCCAACCGTGCCACGGCTGTTTGAAGCTTCATATCCACATCCTCTAAAATCATGAAAATAATACAGGGGATGTAAGAAGGAATATGAAAGCTTTCTATGTACTCAGAATTTCAAAACAAACTTGGTACTTCTTGGGACTTGGATAACACGGTGTGGTCTGCCATCTACCACCAGGTCAGCATTATTCAGCTTGTTTATGACACTCCTGCCCATCACTTTCTGTGCTTGGACTCCTGGAGTACTCAAGGCTGTAGCAATATCATATGAGTAAGATGTCCTCAGTCGCACGCAGATCATGGTAAGACTCAATCTATTAACCTGTAGAGATATCATATGAGTAAGATGTCTACAGGTGAGGTAAGTATATGCTGTAAGAAGAATAGGTAAGATAAACAAGATGTGCCTCCGCTTTGCTCCGGCATAGGTGCCGACCGGATTACCGAAATAAATGTGACGGCGCATTGAAAAGGAATTGAAAAGGCTACTTTATTCATGGGAGAATCTACAGTAATTCAAATAGGTGCCATAGCTCCGCATTCATGGACCGCAGTTTCCCGCATGTACAATACCAGATAACAGTTGGAATTCTGTTGACCTTTTACTACGCTCTCACTCAGCCTGCTTGTGTGTTAGCTATTGAAATTAACACGAACCTTGAGTCTGGGCCGCAAAGCAAGTCGAAACCACCGTGTGGTTGTCTACAGTGTGGATGGAACAAATAGAAACCACAAAGATCAGGTCAGCATGTCTGAAGTGGAATAAGAAATGAGGAATAACACACTGATGATGCCGACCGCCATTTGAGTCAAAAACCTTGAGAAGAATAAACCATGGTGCTGGCATGTTAGAAACGGTGATGGGGCGGCAGGATGTGAGGTTGGGAACTTGAGTGGTGTGTCTGTGGATAGCGGATATGACAAAAATCTCATACAAGTATGTCACTGTCACCTTCGAACTCAATGTGGTACTGGAGATGCAGACACCTCGGCTTGATCGGGGGAACACTCTAATTGGATCATAACAATTGGCTCTATTAAATGTGTTTGACTCACCGAACATATACGGTCAAACTGGGTGGATTGAGCTGCAGGAAGATGGTTGTGAAGGAATTTAGAGTGAAACGTAACTCACTTTGTGTAGCACCTGACTCACAAGAAATCAAACATCGAATAGATGTGGATATGTTGTGTCTGCGAGACATTCTACGCACGCGCAGGAAGCTGGATCTGGGTGTTGGTGAATGACTCTGGGTTGGAGGAAGTGAGGATGAGCGACGGCATACCAAAGACTCTCCGGGGCACGGAAAATCTCACAAAAGAGTTCAACATGGCCCCGCACGTGATTAACACAAGGGTGTAGTGTTGAAGAACTTGAGTTCAGCTGGCAGTGATGAGGGAAATCAAAATAAATGAGTAAGAAATGCACAGCGAGAAACTCCTACCATCACAATTTACGAAAGAGCGGTTAAGCTGCCCATCACAGACCCGGATTGCTTTGGTAGCCTAAAAGTAAAAATCAGGGCCAAAAAAAAGTAAATGTAATGAGCTGACCGGCCGAGTAAAGGGTGTATGAAGTGGGCAAATTGATCTGATTGTCTGCTCTGTGGTGCGAGTAGTCACGCAAAACGTCAACAGAGTATTTTGGCAACTCACTCTAGTTCTGGTTGTTGTTCTCAGTATGGCTTGGAAATGTGAGAACGTGGAGAAAAAGGGAAGCATGAGAGAAGCTCTCATGTTCATAAGGATGTTCCAGCCTGCTACCCATCGCCCCTCGCCCCTCGCAGTCAATCAAAATGGAAACATCAAGGCCATTGTTGACTTGGAAGTGTCAGCAGGAGCCATTGCGTCCAGATTTTTGAATGTCTTGTGCCGCTCGAAAAGTCTCACACATGTTGTCTGTCTTGAGAGATATCTCGAGGGTCTTGAGGGTGCCAAGGCAGCGGGTAGTACACCGCCGTTTGTAGGAAATGTTTCAGGGATTTATCCGCCGCGATGTTGTGAAACAAATGTTTGATCATCATGGAATGCTGTGCCAAACATTTTTAAAATATAAATAAGTGAATCACACAAGGCTTTTGCAAGGTGCCGTTAGGGAAACATTTTTCAAGAACCTTTCCAGGATATTCAGCTATATGTCAAGGAGACCATTATGGGACTAATTTTTTGGCATTCAATAGCACGAAAAGAATGTTGATAATAGATGGAAAACAGGGTAGATATACACTATACTAAGCCTGGAAGCTAAACTATGTACTTCGCACGCTGGCGCGAAAGACGCCAAACCCCGCTCGCCCACCTTCCTGCCGACCTGCCCCCATTAACATAAGCCCTGCCGAATGAGCTGCATGACATGCGTGAGCGTGCAGTAAGTCACAGAGACAACTGTGCCTGTGACGAAACGGCCGGGGTGCTTGAGTGTTAAGTGGGGGTCCACTGTGCAGGCGAAAAAGAGTAATAAGATAAGTCAAGAGGCTGGGAGGGAGAGAAGGAACTCACAATTGTCGCATGAGAACAAGGTGCACACCGACTTGGTCAGTCCTCTGCCAATCTCGTCCCCTACGTCATCGTCTGATGGCGTATTCACGGCCTCCTTGAGGATCTCTTCATGTGTGCCTAACACGCCGTTGTCAGAGCCGGATTCGCTAGCCGCGACTTGCGACGCAGTCAATGGTTCGGCAATGTGGGGTTGCAAGTGAGACTTGACATTGAATTGAGCCAATTTGCATTACTTGAGGCTGACAAGCTTTTGAATTGGATAGGTGACATGGTTTGAACTTGGCGCAGATAGATTGTGAGAGATGGGTTGGAGGAGGTGGAGAACTCAAAGGGATATGGTTCACCGGTGTGAACACTCGTAACAGTTGGAGAGCGAGAACAAGAATTGCCATCTTGAAAGATTGCTGATTGAGGCTTCAGATGAGATGGGAGCAGTCCAGGTGGGTGGCATATTGACGTGCGAGTTCAATTCGACGCAGCGGTGAGTGGGAAAAGGACAAAAAGACGGATTGCTGGCACCAACATTGTACTTGTTTGTTCTGATGCGCACAGACCCAGTCAATCACACGTTCACAACTGACAGTTCTCTTTCGTTAATGTTACGTTGTACTGTACTGAGAAATTCTGGCCTCTTCTGTTGTTGCATGGTGCTGAGGAGCTCCCTCACCTCATATATTTTGATGAATGCTGCACACTTGCAAACATTGAATGGAGATCAGCATAAAATGTAAATTAGATGTCAGTTTAACATTGAGGGAACATCTGCCGAATATACGACCAATGTTGTCAAGAAAACATTCATACGACATTTGTTCGAGAACATTTAAATGTTTCGTCAAATCATTGATCAATGTTGGCCAGCAGAGGTTTTGATAACATCGGACTGAAATGGCGGTGTAGCTTGTGCTGGACCTTTATGAGTAGCGAAGCAATGTCACAGGTTTGAATCTTGATACTTGAGATGCTTGTCAGGATGCCTTGCAGCAACCTGATGCTGAAATAGTCCTTCGAGTCTGTGTTGCGAGCCTTGAAGCCCAGTTGCCAGTGAAACTCTCAATTTTTCTGTATAGCTGCGACCAGGCCCTGAACTTGAAATAGGCACCTTGAACAAAGGGTATATCAACATTGAGGATGTTGTGCACTTGATTGAAGAAAGAGCTTCATGTGGAGGATGAAATTGAAGGCAGACAGTAAGGAAAGCAGAAGATAATGGGGGAAAGAACAAAGGAAGGTCACCTTGGGAAGCGAGCTTCTTTTGAGTGGCCCTTGAGCGCTGGAAAGTAGGCTGCATGATGAAGCAGCATGTCGGAAGCTGGGCCGGCCAGAGCTAAATTGTGATTTGGGAGGTCTTCCAGACATAGCCATGGGAAGAAACCAAATCGAATTCGGTGAGGTTGGAGCCAAGGCTGTAGGAGAGGTGGTGGTTGAGAAAAATACCGCAAATTGGGGTGATGGTAAACCCGTTCATACTGATACAAGGCATCTGCTTAATATATGAGGTATGAAAAGGCCGCATTAGAAAACACAGAAAGCCCAGAACAGAACAGGTTAGCCCAAGAGAATGAGCAAAAAAAAAGCAAAAGGAGGATATGAAGGAACTGCCGGCGAGATACGTGGCCTCTCGGCTGCATGATTAGAACCATGCTGTGCTGTGGGCAGCAGCGACTGCGATCCGCTGCGTCCTGTCAAAAAAAAGCTGCACACAGGTCAGCTGTTTGACAGCAAATGAAAAGGCAGTGTTGGAAAGCGGAACAGAAGGGGTTAATCAAAGAGCAAAAGCAGAGGAAAAACAAAAGGAGAAAGGCTACATGGGGATACAGCACAGCCGAACGAGTAAAATCTTAAAGAACGATTAATGTACCCTCAGTCGCACGCAGATTGTGGTAAGACTGAGGGTCATTGTCGGGCCATCCTCAGCTCAGATATAGTGAATTTCTCCGCTTTTCTCTGGTTCTTGACTTGACCACTAGCAGGAGTAGTCTGATAGTAATCACGGTCCGCTTGTTGGCGGACCGTCAGATTATGTAAAAGCGTGGCTGTGCCAACTCGAGTCCTTTCCTTCGTATGGCAAGCAATACAACTGGAAACAACTGGAATATATCTCAAAATATTCTCCCGGGTTTGTGAGGCCAACCGGATAATATCCTTCAGCGAGAGTTAAGCTTTTTACCCCGCCAATCCTTCAGAACAGGATCAACCTAAAAAATGATTAGCTAATCTATGGTTCACAAACTCGTCCGGTATCGTCTAGATAGCTGCACCAATTGCTTAGCTGTAAGGGAAGGACTGTCTCATTGGGGAATTTTCTATATGGTCAAATATTTGCAGAATTATTGCCTCTGAAGGTGTCCGAGAGCAAGGCCGCAAAATATTGATCGGTCAGCCAACAAGATGGTCGTGTTTACTAACAGACCCTATATTGATACTTACTTGTTTGTCATCAATATAGGTATCTGGTACAGAGACTATAGCAGGAGTGGCGATGTGTGACTTTGTGAGCTGGAACAAGGCCGGAAATATTATCCTGGGTTGGTATGTGCATGTGTCGTCTTTTACACAACTCAGGTGGCTAACTTGGCCATATTTTTCATCTTCCTTCTACAATCTCTGTATTCAATTACTTTTACCCTCATAAATCGTGTCAATGGGTCCTGGAACTGAACATTAACCTCCACAGTTGCAACAGTGGGTCAAATGGCCAGTGGGACAGCACCATATGCATGCAACAATCCCGTTTTCGACGTGTATACATCAACACATAGACAACATGATGTGGCCTCAGATTTGTGCTGCTTGCCTCAACAGCTTTATGCTTATGCTTACAATGTGTTCCAATGATCCTCGGCACGATGGCAAGCTTTTTTTTTCACCTGCATTTGCCTGCTTGCATGCCTCAATATCCGGATCACCAGGTGACACTCTTGCATGCATCACCAAATCATTACTCAAACCTTCATGTTGTGATAGTAGTGTTCTACGACATTGTACATTTTATCTGGGTCAATTCTGGGCTGTCACAACCATAGGTTTTCATGTTTGTGACCTCCCACTGCATTGTGTTTTCCTTGTACATATTTTAGCTGCTGGTGTACTCCAATCTATTCCAAATCCAATCAAAATTGTTTGATTTAATCTCTGTACAGCAATTTAACTATGACTTGAGGTCCCACTGAGTTCTCTTGAATCCTCTCATTCTCTTTCCTTTTTTGTATGCTTTTTTGTGTTTTCTCATCACAAGACCCTGTACAATGAAATAAAAACCCCAACCGTTGCACCAATTTTAGAGGGTTTTTCAATGTTGAGCATCTACCTTTGAGTCACGTAGATGTCGAACAGACAACTTCATTAACTCGAAAATGTTGTGAAGTCCACGGAACCGTACAGTCTTGTGTGAATGACATGGATATAGGTCCGTTCCAGTTTCTAGATTTGGGTTTAGAATTTTTGTATGCTTGTTGATGTAAACTACAAATCATAACTACGGTAATGTAACTGTTTGTGACCCGCCGCTTGCCGGCCTCTTACTATCATTGGAACCAGTCTGACCAAACGATGTGAGTTGGTGCACGTGACCCATTCTTGAGGCTGGTCTGATCGAATCTAGACTGCGGATTCCAGTTCACCTGCCCGTGCACGCTGAATGAGGCCAGTGGATGTGTTCCCCAATTCGACGTTTGTGAACAGGTGTGGTACTGGCCTCCGGCGTGCATGGAGTGCGGGGCGTGCGTACAGCATTGCCTCGATCCAAGTGAGTAATAGTAGTCCGGCGAATTTATTTTCGAATCTGTACCGACTTCGCAGTGCCTCCGAGCCCTGAACAGCCGAAGCGGAGCGAGATGCCGAACTACGGCACCAAGGACAAGGCATGGTTGGGGTGATCGGCATGAAGTGACGGCCGAGGGCGGCAGTGGCCGGCAAGCGTTAGGTTGTGTTTCGTGTTGGGCCATGTTGCATTATTCTGGACACAAATATGAGTATAAGGGAGGTTCAGCGGAAGTGAAATAGATCAACGGTCTTGGCAATTTGCTCATCACTCAAGACTACACCGTCGGCGGAATTGTTGACTGAATGTAGGTGTATTGACATGGCGCTCAGGCACAGGCCTGTCGCCGGCGAGGAGTCTGTGAGACGATTTCAATAGCACTTCCTTCAAAGACAACGGCCCCAAGCGGATGCCCTGAAATGCCCTGGAATGTTGAACATGGATCTACTCTGGGCGTACTCGAAAGCGGTAATAATGTGGGGAGGCGTACGTTAGGAAACTGGGGTAATGTAATTAATCCCGCATCCTCGGAAATGGGCGGTCTATAAAGGGCGAGGCATATTTTGCATCTCTTACTCAAGGACTTCTGGCCATGCATTTCGCCCGCTCGTTTCTCGCCCTCGCCGTCGTCGCAGTCACTGCCGTTCAGGCAGCTCCAGGACTGAGCACCAGTCTCACCAAGCGATGTGGGTCGAATATCATGTGTGCGTCGTTAGCTGTGTTTATATTTGGGCACAGGGTGCGGTTATGAGCATACTTGCCATTGCAAGTTCGATCTAAAGAAGGGATGCGTTCCCCACTGGGATGAATGTGGGCATCAGTGGTACTGGCCTCCCCAGTGCACAGGATGTGCTCCGTGTCTGGAGCTCTGCGTCGACTGTGAGTGGTATAGATGCACCATTGGCACGCGCTCATAGTTACGTTCGTCATTAGTCCTTTGCACCACGCCGCCTCCGCCTTCAAGTTGAAGTACATACATTTCCAGTAAAAGTTTCTTGTCAACCTTGTTGTACGAATTGACTTACAAATCGCGGCTCTGTCGGAGAAATGTCGCAAAATTCCTCGACAGAGCCCCGTATCGGTTCAAGATTTATGAGCGTCGACTTCCGGTGAGGTGTGGGGTGCAGTGATTTGATAGTTTTGGTAAACGAGCGTTGGTTACATGACATGATGGATACCCCAGGCAGATTGAACATGACATCGATTATCACGGAAGAGACCGGATCGTTACGTAGACTCTTTACTGGATTTTCTTCAACCCTCTTGAAACAGACACGTCCGGTTCTTTCAATTGAATGAGGTTCTGATCACCTTGGCATCAGAATTCGGTCACCGCCTTTCACATACCGGCCTTTTGCTCCCGAAAAACCCAAAACTCTTCATCGACTGCACACGACCAGTCTTGGTAACCCATTAACATGTACCATGGAATGCTCGGAAAGACTGCTTCGCCACCGCTTTCCCAAATTCTCAGTAACTCTGTTTCGGCGCCTGGTGCCGCTTGATGACCTATGGCATTGCCGTACTGATTGATGATCTCGCGAAAAGCTGTGTTGAATTCACTTCATTCCTTTGTTCCTCCCACTCGCTCACTTCCACCGCGCCCCTCAAAGGTTCCCACTACCCTACCGCACCAACCTCATTTGCCGACCAAAATACGATGGACGACTGCTGTGGGCTGTGTTGTATCTGTATCTCGTGTTTCGGTGAGTCCGCTCGCTAGACAGCCGTCCATCGTGGCACGGTATGTACGAAGAGGCTGAGGCTTGTCTATAGGACTCGTAGCGGCGGCTTTCCGTTATCTCCCCTTCCAATCAGTGTGCCGGTGCGGCCGCCGAAAGGACGAGGATGAGGAAGACTTCGACACGATGAAGTTCCCAGAGCACGACGCTACGTTCACGCCGGATGGGGAGCGGATTCGTCCGTATGCGCCGATGGAGATGCAGCCTCCAAGTCGGTCCACAGAGCAGCAGCGGACGGACGATCCGCAGGCGCAGGCGCAGGCGCGGCCCCCGCCAAATTATCCGGCGGCGGTACGAGACGCGATTCGGTCCGACGACGAGCAGCCGATGGGGTATAGACCTGAGCAGGACACCCGTACGCAATTGATTGCATGATTTCTTCTGAAGCTAATGAACGACTACTCCAGGGACTCAGTCGCAAATTGATCCCTCTGGGAGGGGACAGTAGGACGACCGCCGCTGTACATGCGCTGCGATATACCCGCACTTGAGCGCTTATGACCCTTCGTTGTATGTATTCATCACTGGATGATTGGTTGAATGCATACCTGTCTCTATGGCGAAGTGGATGATCAATCTGCACTGGCTGGCTGTCTGTTGAAGTGCGTGATATGGCTTCACTGCCTGCTTCCTTCCCGTGCCCCGCGTTTCGCCGATGAACTCAGATCCAGCGAGGCGCGGAAGTGACAATGGAAGACTGTGATGCTGAATCTCAACTCGGATATCTATCTGGCTGATTATTTTATCAATCCCCATGCACCCATGGCGGGTCCCATTACGCGTTTGTAAGTTACTCCGTACCTAAAACTTCCTACCTATAATATTTCACTCAAATGAACGCATCTCAAGATGCGCTGCATCTCCAGGCTCATCCGCTCAAGATTCAAGAAGAGCACTGCGAACCCCCGAAACTGAGGTTGTCGAAGTACGGCCCTGTTATTCATTCAGCATTTATTAAAGCCACCAACGAAAAGGGTGCAAGGGGTACGCACCGAGGTGATTCTGGACGCTGACATCGAGCACGTTGTTCCCCGTCGCGCAGTTCTCGTTGTCCTGCCCGGGGCACGCGATGAGGTTCGTCTGGCTGTCGTCCACGATGTGGATCTCGCCCGAGGTGTGCTGGAACCCGAGGAACTTGGGCGGGACGGTGGGGACGGGGTCGTTCTGGTTCGAAACGAAGGTGACGCCGACCTTCACACGCGAAGTTAGAATGGGAGGCGAATAGACGGAGGGGCGGCGACGGAAATGCGCACCTGGCTGTCAAGGAAGTCGGCCCACGCCTGGTTCCCGCCGCGCGGGAGCCCGAAGCCAGTCACGGAGACGTCCACAGACGGATCTACCGCGTCCTTGATCATCGCACCGGTCATCGTCGCCAGTGCAGCGCCTATAGACAAGAACATCAGATTCCCTGCTGTGCGGGAGGCACAGTTGCGCACCGAGGCTGTGGCCCGTGACGACGACCTTCTTCACGCCGGTGCTCTTGAGGCCGGACATGACGCCCGCGAGGAGCGAGTCTGCCGTGCGCTCGAACGTTTTCTGGAACCCGTCGTGGACGGTGATGTTCTCTGCAAGCGCAAACAAAGGCGCGTTCAGTTCAGATTGCGGTGCTGCATAGGGATTACGCACTGCCGGCGGTCTCGGGGAATCTTGTTGCATTCAAAGCGACGAGGCCGAATTGCGCGTCGTTGAGGATCGAGAGGCTGGGAATGTCAGTATACGGCAACGTAGAGAATGGCCAAACACTCACATGTTCTTAGCGTCCGTTCCCTCGTGTGCAACGACGAGGCTCTGGTCGTCTGGGTCATGGGCGATGAAGTCTAGATAGTAACGGCACAGTCAGTCTTGAAAGACGAATGAAGGGGAAAAATGTACAGAGCGGGACCAGACCCTGGTCTATTTATTAGGCTGTAAGCAAAAGGGAGGATTAGGATACGAAGGGCTACGCACCTCCCCCGGACTGAAGGAACGTGATGTTTTTCAGCGCATCGCACGGCGCACCACAGCTCCACTCCGCGATCGACTGGCTCGAGCAATATGCGACGCGGGCGAATTGCGCAGGCCGCAGGAGCGTGCTGTTGACCGCATCTAGGGAAAAGGGCGTAGGTTTGTCCGTCGCAGTGTCGTCGGCGGTCGAGTCGCCGAGGCCGAAGATCGGCATCGGGAGCGCGAGCGCCGCGGGGAGGAGGCAGAAAATGGGGAGTAAAGAGAGCATTTGGGTGGAATGACAATATTAGATTGGCGCTGCCAATGGAAGAAAGGTAAGGAGGTTTGAAGTAAAAGGGACCTGGGTGGAAAGAGCACAAAGAGCCACCGTCGTACGTCGTTTCCTTATGTACAAAGTCGTCTCGGACGCGACAGCGGGCGTAACTGATCAGTGATCGTGGCCATGTCAACAAGACAACGAGAGGATGATCACAACCCAAAGAAGGTCCGCATCGCGTGGACACAGACTGGAGGCTATAATTAGGAAAACAGGTGCATAGCGATTCGCGGAGCACTTGGTCAACACTTGGTGGATAAGACTCAGGATAAATTAATAGCCCAGCTATGTCCCCTTTCGGAACGTGCCGGGTTGTAGCGTACAGTACATCGGCCTTTTAGAATATACTGTGCTACACCGTAGTTGCTCTCCCGTCGACGAGCTCGCCCCGAAGGCTGTAGATCTTCGGGACAGCAACCACAGCCAGTAGAAGTCACCTAGCCATAAGAGGTTATTACAGTACCTATTAACCTTGCACATCCGGCCAAACCATCGGCGTGTTGTCGAACAACTGGAAAACTTGATGGGCAAATTTCGCGACCTGGCACACAGTGTCGCGGCGGAATATCAGTGCACGCAGCACCGCTGTGGCATTGCCAGGTGTGACCGCATGAAGACGAGGTTCTGTCGTCGCAACCTTCACCACAAACTGATGACGCCGTTCTTCCAGCTCGGGTTTCGCAGTGCATTGGAGCATCGCATGTTCCACGGTTTCCACCTGATGACATCCGAATCTGCATAGGCGCTGTTCACGCGGTATGTCAAGGCGGTGGTAGCGGCTTTTGTAGCGCATGCGCTCAACAGCCAGAGGGTGTTGGCTGAGCAAGAGGCGAGTAAGCGCTCTCCGATGGGCGTTGTTAATCACAAGAGTGAGGTAGTGCCGGAGGACGATGGTGATTCGCTTCGGCGCTTCATCCTCGAGAGGCTCTTTCCGCCCATGTAGTAGGTAGAGACGCGTCGAATTTAATATTTCACCCTCCAGATATTTCATAGCCGAAATGTATACAGCTTTTCCGAGCACCGTGCACGCGTCGGGTGTCAAGGCAGGGAGGGCAGGCAACGCGACAGGGTTGGGGAGTTTACCGAGCGCATACACCAAGTCCATCCAGTAGCCCTGTCCTCCCGCTTTGTAGAGACTATAGGAGTCTTCCAGCGCTAAATGCGCATAGTGAGTGGGTGGTAGTGCGGCAAGGTAACCCAGATATCGGAGAGCGAGAATTAAGCGCCGGTACTGTATAGGAAGTAGACCAAGCTCGGTGAATAGAGGCGCGCGCATTGAGTTGGGCCCCAGGCCCAGTAGCCGTCTCAGGAACATTGTCTGCACCTTCTCTAGTAGAGCAAGAGCAGCATCGTCAACGTCAACGATCATGTCGGCGCCACTGATGAGATGTGGGTCGATGCATGCCATGTACAAGAGCCGACCTTCCTTGGGGGGTATATCTCCAATATAGGCTTCGATTCCCAGAACCGAATGCCCAGTTTTGCGCGCCGTAGAGGCCTTAGCAGTATAATGAGCAGAGAAGATATTGCGTGCCGTGGATTGGAAGGTAACACCAACATAACAAAAGTGGTCTTTGTATCCAACCACTCTGCCATTCAGCGTGAAGATAGGAGCATCCTTCGGGAGTGGGCCAAAGACCATTACCCAGGATTTTTGTGCGTTGGCCTGCAAGAAGTTGTCGCCACACCAATGGGCAAAGGTGTTCAAGTGGCGTTGCAGTCCCTCCGGAGTATACGAGACAATTGCCATGTCATCTGCGTGCTCTAGATGCGACATAACGACATTGAAGAGCAGAACGTCGTCCGGGTCGGGGTGCAATTTGAAGTCGGCAAAGAACAGGTCCCAGAATGTTGAGGAAACCGGATCACCGATCAAGACACCAATATTGGAGTGAAAGACGTCGGAGTGTGCACCATCCATTGCCACAGTATACTCCATGCGACCGTACAGCATGCGCATCCAGTCAAACAGCTTGCCACAGATTCCCATCTTGTAGAGCTTTAGCCATAGCATGTCCCGGTTAGTAGACGGGAACGCGTTTGTGATGTCGAGGAATGCAACCCATAAGGTGCGTCCCTCTGCACGCGCGCGCTCAACCATGCACCGCAGGACAAATCCATTGTTGTTAGTGCGGTATCCTTCACGAAAGCCATTCTGGGAAGGAGGGATGATGCCCCGCTCTTCAGCCCAGGAGTAGATGCGCTTGTGAATCAGCAAGCAAACAAGCTTTAGAAAGCAGCTTTCAAGGCCCACTGTCCGGTAGCTGTCCGCTTCAGATAGCGGTTTATCTTTCTTCGGGATCGCCGCGATAACAGTTGTGAACCATACCAACGGTGCATCATTATTGTCCACACACTCATTGATGAGCCTACAGAGAACATCGTTCTCAATTGCCATGATTTCGCGATAGTGAACCCTGTCAATCCCAGTGGCCGTATTGTAGTGGCTCCTCAGGTGGTCCTTGGCCCACTCAATGTCATCCACAGTAACTGGTTCGCTGAAGGTCCGGTCACCGGATTCAGGAACACCATGACAAGACGAATGATGACATCATTTCGGGCCCAATCGCTTTCTACTTTCCTTCCACCAGCTTTCACCTAGATGTTCTCGCTCTCAAGGCTCCCCAAGGTGGGTGCGAGTAATTACTTCGTTTCTGCGTCTAAACTTGGGATCCGTGGGGGGTGTTTCATTGGATGGTGGCAAGCACATCATTGCATTCTTCCGTTCTTCTCATGTCGTTCGACATTTACAGAGCCTTCTCTAGCTTCTTCTCTTTTTATCGCACTTCAGCGACCTGAATTTACCTTGCTTCGGGCTCCACCGGGATTTGGCTGTTTACTCTTTATAATTACCCCATCTGCTCAACTATGCCGTGGTCCTCGCTCACAGTCGGCTCCTGCAAAGGACATTCCCGGGCATCGTTTTTCTTCCCGGGTCCTCTATTCCTGGCCCCATTAAAAAAATTCTAATTTAAACCTCTCCGCGGTTCAAGTTGTCGGATCTCAGCAGGGATCTCGTAAACACATCGCGGTCGTCTCAAATCGGAGCTCATTCAGCTATTGCTTTCCCGCTCAGTGATGCCACTCAGGTCTTCTCTGAGAGCCGAAAAGATTCTCGAATATACCGCGATGGCGGCAAATGCCCTCCAAGATGCGGCAGTCACAACACAGACGCCGTTCCTCAACAGTGTCTGCGCACTGTCTTCGACAATCGTCATCATGCTGCAGGTAGGTTATAGGACGACACTCCGTCCCACTTTGCTCAGGCCAATTTAAATGCGGAATACGAGAATTCGACGAGAACGATACACCCGAATAGTAGAAGAGGTCCACCAGTCACTCTGTGCGCTGATGAGTTTGTGCTATTCGGAGGAGATTCGATCTCCAAAGCTGCTCGAGGAAGTTGCTCAGTATGCCGGGTGAGTTCAAAATCCTCATTTCATTTTGGTTTTTCTTGTATTATGGACTCCGCAAATCGTAGCATCCTTCAGAAATTTCATGCGTGTTTGCACGCAGCAAGAGCTGGGGAGGTTTAAGCGGGTTTTCAAGCAAAGCGAAATCACCACACAACTGGATAGCTGCGAAAAGGAGCTGAGGGCCGCATTGCACGTTTTCACGGTATGTAAGATTTCAACATATGTAGCGAAGCCATTGCTACCGCTGATCTTGAGATGAACTACAGAGTGGGAATTGCTAGCGTGCTTTTTGAGCTCGATGTTGATACCGAGCGGCGGCATCAAGAGTTCCTGGAACTCATCTCATCTCAGAGTGTCTTGTCGGATAATGGATCTTCGGTAAGTCACGTTCGTCGGTGTTGAATAGTAGTGTCTCATCCGGCTAGTCAGATGCCGCGGAGTTCACTGAACTTGAATTGCCCGCCATTTCAAATTTGACCGTCGCTCATGAAGAACTGTCAAAGTTCCAATTCCTTCTCGCTACTCCCCACGTCTCCGAAAATATTCTACGGAAGGGAGTCTGAGCTTGCGGATCTCGTCGACACTTTTGCTTCTGAACCCGCGCAGGTCGCTATCCTCAGGTCCGGAGGGATGGGAAAGGCTACCCTAGCCATGGCCACACTACACCATCCGACGATCGTCGAAAAATGCACCGTAAAGTATTTTATTTCGCGCGAGTCTGCCAACACTCATGCCGACTTGGTGATCCCCATTGGTCTGCATTTGTGTCTGGAACTGTCTCGTCAGCTCTCGAAGGCGATCGTCCATCACTTCGTACAGTGCGGGTCCTGTCTGGTCGTGCTCGATAATCTCGAGACATCCTGGGAGCCGCTGGAATCGCGTGGCCAGGTTGAAGAATTTTTATCCCTCCTGGCGGATATTCCGAGCCTCGCTTTACTGGTGGGTCGAGAGTCTATCTCTTCTCCATCGTTGATGATGCTCTGTTCTTAGGTAACGATGCGCGGAGCGGAACGGCCTGGCAAAGTCAAGTGGCATTGCCCATTTCTCACCTCACTCGAGCCACTTTCGGATTCAGCTTCGCGCCAAATATTCCTTGAGGTCGCTGATGACCCAGGGGCCGGGGAAGAATCAGCTCTCCGTCATTTACTGGATCTCTCTGGGAGCCTTCCTCTTGCCGTCTCGCTGATGGCAAGCATAGCATCGTTCGAGAGAATGTCGGAATTTCGTAATTTTCGATGTAAGGCCATGCAAGGCCTTATAATGCCGTAAGAGCTCCCCGTATGGTTGGAATCGGTGATATCATGGTGCGGCGCGGGGATCTGGCCCAAACGCAGGAAATGTGGGTGGGTGCCTATCAATTTTTTGTGGGGTCGTCGCGAATGGAAGATGTCATCGCAGTCCGGGAATGCCTGCAACAATTGGTGAATAATTCTGTATTGGAACTGGAGAGCGTCCTGAAAGAATGATTTCAATCGACGGTCATCTTTTGAACTGTTCTGGCACCATTCAGACCCAGATGAAACCTTTTTTTTTCCGGCCACACAGCCGACCATACCTACCTCCCCCCTATCCCGGCTTGACCGGCCGAACGCCCTTGGGGCGGCGCTTATAGCGCCAAGCTAAAGTGCCGGAAACCTGGTGTTCTTCTGAGTCCTGACTGTACATGTTCGTCCGGTCTCTGTGGGACCCTGTCGTGTCTCAGGTTCATCTATTTCTGGAGGGTGTGTGCTGATTCTGTCTCTAAATTGACCTCTTCTCTTGGCTCAATTGGCAAGCATCTTGAATTACACACCGCCAGATTTTTGAGTCAGATTTATCACGGCCTCCATTCTTGTGGGGTGCCTTGACAGCAGGACCGCGATACTTCAGGGCATTTGATATGAATCATAGGCACTTTACTCATTGTAACAGACCATGGATTCTCCTCTCACGCCAGATTCCCGACTTGAAACTGCCGCCTCTATGCCAAGCCTTTAGGTGTCCTGCATTATCCCAACTTTCTATGCGCTCCCTCGCATCTCCCGGTTGTATTACATTGAAAATTCTAGGCTTCAACTGCAGGTACTCCATCGGCACTTGTGCTGGTTGGTATACCTCATCGCGGCCCGTTAAGAAACATCGCTCAGTTCCGCGGGCTTCGTGCCGGGGAACATAAGAATGGAGGGATGGGTGTCAACTAATGAAATGCTTCCCCGCTTGTATAGATTACCTGGGACGTGTACCCCTGGACAGGCTTAGCCACCTTCATCCAAACATATAAAAGGGTGCCACTCTCTCCAGCTGTATGTCACACCCAACAACTTCCAATGTACGCCTTCAAGTTTGTTTCCGTTTCAGCTACTTTCCTCCTTGCCCTCGTGCAAGGCGTTGTATCCCAAGACGCCGAGCCAGTTCCCCAGGGTGGATTATGTAGGCATCATACCCTCTTCTCAGAATATCTGTTGAACCGACTTCAGGTGAAACCATCGCTGGCCCCGTGTGTATTGAGACTATGTGGATCTTGATGTTCCTGACGACTCGTTGCTCTGTCTTCAACAGAGAACTTGTAAGTTTTTTGCGCACTTCTTCTACGTCGTCGCATTAACGGTCTTTTATAAAGGTGCCGAAGGGTTGAAATGCTGCATTCTCGGCCCCGACAATGGAATGTAAGTCGACCTGCTTGACGCTGAAAGCCTTCGTTTTGAATGCATTCTGCAGTTGCGAGCGCGAATGCGTCAAGCCAGTCCCCTTGGGTGGATTATGTATGGCGTCATACCCTTTTCTTAGAATATCTGCTGAACCGACTTTTATTAGGTGTAACCATCGCTGGCTCCGTGTGTATTGAAACTATGTGGATCTTTATGTTACTGACAGCCGTTACTCTATCTTCAACAGAAACCTTGCATGTTTTTGCGCACTTCTTCTATGTTGTCACGTTAACGGTCGTTTATACAGGTGTCCCAGGATTGAAATGCTGCGTTCTCGGCCCCGACAATGGAGTGTAAGTCGACGTCCTTGACGCAAACGCCTTCGTTTTGAATGCATTCTGCAGTTGCTCGCACAAATGCCCGCCGAAAACCCCTTACTAAACCATGTGGCCGTTATTGCTACAACGTCCACGAAATTATTGTAACTTCGTGATAAATTTGAAGCTCATTTTGCGTCGCGATAGAAGATTAAATATCCGTAGCCGCCAAAACGACTGAAGCAATGCTAGTAGAAGGGCCGGCCGAATGAGACAGAGGTTTGAGGTGATAAGCCAGGTCGGCATGGAATCAGTTCATGGGTTGGGTCCAATCTCCAGGGCTCGTTGGCTGAATGATACTGCTTTCATTTCCTTGTGCCTTGCTCTGAGGTCTTTTGTTGATGAATTCAGGGCTATTCCTACAGCTGACATTTCGACACCGTCCAGGTCTGTCCTCTTCCATGCACTGCGACGTCTCCGACGTCTGGGCTGCGAGCACTTTTGACCCAGTAGCGCAATTCTTGTAGGCCCCAACATCTCCTCACCTACCCCCCATCCCAGGTTCTTCGTCTTATTGACCCATGGCACCCCTCATTGCTCCAGCCCGAAACGCAAAAACAATATTGATGGTCTTGATCCTGCGAACGTGATCAACACCACGCGTGAGCGCATAGTAAGTACATCAGCAGACGCGTCAGCCGCAGGCCAGCTGTCTGCCCGTTGGAATAAGAGAAGAGACAGATCATGAGAACGACAGCATGAGAATTGCGAAAGCACTCAGTAGCTACCGTGGAGTAAGCACACACGAGGTTTGCACGAGGTCCAATGTTGTGCAAGAGGAAGGAGAGACGAGTACTTACATACACAGAGTCACTGTCATGGGAACGAACGGAGATATCATGGTTGATTAATGTGCGGTACAAATAATGAATTAAAATTCGACCTGACCTATGTAGGTCCCAGGTCGAATTAAGAATTGAGCACCTCTAATGTCATATCTATTTGAGAGATACATTTTATTTGTCGTAGTCGAAACGGTTGCATCGGCCTGGTCGCTACGAAACCGAAAGTTCGGCGTTCGTTCCTCGGCGCGAAACTGAAACTTGTATCTACTATCCGGTTATCCTCGGCAGCCGCCGGATATATCATGTCCGCTAGTTTTGACTAAACGTCCACTTTTCTTTCGTTGCCGTTCCTTTCAAATCCAAATGAAGATAACTGGAAACGCGGATGGGACCTTCAAACAATCCATGTTGGATCTCCCAAACTTCATTGACCGAACTGGCAGATCCCGATTTGGGGATTCGATAATCCAGGGCTTGGTAGTCACCCATGCATCGGTTGACAAGAAAGCGGATGAGCCGCTTAAGACAGGGAAAGGTTATTTGCGAGCTCGTAGTAACAGAGGGTGGGTATATATCACGTCGTTCCATCATGGCTGAACTCTGCGTAGATATGCTGAATGGCGGAGGGAGTGTTCATGGTGGTGTGTGCTATCATCGTGGCAAAGTGTTCCAAGCCAATGACCCTGAACAGGATGTTCGGCATACCTAATAGACATGTGCGTCCCGGGTTTTCGCAATGAAGCTGAATTTGCCGACTCAGTTTTCTAGGTGCTCTACGTTGGTCTTAATGGCCTGCGGTCAGTATGTGCACGTCTCTCAATCACTTAATATTGTGTATCATTCTCCGGCCGCGCTGTAAGTTTATCTGTCTTCATATAAAAGAGCCTTTTTCTCAAGCGACCCTCCTGTATCAGCGGAGAAAAGCTGCGCATAATCAATACCACGATGAACGTTGGCAGGCGCACCATGACTGCTAGAACAGAGGTGCGTACTAGTAGTGCTTGTGCTTCAATCTGTCTTGATAAATGTCTGAACGCTCAGATATGGAATGCCACGAAGCACCGTCTCGTCGCATCTGGAGTGCATATCAAGATGGCTCCTTCACCCTCTTCGAAACTGTAAAATGGGCCATAGTAGAAGTTAAGACTCCAACCATTTTCGTTTTCGTTTACGGTTGGGCCTACACTAAACGGAAACGAAAATAAATAGTTTGTAAATAGTCTTGGGCGTAGGACGTAGAAATTCAAAGCTTGAATCAAGCGGAAAATTCAGAGTACAATGGTCCCCAGGCTAGACATGAGTTAATGGGATATGAACGGAGCACACACACACAAAAATAACCACTGCCTCCACCTCGATCTCGGCCACTCCTGAATCTTCTTGAGCTCATGGGAGTCGATCTCGCTAGCTTCGATTTGTTGCCGTTAGCACTTTGAAGCGAAAAGACGAATAGAATGGAAGATGAGAGTGAGAGCGGTGTTCAGAGGGCGAATGTAGAGATGGGCCGGAGAGGAACCCAAAGGGAAGGAAACAAGGGAGGAAGAGAGAGAAGGAAACAAACATACCTCACAGCAACCACTCTACGGCCAAACCACCTTGGTGCGCCCTTTTCCAGCAAACGAAACAAGGATCGTGGACTTTGTCGAGTAGTAAGAAAAAAAAAGTGAGGCAGAGAGGACGGCGGCATAGACGAAAAGGGGGACATTGTTGGAATCAATAGAGCAGTCCAATATTAGCAGTGAACTTGTTGCAAATGCGTAGGAAATTCTTCGCTAGCTACAGGACATAAGTACTGGTCGAAATTAAGATACAAATTTAGTCTGTCAGACACAGGAACAAGCACAAGAATGAACAGCGGGGACCTGGTGACAAAGTGCGCTGCGGGGCAGTGCATGCGCATAACTTGTAACTCCAACAGACGTGGGGTGGTGGATTGGACTGCCCGTCACTATGTGCCCCCCCTAGAAATAGGCTGAGGCCAGCACAGCTGCGCAGAGGGGTCTCGCTAGGTGACCAGAAGCAGTCTGTGTAGTACCTAGGTCAGCCTAGGTCTGTGCAAGTCAGTGCAGCTGAGTGTAGGTTAAGGGAGGTCAGTTCAGGCCAGGCCCTGGTAGGCCAGTTAAGGTGTCTCTGACCACCTAACCAGAGGTAAACATACCTGATTTGAAGTTGAGAAACGACTTGTAGTATTGCCGCTTGATTGCCACGTCCTGCTCGGCTTGACGAACAGATAAAGCTGAGCCGACACCCAGCTGCGGGCCAGTGGTCATTAAGCCGGCTGAGGGCTGACAGTGCCAGCTTGAGTTGTATTCATTGAAGTAAATGCCATACAAGTATCCACTGAATGCCAGATAAGCATCCACTTTGAATTCCTCGGAGAACATTGCCATTGGGTGTGAAATATTAATGCTGCCGAAATGTCAGCTTGATGTTGATGGTGCGCAACGCAGTCAATGTCTGATCCTAGGACATTCCTATGTTAAGTATAGAGCACAAAACATTCACTTGTCATATTCAAACAAGTACTCAAGGCATAGAACCATAGAACAATTATCTTGAGAAAGTTAAATACAATAACTTCATCCACTCCCATGCCCCAATACCTTGTGTATTTAGCAGAGATAAAATGGGCAAACTTGAGTCGAGCCATGCGAAGGAGGACATACTTCTGAAAGAAACACTCGTGAACAAAATCTGAGCAGTCTGGAAGAAGTGTTGACAGGGCATATATGGACAAATTTACGATGGATCAACATAGGGAGATGCAGAGGTTGCAGATGGCACTTGAGAGTCGCTCTGCACTGTCTAGCAGGTCGGCCCCTAACCATACATATCCTAATCCTGCATCAGCCTTTGCGAGAAATTGAGCAGCACCTCCTAGAAGTAATTATTGCTTCTATTGTTATCGAGGTGGGCATTTCATAGACCAGTGTGACAACTGTAAGGCAAACCTGGACAAAGGAATAATCACCTTGGTTAATGGGAGACTCATGTTCTTCAATGGTAAATCCATACCTTAGGAGCTAGCACATAAATCTCCTTGGGAGAAAGCACATGACCATTATTAACCGTTCTTTAAGCAAATGGCTCCTCGGCTGTGCTATTCCCCCATATATTCATCTCCTTTTGTTTTCCCTCTGCTCTTCCTCTTCCTGTAACCCCTTCTGTCCTTGATCTTCAGTGCCGTCCGCCACAGCCTTTTCATTTTGCATACCCTTAGGGAAAGCTGCCCTCATTCGCGCAGTCGACTACGGACACTTTTCGAGATCTTTATCTTCCTTTCAACTGCACCGTCCCGTTTTGTTTTAGTTCCTCCCATGAGCGACTGTGACAATTCCCGCGTGTGCGGCGTAGCCGATGTGCAATCTATTTTATACCGGCCATGGGCAATCCGCACCCCTGCTCCCCTTTCCCGCTCTCATGTCCAGTTTCAATATCCGTGGTTTCTTCCAGCTAAAAGCTGGCCACCGTGTCTCAGTTTCTAAACCCAACAGTACCTATTTCACTCATTACAACACCAACGTCCGGTGCATCAGTAATACCACCATCTCCACGATCTACGTGGTTATGTCACCGCTTCTCCCAGATGGGATGGTCTCATTTGCCGTTTGTACTGCCTACGGTTGGTGTCGTGGATTATGTCCGCGGTGACATCAAGGCTTCCGCTGTGCAGTACGTCCCAGCCGCCCGTTCGAAAATCACCCCCCTCATCTAATTAATAATTGGATGTGTATTCGACATATCGACGGCTGGCTGGACGCGGGCGCCTGCACCACATCGTGCTTCAGTTTTATGGGCTGCGCCACGACCTGAATCCTGCCGTCATTCTCCGCATTAAGGTCCAATCACCCGTACTCAATATCGGTTCCAACACATCTGCTACTACTGACAACTGTTGAAGCTCAACCAGCACTCCGTCTGCTCCAGTTACCCTTGCGAAACAGAGGAAATTCGACCATCCATCGCCTTCTTCGGCCCCGGGCCCTTCCACATCTGTTTCCACGTCCACGTCCACTTTCTCCCACTCGTACTTGAGCACGGTGACTGCGTCTGTGCCCCCAGTGCTCGATCCTATCTCAACGGATGACCCTATGTACTATTATCCACAATATTTTGCTGGCATCCCAGCTGCCCTTGGTCTCCCAGCACAATCTCTACCCGACGCCGGGCTATTCTCCGTACCGTTCGCCTTTCCTTGGTTACTCCCCTTACAAGTCAAAGGGATAGTTTGGTCTGACTTCCGCAGATACACGAACCGTGCCAGCAACTCAAATTTCGGATCCAGTCAATGTTACAACTACTGTTACCAACTTGACCTCTGCCCCTCCGGCCCGTGTCCAAGACAATTCCCTGTTCAATCGGTCCCCTGCGAACACCTACAGCTATCCCATGACGCAAATTTAAGTCAAATAATTTATTCATTTGATGCGCTCAAATCCATTTTTGGTCAGTCCTCCTGAAAAACAATCTTCAGTGTATGTGTTACTTCCCCACCCAGTGTTACTTCCCCACCCAAATCTCAATACTCACCATCATTTTCAGCAACAGCACTGCTGCGCCCTCGAAACCGCCGATTCAGGTGCCAACCACAGTCAGGCGCACACACACCTAGTCCAACGTCCACCGCATCTTCGACCTCATCGACTTCCGGGACTGTGTTGTCAAGTGGACAAGGCCCAAACCTCCCTCCGCGTAAGAAGTTAATTACTTATGTCTTTTGTATTAGTGTAATATCTCTGAAATAATTAAAGCACCCCCACTCTCCATTGGGTCTTGATTGAACTTATATCTTAAAATGCGGTGACGGCCACCATCGTTCAGGTCAGGGAACTGGAGGCATGGAAGTTTGGGCAGACGGCGAACAGGAAGAAGTTTTTGTTTCAAGATTACCGCGCATAAACATCGGAGTTCAGGCCCGATCTCCCTCTCCACTCCTTCTATCGGCACAGCATCAATTAACATTGTGTCACAGTATAGCCGGATCTTTACCGAATCCCTCACCGCTTCGCAAGTGTCCATTGTTGGTTCGATTCAATCCAAGCAAAAGGCTTCCGCTTCATCATTCTCATCCCGACTTCTCAATGCCATAACGGTCCTCACTTTTTTGTACACTGACGCTATATCCCTCAGACTGCGCAGATATCGCGTAACAGTTGACCTTGATCTTGATGGCGTTTTTTAATCTCCGAATTGTTCAGTGCAGATCTGAAACACAACTGGCAAAATATGGAAAGGAATGGAAGTTCCTCAAATTGGCAGGTTGATCGCTGTGAAAGCAGCGCCTACGCACAGTTCTCGCAGCCCGGATCTAAGTCACAGCCCCTTTCGCAGTACAAAGACACTCTCATCAAAGTGAATTAACCCACATTTGGATGAATTTCTACAGCATTTGACGCCGTTGGGGAAGGTGGACTCGCTATAAACCGACTACACACGTGTTTGATCTGTCACCAAAGATCGCCGGCGCCGATACGTGTGATCGGAGACATCTTCACTTCTATTGTTCTAACCTTCCTCTTCAACTTTCGTCGTCGGCATGAAGCTACCCCCCACACCAATCCAGTCCCACAAGTATGCGCTATAGCAGTCTCTCTTTCTCTTTCTCCTAGTGTTCCTGTTTAACAGATCAAACAACACCTGTCATCGAACGCGTTTCCCTGGGGCCTGAATCTCTGCGATCACTTGCACAAATTGTTCTTAAATTGAACATGTAATGGACTACGCTTTCATACCCCGATCTTTCCAGAAAATCTCGCTCTCACCCTCGCCGACTCCTCCGAATCTCTTTCACTGCCATACTTCCCTCTGGCCACACGTTGGTCCGCCGACAATGCCCTCTCACACCTGGGTATTCCACGACATTCAACAGCTGCCGAGGCATATTGCACTATCATGCATTAGGCACCGCACTCATGCAAGATTTCTATTCCGTCCAGGAGAAAGAACGACTACGAATGTGACATACCAAGAAATCTTAGTTTAAATGAATGATAACCTGTTTCTTATCTGCCGGAGCGAAGCGAAGGCTTATCTTGTAACTGTTGGGCTATTGGCTAGAATTATGATGAGATAATAGAGAGCTTGTGGTAGCCACCAGATTGGACTGGTGGCTAATTTTCCTAGACAGTGGGCAATGCTGTCAGACCAAGGCAGCCACTATGTGTAGCTCTGAGGTAGACCACAAATAGTGGCTAGCTGAGAATAAGCTGCCCCTGCATTCGTCCGTGGTGAAAGCCACCAGTTTCATCTGGTGGCTACCACAACCTCTGTAATGGTCGGCGCAGAGGGGTATACCAAATCAGGAACTGCTAGCAATCAGTTGAGCCAAGATGACGTACAAAGCATGATGGCCTCTATCAACCACTTAGAACAGACATTAGTCCAGATGAGGGTGGCAGGACCTGCAGAGAATGCCTTGGGTTTTTGCTGAATCCAAGGAAGGAGATCAATCTACCGAAAAAGCCTCCTGAGCAGTAACCATATGAAGGTTGATAAAGCAATTTGCGTCTCAACACATAATCCTGTTCAATCAATGCTCGTTCAAACATCCCGCCAGTAATAAGGATACTATAATCATATATACTCTAAGTACTGTAGACAGAACGGTTCAATTACACATGGCTTTTCCAAAGAGCTGTTTGAACAGAGCCAGGTGAGGAGGTCTGATCATCGGCTGCCGGATTAACACAGTAGTGTTGAACGACCCAAGTGCCGCTTGTCTGGACTCTGCATTCTGAGAATGGAATGAACAACGATTATCAGAACGGCACTAATCAAAAAGAATCAAAACGAACTCGCAGTAGTGTTGAACACAAACTAAAGGTTATTTCATTGCCTGGGTTCTGTGAATGGAATGAATATGGGTTATCAAAACGGTGCTAATCAGAACGAATTGAAACGAAATCACGGAGAAGGGGACACGAGCGGATGAACAAAGCAGAACAAGTTCGATCTGATTAATCCGGCGAGTTCGAACCGCTGGTCTAAAAACATATTATTCGTGTCAAGTAATCCAAGGCGAAGAAAGGCAAATTGGGTTGACAGGCCTTCAACTTTTGGATCGAAAAACGTGGCTGGAAAGCATTGGGTTGAATCCGCTTTCGTTTCCGGGGGAATGGCATGAATTTCCTCAAACGAATGTCAAGGGACTCAGATCTTGCCCCACCAGTAAGCTTGACCCATACTATGGAACCGTAAGCCATGGGGTTGCGACTGGGATGCATTTTATTATCAGTTTCTCACCACGCGATAATTTCAGCTCTCACCGCTCTGGCTCAACTCTTTCACTCACCTGAAGTGAATAACAGGTTTTTCGCGGCATTGGACCCTTGCTTCAGGTACAGATCTTCGAGCCTATGTGTTTCATGTGTAGTAACGAATCATTAGAGGTGTGAAGGCACTGTTACGAACTAAGAGCTCCTGTATGTATCATCCACTGGTCGGTAAGACGGTGAAGGGACGGGGAGTAGCCGAGGCCAAATTCGCGATCTATACCACTGCAGACGGTCAATCATTCTATTCTGATCAAGCACTACACATCCTGTACCTCAAACATTTGCCATTCATGCCAGCATTCCAGCGGTCGGTGAATATGAGGAGTGAGAGTGTAGTGGAATCGAAGGAATTGGCGCCTGGCAGTCTTTCTGAGGGGGGATGACGGGAAGAGAATGGGATGGATGGGTGAAGTGGATGAGAGGGGTTGATGGGAGGTTTTCCAAGGTAGCAATGGATCCGAGGTCCTAGGCCATCCAGCGACCCTGAATCGTGTCAACCTCGTGGCCGTTTCAACTTGACTGCCACCCATGATTGGAATGCAACGGCCCTGCGAGCAGATCAAATAAAACTTAATCTGACATATGTAGCAACGCTGCGAATCAGCTACGAATATCACGGCGATCCAGCAAGCATGTTGATTTCAAAGCGCAATTTCCCATCCGGGTAGCAAGAGATGTTTTGTGAAGGCTCAATCCGGCGAATTTTAGGATCCAATGGCGCAGCAAATGCAGCAGTCGATTGAAGTTCACCCACATCATTTGCATTTGATCGAGTACAAACAGCCGAAAACACTGGTTGAAATACGAAGGCGTGGAAAAGAGACACATAAAGAATGATACATCAGGTCAGCGCCAATGTTGGGGTGTGAATTATTGACCCTGCACCTGTCGGCAAATTCACATTCGTCGAATGATTCAGCATGTTGACCGCTGGATTCATTCTTTGGCTTGTGCCTGCGCATACTCTATTCACCGCACTTCTGGGATCTTGCCAGTGTTGTGGGATCAGCGACTTGAACCGGCTAGTCATCTTTGAAAGTCGGCGACTAGCCAGTGACTAGCTCCCTGGCCGCACAAACGACCTGACCTCTGCACTGCCTTTGCGTGGTCTAGCCGAAGTTAACCGAGGCTAGCGGGAGCAATCGCTCCCATGTTTGCGGCAATGCGCGTGGCAACGTCTGTTGGAACTGAGGTCACCGAGTCATGTCGCTCGGGTGACCTGGATGACCTGGCCAAACCGACCTTGCAACCAGTCACTGACCTCCACAACACCGGATCATCTTGCCGTCACGGTCCATATCTTCGACCCTGCACTGACGGCAACCATAACCGGACCCTTTGAGTTGGTGCATATGATCTTTACGTTTATCAACCAATGAAATTGATCCCGATTTTCGATCTTTGACCCCGGGTAGACACACCTCATACTCCCCCCCTCCTCTCTACGCTCTCCCACTGGCTTCAGTGCTGCATAGACTCTCCAGGCTACTGTCCTCTATCATCCGATGAACTTAGTGAGGGACATTTCACGCTCTGAGGTTGTCCACTCTGGTGCTGCAAGATCTGTGCAACCCAATTCCCTACCGTAAAGTATGTCCTACTTCTTTTCTTCCGTTCTGTTCTTCCGTGCTTCACTCTTGTTTATTTTCTCCCATTTCGTCTTCTAAAGATCCTCCGAGTCTCTTCGCTCATTTCCTCCGTTCATCTCCATGATTCTGTTTGTAAATTATTATGATACAGTATTTATCGCTTTAGATCTCTTGTCCAAAGTTTGTGGCCTGCATCACTTAGGCGCGACGCGACCCCTCGATGGTTTATTGTTCATCTTCATCAAGCTCCCGCTCCAGCACAGGCTGTCTTGGATCAGCCTCCCAGAGGACCGTTTCAGCGTCAACACCTCCGACTTCTAGGTGGTACTGCACTTCCAACATTGTACTTTTATTCACTCATATTTTATGTAGCTGCCACACTCACCGACTCGATGACTTGACATTTATCTGTGTCTCGTACCTCTTCAAGTTTCTGGTTGCTCCCACTGCATTTTTCCTTCAGAGATCGTACTACGTCCTCAGGAATGCTGCATGATACCATTTATATGGGGGAACTTCCTTTTGCTGCTATAACTCATGTGCGACTTGAATCGTTGGTTGAATTCGGTTGACTGACCTCCAGTATTACAGCACCCTTGTATCATATTCATTCTAAATGGGCGCGTTTCAATTCGTTTTGAGTACTGACCTCGTGTGCGTTTAAATTCAGTTGCTGGTTGAATCATTTCAAATGCGTGAGTCTCAATTCGTTCTGATTACCCATCTCAATTGCTCCCAATTATAACCAGGCTCATGCCCACAGATTTCGGTTCAAGATTTGTGGTTTAATTGTTTGAATTAATGTGTCAGTTTGAAATATTTAACGGGGTTCTTCTTGACTTCAAGCATAAATAGCGCTACATTCGGGATTTAAGGCTGGTTATTTGCTCACCCTATCTGGCTCAATGATGACCTGCCAACATTTCAAGTTGTTGACCTTCAAGTTCGCACAACTTTTACCGACTCAGATGCCGGAACCATGCTCTTTGAAGGTCACCCCTGCAACTTTTCCTCAATCTTCACTCCGATTTCACTGACTCAACTCCGAGTCTGTCTTGTAGCATCACAGAACATTTGTTGACTTTCAAGGTAGGCTGGCCACTCCTTGTTGTTACATCAATGCTACTGACCAAACTCTCACAGTGGAGAGTGGGATCTATTGCCTGTTAAGGTGCGCCGCTCCAATCTTCCGTCTTCTCATTGAATGTTCCTGATTCAGCTGTCACCGTTTGTTTCCTTATTCAGCGCAGGATTGAACTGTGTTTCATTTTTGAAGCAGATGGCAGTAGGAGCGTACATATCTCACTGTCGGTTGCCTCTGTAAGCACTATGTTGCCTGAATTTTGCACCGTATTCGTCGAGGTTCCTTATAGCCGATAGTGCAATGAATCACTGCGTGCAGACGTCTTCTCGTGCACTCTGCGGTGAGTTTGGGATCGATTTTCTCTGCCCACAGGCAATATTGCCTTGATGTAAACCCGCCTAATTCATAGTATAATGTTCGAGGAATCCACAGTATTGTCTTGTCTTGACTCTGACTTGATTTTTCATTCCAGACTTCGAGTTGGGCTTGCAGCCCTCGTATCTCGCTCGAGGTAAGGCTTGTTTCTCCATTCCTTGTCATTCATCGACTAACAAGTTTTATTCTATTTGACCACACAGGTACTCCGAGTCCACATTCGGGCATTCGAGCGATGTATCGACAACTATCAACTTCACCCCGATGGGGATTTCTCGCACGACTCGACACTAAGAATCTAAGATCCATTTTCGAAGAAAGCACTGTTCTCAAATCCCATTGTAAGTTCATGACCTGGGGCGATGTCGAAATGGCAATCATGCACTTGTGGTTGTTTATTTCCTCCCGGCTGCAGACCCATTCTGCGGGCAATACTAACACAGGCATCATTCGACTGCCAAGCACATAAGTTCTTGTCGTGATAAGCAATACTGTTCAACAGAACATGTTGAACAGAACAGCTTGTTGAACAGCAGTTCAACAGAACTTGTTGAACAGTGGTCACTAAATCTTGAACGCTTGAACAGACCATGTTCAAGTTTCGCACCGAGTTCCTCATTGTACCATCAGCCTTGTGTGCTTTCCAGGAGTGTTGAATCGAGCACAGATTAAGCGGGATTATGCGTTGAGACACAAGTTGATTAAGTAAACTTCATATAGATTCTTTCCTGAGGAAACCCAGCACATAATTCCCAGAAAACAGCAGGTTGAAGTGGTCATAGAGCAAGCAGTGAAGAAGACATTCAGGAAGGAGCACACAAAGAAGATGGTACCAGCAGTAGGGACAGCCAAGTCTACTCATCATCACAGAAAGTAACCAGAAATTTGCTTACTACAGCAGAAATTTGTGCAATATTCTGGGTCTGACTACCTAGAAATGTTCATCTAGATGTATTCTCACCCTTTGTATTCAATTTGGCATCAAACTCATGTGTATACCCTCTGTGTATCAATTGTTTTGAGTCCACTTGATTTTTGCTACATGTGTCCAAAATTGGGGCGTATGGCTCGGTTTGTGGGCATAAATAGAGTTTTATGTCATCAGGGCCATTCCTTAAGATGTGTTGAACATACTCCATGACTTGGAACTCAAAGAAAGTGAATGCATACTCATACACAAGGCATTTTTTTCAGCAAGTCATACCTGCATGCATTGTGCACCAGCTGCTCTCCAGCTGACAAAATTGAACCTTGAGAGCTCAAATTTGCTTGAAATCTGACCGGAGCACTGCTCAGTCATTATGTCATCCATCCATGGTGCTCTACCTGACAAATTACCATCTAAATTGCTCGTTCAACAATTAATCTTGAAATCCTGCAGACAATGCTGCAACACAATTTGCAGCAAGAATATGTGACATAATCAGGAACTTAACTGTTAAAAAATCCACCGAAGATGTCTGTTTATCTATTCCAGGATACTCCACCTTGAATTCAGGCTCCAAGTATTGTTTTTGTGACACTGGTTGGGAGATTCAAAATTTTCAGCACAATTTACGGTGAAAAATGTTGATTGTTTTTCAGACATTTTTCACTGAAAAAATGGTGAAATTTTCAAACCTTTTTCACCCCGTTTCAACTTTCTTTCAAGTTTTTCACCTCAAACCGGAAAAGTGGTGAAAAAGCTTTGAAAATTTCACCATTTTTTGAGTGAAAAATGTCTGAAAAACAAACAACATTTTTCACTATGAATTGTGCTAAAAATTTTGAATCTCCTAACTAGTGTGAAGTTTCTTCCAACTGTTGGATAAGATGTCATAATTTAAACATGGGTCACTGAGATTTTCTGGTCTCTGGAGATCAATACTGGGCCAATTCTCCCAAAACAAGTTATGAGGTCTTCAGCTAATATCTGTAGGTATTTGGTGGTAAGGTATGGTCCAGCTCAGTGTACATGATCTGGCACAGTGAATCAATTTCCAGTTACTTTCTGTGATGACAAGTATAAAACCCAAGGCCAAAACTAGAGTAACCATGGTGGGAGTTGAGGATTCCGACAATGAAAGAGAGATAATGCCACTGAGAAAGAAGTTCAACTGTGAGCTTCCTTTCAAGGATGTAGGAGAGCTAGCAGACCCTCCCATCCAGGAAGTTCTGCCTTGATGCCTGTCTGATACTCCACTAGCAGACAGCAGGATGGTGCGGAAATGAAAGACCGGGACTCCTAGAAATATGGAGGTGGAAGATCAGGCTATGGCTGGACTTCTGGGATCAATTAGAGGAATCACCGTACCAGTAAAGCTAGGGGACCTATTAGACAGCAATCCTAAGATATGGAGAGCTCTAGCAACAGATCCACTCCTCTGGGGCTATGTCATCCTTGGGAATAAGCACAGGCTGTGAGCGGCCTAGAACGAGTCATACCTCACCTGATAGTGTCTGAATTGATTGCATGTGCTTGCATGACCATCAGTACCCCAAAATTTGACATTATTCCTCTTGTCTTCATTTCTGGCCCTTGGACACGGTTACCGGATGAGGGAACACCTTTGAACCACTCTCAGTTATTGGGTAAGTGGCTTGGAATCTTTCACTATGAACTCAAGTTAGTACAAACACAAGGAAGCCTTACAAAGAAGTGGTTGAGCTAATATTGTTACCGAACAGATTGTAAATCAATTTGAAAATGGTTGCAAAAATTGAACCACTTACTACGAAGGGCGCCATTTCAATATTCCTCCTGAATTATTTAACATTGGTTCAGTTTGACCAAGTCACTTGTCCGCCAGCACTGGGCCGGACTTGAAATGAACTAGTCGATTTTGCACTTGCTTACTGTACATCACTGTTTCAAGCACACAGCCTGAGTAAAGATTCTCAAGAGATCGTAAACTCGAGGCACTCGCATCCTCGTACTGTACTGTTTGAATCAATATTCAGTCACAGGTCATATCAGAATGTTTTTCGATGTATGCACAAACCCCGTAGTTTCTAAGAGAGAATTTGTGACATCTAGACTTGAACTGAACTACAGGGGACTAATTATGTATGGCTTCCATTGAAGAATGGAAGTGGTAAACCATAAGAAGCACAATAATAATCGACTGGACGAAGCATTTGGCACTTTCTAGCTGTCTCTGCCACTGTTCTCTGAGGGCCGCGGCCGACGAAACTGCGCCCATCCCAGATTTAGAGCCTCAGTTTTGGAAAGGGAGGGAACAGATAGGAGCATTGAATAGTGGCTCTCAGCACACCAGAGGGGTATTAATAGAGCCACCCACTAAATTAAAATGATCGCTGCAAGCGAACATTAACGAAAATCCCGCGGAAATCCGTCACTGGGATGCCCACTGATGTCCAAGGAGCTACAGTGCAACTCAGCATTAAAACTGGACGTAGCTCTGACGGCCTTCCTCTTTCCACGTCTTCCCGCCCATCTCCTGCTGTCACACAGACTCCGGAGACCCTGCCAAACTATTCACAATGCGCAGATGAGTTGTGTCCATGTTGTTAGTATACGTACCAGCGCCACTCACTGTTGAACACTCACTTCCTTTTGGCAGCAAGAGTGCCGGCACCATCTGTGCACAGTGGAGAATTGATCGAGATAATTCAGAGAATTGAAACACATTCATCCCGAATGAGACTTATCTATTACGACTCAGTACAGCGGGGCCGGCCTTGCATTGAACACAGATGAACCTTTGTCGAATTTTTCAGCGAAGACAGAGTGACAGAGTCAATGTGAACCTTCCTCAAAAGTGTTGGATCGTCCTACCCAATCGCATTGCGAAGAGACTTCGGGTATAGAAGGACGATCATTGGACGTCGTACCGCGTCCAAATTCGATCGGTCGCTGTAGCATGCTTCTTCACCTGAGACAAGGACAGCAACCGCATTCAGTACCCGGAGAGTCTCTAGAGAGTGATAGTTGAGGAGCAAAGACTCAGTCTATATGCGACCGAATGAAGGGAGCTGCCCGCCAAGTGCCCCGGTGCCCACTGCAAGACAGCCCCAAGCGCGAGACCTACAATCCGTGCACCACAAGGGAGAAGATCTTCAGTTAGTGCCTCTTGCAAGCTCGGCATACAACCTGGATGAAAAGCTATTGGATAAGCAGGCACAAGATGTGCCATCATTTCGTTCCGGCTTATATGTCTGAGTCCGCTCAGGTGTGCCGAAGGTCAAGTTCACAAATTGAAAGAAGTTTCATGAGAGCAGGTATGGTTTGAATACAATTGGTGGATTATCTGAATCTGCAAGAGTTGTCTCATCTTCACATGAAGATGAATGTGCTATGTGGGCTTCTTCACTCACTTGAATGAAGCCGAATTGCGTGCTGTCCTGAATTCAAGTCGATCTGCATGCAAAGAGAGCACTGGTACTTGAATGTGTTATATAATTATCGATTCCACACGCACCGTTGTCTTGCAAAATGAATCTGTCGGCTGAACATAGCCTGCAGTCTATGTGGGAAGGTCCGAAGGGTAAAATATGATGGTTAACAAAGTTACTTGGAAAAACTAACTTAGCCTTACAAAACTAACTTTACTTTACTTGTGACAGACAAGTAAAGTAAAGTAAGCAAAAGTAACTTGTAAGTAACTTAAGTAACTTGGATTGATGCCATCTGATGGCCCAAGTTACTTTGTCCGATGGCACACATTACTTTGTCTGATCACATTGATCTAACTTGGCGGGGCAAGTTACTTGCAAGTAACTTGAAGTAACTTGAAGTTATTTGAATCTATTTTCAGCCGGTGATCGACTCTTTCAATATGTTTGAGGCTAATGACCAATTTAATTGGGATGCATTCTTTGGGAGTGGCGTGGCATTGATGAATATACCCCAAGCCATTGCTGATGAGTTTCAGTACAATTTTCCACAGTTTGAACGTTTGTTTGGTCACAGGCCCGACTTCAATAAAGTTGTTCTGTAGGTCACCCCGCCCCTGACCCGCTTCAAGACTTTATAGGTTTATTTAGCACATCGTTTGGGCCGTCAAATGACCTCTCTTCTTTCATTGTTGTCGAATGTCAATTTCCTGGTGGGCTCTTGTTGTTTTCTCAATGATTGAAGTGTATTAATGGACTCCAGTGCCTACCGCCCACAGGCGAAGGCCAATTGGCCTTGAACAGAATCTTTCGGTAACCATCAACATCGACTGTTATTTTCGACGGGATACTTGTGATCGCCAAAGAAAGCAGCATAAGAAGGTCAATGGGGCGGACGAGGCTGCAGAAGTGGTGGGGAAAACGGATCAGCAGCCCTTTCGAGTGGACTTTGAGCGTTCTAGACCCCGGAACTCGCTAGACTGGCACTGAATTTATTCGCAGGGCTCAGATAACAAAGAGAAAATTGAGAAGCTTCGGATATTGCCTGGAAGTCAAACTTAGAGACCACTCGTTGTGTAGAGAGAGGCGCTGTGCTCGAAGAATATCCCATTAGACAAGTAACGAGCCGAGCTAAGACTCGCCTCCACATGCGGCGGTTACGAGTACTTTATGTACTTGTTCTTTTTATCAACGGAACCAGGTTTTTGAGTTGGTGATACTTTTATCAGTGTGTCCTGAGGATGTAATGAAATAGTGGCTGTTTTCATTAGATTTTTGTAGTCTTTTTAAGAGCGTAATCTAATAGATTTAGTGATTATATCATCCCCCAAGAGGATGTTGGTTCGAATCCGGCTAGTCTATTTATATTTTGTTCTCTTTGTTTCCTAACCTCCGCTGTGTCACACCTTCTAGTAGTTGTATATATTGTACACACACCGATCCATTGAGTATTGATTTGTATAGCTCTGTGTTGAGCCTTTTGTTTTATTTGTAGGGTTGCATTTATTTTATTCTTTTACTCAAGCTCGTGGTATCTAACATTCGAACACGGCTCTCGTAAAATATTTGAGAGATGCAGAGGTTTCGCTTATGTAATAGGTTTGGAACTACTTTTGAGTTATATTGCTGTTACGGAAATCCGCGTTGTTCAACGGCTTTCAACGGCAATGTAACCCCAACACACATTTTTTGGAAATTGCGCCCATAACCGTATTGGTGAGTTATGAGGGCCTAGCGCTGATGTTGTACGCCGAAGGCCGAAGTTTGTTCTGGGCCTGTTGGAAAATTCTGGGATTCACACGAAGTCCGAGCACAACAAGAAAGTCATCGTCAATATTAAGTTATGTACCTCAATCTACCCATGTTTGTCTATCCAGTTTCGACGTTTTAGCATCCTGCGGCGCACCTTACCCGCTACGCGCTTGTGCACCTTTCGAAGGTGCCATCATTACCAGCGGCAAATCCAGATATCCCGACAACTACTTAGGGCGTAGATGAAATTGCGGACCTCCGCGTGGTGGCGGTGCAGGCGAGACGTACGCAAGACTTCTGAATATCCCGAACACATCAGATTGTCGGCTTCAACGGCGGAATTATATCTTATCATTATTCTTTTGCAATCATTTTGAACCGGACACCACTTGAAACGAAAGGCTACATTGTTCGAACAATATTCTAATGAACCTCTACCGACACGTTTATTTGACTCCTCCTTAATAAAGGCATTAGGTTCGTACTTTTGACTGTGATCGCCGAAATGATGCCATCACAGTTGTGCCGTAAGTTGCGGTCAAAGCGCTGAATACGTCCCTACCGCCAACAAACTAGCTAGCTGAACCCCATCGCAGCCATTTTCGACCAGCGCGCTTGCATTTGAAACAGCTTGCAACATTCTCGTCGCTGGGTCGATGGTTTTCCTCCCTGCGAAGAATCGCACGGACTTCAGAAAGTTTGTTGCTTCGATTGCTCTCCCCAGTATTGCTGACGACCATCTCCCCAAGACAAACCGAGCCGTAAACACGCTTATTGCCTATATGGTTGACAGTGGTTTGCTCATTGCATGCGTAATTCCCTTGTTCAGTTTGAGATCGAGCTCACGTTTCATTCCAGGATATTCGCCATCTCCTGCCTTGTGACGGTAGGCCTCCAAATTTTTCGCGCATTATAACATATGTCGACAACACATATTAGCTCTTGACCTCGACAACCACTCTGATATACGGACTGTGAGTCGAATACTCACAAGCTCTGACTACTTTCAATTGACTTTGGTTTTTCCCCAGATTTTTCTTCGTTCTTGTTCGGCGTAAGTCACGTCGAAGCTATTGGATATGAATGTCGACTCAACCTCCCAAATATCAGTCTATGGGTGCAGTTTCATGTCCATGTCAGTCTAGAACTCGACTCTAGGGCGAGAATCCACTGACAGATATATACTTCAGCTTGAATTCCCGTGACTCCCTTCGGGAGCAGCTCTACAAGACCAATACCGACCACGCAATGGTCACAATTCCGACATACACAGACGGCTCTTCTCAGAACCAGCACAGCCAAAGCACCAAGCGCGCGACGGAATCGGCCATCATATGGGCGAAGGACAGGTCAGAGGGCACTGTAGTTTGAGCTACTTATGGTTTGGATTTCTCTGGGAAGATCGGCTACGGCACGTGCATTGATATTGTTCAAACTTCCATGCGGGGATCTGGTTTAATGATGCTGGTACAAATTATCTATATGTAATGCAATATATCCTGCAGCTCTCTTGTCGTGCCTCTATTTTGACGTTGCCATGCTGAGGAGGTGGTCAATCCTCATCATATCTGGCCCATCAGGTTCAGACAATATTGTGGCGCCGCATTGAGTGCCCGAATCAAAGGGCTGAGACCGACACAAAGACATGAAGAAGCGCCGGGCCAAATTTCCCCAATTTCATCAGCGTTAACTTGAGATTACATTTCCGCTAGATAATTTTCTTTCGGCCAGCTCTTTTCGTAGGGCTATCATGACCATCCGCCTAATTTCATTTCACATACTTGCTCTTCATTCTGATCTGCTTCCTGTATGTCCAGAATAGCCACGGTCTGTTTGAAAAATTAAATCGAAAGTCAAGAATCCATGCGCAGACTTACGCTGGGCAGCCGATAATAATACCAAGTACAGCAAGGATGGTATCACCCTTCCCGTACCCGAGTTTCATGTACATCGATGGCGTGAATAGTGGGAACCCAAATCCGCAGAGAGACCGAAGGAAAGATACCGCAGCGAGTGCTGCAAGGGGTGTGAACTTTATTGCTCAAGTGCTAGACTGCAAACGGACCGGAGGCAGCATACAGCGGGAATGCATCAACCACGTAAATCTGCATTGCCTGGAAGGTGATAACAATCCCGGCCCCAACAAGTGCGATTCCCTGATATCATGAATTATTAACACTCAGCAAAAAAGGGTGAAGACACACAATGTCAGCAACAATCCAATGAACACGAGCCTGGACGGCCCAGCCCGTCATGAAGAGGCCCACTGGAACAGCTACTGTGCCCAGCACCTTGGACGCTGTTTAATGGGACAGGCTCAGAGTAATAGAAGGCAGAAATAAGTCCACTAACATATGCGATACTCAGGCTCCCTCGCTCCCCCCGTTTCTATCTTTGAGATACTTGAATATACTGTCCGTGAATTTGGAAGCCGGAGGCGCTAACACTTTCCCCGTACGTCCCCTGGAACATCAGAGGCATAGATGTGACGAATACTGGAGCAGATCAGCATAGAACCCCCGGGGAGACGGTTGGTTACGCACGGTAGAAAATTCCATAGACAAATGCCATATAAGCACCAAGAAGCTGGACGATCGGTTCGTGATAGAAAATTGCGAATGGACGTGTGAGGGCGATTTTCATGATTCGCTGCCACCTAAAAACGTACAGGTTGGGAAATCGTTCAGAATGAGCAAGCAAAGGAAGGATTCACGTTCGCTCTTTGGTTGCAAACTTTGAACGGACGTTCGGAACCGGGCCCGTCTCTGAATCTAAAGACCGTCTGATTTCATTCGCTTTCTTCTCAAGGATAATTGGGGCGTAAACTGAGAAGTCGTTAACTTCCCCAGTCGAAGAGGAAGCCAAATACTGACATTCACGAAGATAAAAGACGCCTAAAACCTGAATCACAGTGGTTAATAGTGCGGTTGACCAAAACTGAAAAAATGTTATGCATCCAAGTCCTGTAATATTGAGGAGGCTTACCACCCATCTCCAAGTTGTTTTTTCTGCGATAAAAGCGCCACACAGCGGCCCCACGACAGGTCCCAGAAGAGGTGCCAACGAATACATGGCAAGTGCGTGTCCCCGTTCCTCTGGGGCCCAAATATCGCCGATCACAGCACCCGCAATCTGGCAAAAAATAAAACAACTGCACAAAGGGTCATGCGGCTATATATCATACCGCTAGCGGCGCACTTCCACCGAGACCCGCCAGCAATATGAACGCTAATAGCTGACCGGTACTCTGAGCGAACCCGCAGGCTAGATTCCAAACCAGGAATCACAAGTTCGCGCCCTGGATGACGCGATTTCTTCCCTAGTTCCAAGATGAGGTTATTGTCTAAGCGACTTATAACGCCTAAAGACTGACGGATATTTCGGAGAAGGACCCAAGAAACTATGCAGATCAGTATCAGCTTTTCCCGACAAGAACCAGGCGCACAAGCGGGCCGACAACTGGACCGAGATTCAGTCCCGAGCCATACACAAGGAAAGCGACGCACTATATCCCAGAATGATAATGGAGGTTATCAAGGCGACGGTAACATCGCTGGTGATCCCAAACTGTGCCGCTACTTGTAGGCTGGCTGGAGCGATCATGCTCGACGCTACCGGTGTAAGCAATGCGAACACAGCGACTATGAGGGTTGCCGCCCATTTTTTCTTTCGATTCCAGCTGGGAGAGATCGTCAAAAATCAGGCAAACACCAGGTGCGAGCGATAAACTTACTTTTTCGGATTAAGCGGGTCGTCCAGTTCCAGTCAACCACGATGTCCGAGAGTCGGACATGGAATGATACGGACTCCTCATCCTCGGGTCGAAGAGGCGAATGTCGCGGCTTTGGCTCGAATGCCATGAGGGGCGAGAGGAAGAGCGCCGAATAGCTGGCCAGAAGCAAGTTGGGTTGTTGCGAACACGTAGAGTTTACAAATAGAATTATCTCAGGATGCCTCGGGTGCGATCGTCCAAAGTCCTTGAGAAGTTCCGCCACGTCCGACGGTACCAGACGCAGGGAAGATCCGGTGGGCCACCAATGAAGCTTCGACGAGAACTCTGTCATTCCGAAAGCCGAGGAAAAAGGTAAGGGTGGCGAAGGGCGTTTGCCAGGTTGCCGTTGGGATAGTAAATGTTGAACAAATGCATGGGAAACAATCAACGGGAACAAAATCAGCATGGACGAATGTAATTGGAGGAGTTCTCCGAGCCCACCAGGCTATTTATGAATGACGGAAATCTTTCGGCTGCCGGCACCACAACGTACGGGGTTTCCAGTAGGCCGTCGGCTGGTCACTGGTGCGCGTTAAATATATGTACGACAACTGGCACTGCGAGTGCCAGTGGCCGTACGGTACTTGGTCTGCATCTATGTCAAGTCAGCTGGAACTGTTCTTTGCTCAGGCCTGCCATGGTGCATGCGGCGCAGAGCCAATTTGAAGTTGCAGGATCCGAGCAGGATCTCTGAGTTCTGGAAATTTGGAAATGTCCGATGAGCGAGGAAGAAAATAAGTGTGCTGAGATCTCGGCCATCATTGAGCGGGTCGCACCTCGTATTAAACGCTTTGACCGCCCGATTCGTATAACGATTTCGGACATCACCGGAAATCACGTGATCGATAGAGTTGGGGAATATTCAAACGTTGTATTGCTATGTGCAGGTCAGTAGTAAAAATACAAAGTATAAACCTTGAAGTACGAGTCATGCCGTGAGAAGCATCGGCCCTCCCCCCAAGTCAGCAGATTGGGAGCACGCTTGGATGGATGGATGGATGACCAGCGTAATGAGTATGTATTTAAAGACATTCCAAGTCCCAGCCGGATAGAAGACTTTGTACTTAACTTAAGGCGGAACCTCGGTGGTCAGGTGAAGCAGAGAGTGAAGTGATGAACGCTTGGCGCTTCTCCGTGAGCGACGGAGTGATGGTCAGTCCGTTAGTTCGCTGTTATCATTTCCAACCAGGACCAAAGCCCATTGTTCAACGCAGATCTGCGACGAGATCTTGTCGAAACATGGTCAGCTGCTCGATTCCGGACCAGCGACTTGAAAGACCGGTATACACCGCCCGCCAACACTTTCTCCGTCCACGATTCTGCTGTATTTGAGCCAAAGAGATCTGGCGTTCGAGACAGTAGTGCTGCTCCGGTCGAGAATATGGAAGAGAAAACAGTGGGGTATTCAGACGAGGATACGACAAGGGAGAAAACCACAGTAAGCCTAGAAATTAATGATAACTTTAATAGCCTTGTGCTCAGCCGCAGCCCCCAAACGTCGAGTACGCGTCCAGCATCTCCGCAAAGCTGAATGTGTGGGTGACAAGCGCGTCGGTTTTGATTTTGCCGGAACCGATAAGCTTCAAGAGCATGCCCGTGGAGACGGTGTCGACAAGACTTGTGGTAATCGCTACGCAAAACGTGCGTGAGCCCGAAATACCTGGGCAGATCATACGGAAGACACCGACCGATATTTTTGTGCCATAATTTATCGAGATGGAGATCGACCTTGCACCCGTGGACACCGAGATTCGCGATGGTGCCTCCGACAGCGACAATGTCCTGGCAGAGCTCGAAAGTCCCAGGGACGCCGGCTGCTTCGATCACTGTGTCCACCCCACGCCCGCCGGTTAGTGCCATTACTTCTTCCGCGGCGGTCGGGCCAAAAGTAATACAATGTGTCGCGCCGAGATTCGCGGCGATTTTCAAGCGGTTCGCGTCGCGTGTGATCATGATGAGGCTGGAGGGAGAGTAGAGCTGCGCGGTGAGCACGATACCGAGGCCGATTGGGCCCCCGCCAATGATTGCTACGCTACTCCCAGGTTTGACGCGCCCGTTCTAAGGAGTCGAAAAAATCAGATATGCAGATCACGCATGTGAAGGAAGAAACCTACCAGCACCCCACACTCGAAGCCTGTCGGGAGAACGTCACTGCACATGGTCTGCGCCGCTTCGGAGGCGCCGCTGATTAGATGGTGTAGACTGCCATCCGCGTGGGGACGCGCACGAACTCCGCCTGCGTCCCATCGATGGTGTGGCCTAGGACCCAACCGCCGTCGATGCAGTGCGACGCCAGGCCCTTGCGGCAGAACTCGCACGACATGCAGGACGTGATGCACGACACGATCACGCGGTCGCCAGGCTTGAACGTCGTGACGCTGGCGCCGATGGAGTGCACCACGCCTGTGCCTTCGTGCCCGAGAATGCGCCCCGTCGCACATGTTGCGACATCGCCCTTGAGGATGTGGAGATCGGTGCCTATATGAATGGTATTTATTTCAGATTGCGGGCACAGAAGGGACGAGAGGATTTACCGCAGATGGTGCCTTTTACCATCTTTACCACGGCATCGGTGGGCGCGAGGATCTGCGGGCGGGGACGCTCCTCAAGGACGGGCTGTCCATTTCCCGCAAATACAAGGGCTCTCATGGTCGTCATCGTCGTGTAGGAGTTGGGGGAGGTTTAAGACCAGGGACATTGAAGGCGGATGCACTTATAGCTGGGACGAGGAGTAGAAAGCCAGGAAGCCGCCTTTATCGTGTATTCCTCCCGTCGGTGTGCATTCTTGCCATTCACCATGTCACACCGTCCATCTGTCTGTATGGGCCACAAATCCTGACAAGATACAAAGCAGGTTATCGGCCGCGGGAGACGTACCTCCGTTTCGCTCCGGCAGCTAAGAGCCGAAAAGAACTCAATTTAGCAATCCAAATTTGAAGATGGTGGCTTCAACAAGAAAGTCACACCCGCATGATGGGGAGCAATTCAATTGAAAGAGCTCGTAAGGGGCTGCCCAATGCAAGATAATTCAGACTTCAGTTTTCAAGACAGATAATGCCGCATGTCGTTATGTCCAGTGAGTAAACGTCAATGAAGAAGCGATGTCAGACTCGGACATCGGGGAGCGGGAGAGAGTCGCAGCCGAGGGGACAGAAAATTTTGGCGCCTTGTTGGAAGAGGAAGTGAATCTTCGACACCGGAACAGGGAGAGGATGGCTTAGTGGATATGCCATCTGATCTGGTCAGCCTATGCGCTGGTCCCCGTAAGCTTTATGCTACGGTCGCGGGTTTGAAGTCCGGTGGCGACGTCGCTAAGCGCGGTCTCCGCCACCTCCCATCAATCCCATCAAAGTCCCCGTCGCCCCCGCCGAACTCGCCTGTTCCCGCCGCAAAAATGGAGGTAAATTCGCGAAAAGATTGGAGTGTAACTGTGGCAATAAGGGCTACATATTGACCTCAAACTAGACCATAATACCTTCATTTTGTTGCAGAATCTCTATAAAATTCTTTGCAGCCTCCCTGAAGCACTCCCAAGTCAATTCCTAGTAGAAAGACAGACACAAAAAACATTTGAACGGTGCTGGACAATTTCGTTCAAATGGGCAGTCACGCATCACGCACCCCCCTGTCGATCACGAACTTTGGTCGAGGTCACGTCGCCTTTGAATAGTGCGCCATCCAAGCCCTCGGCGACTCCGACCCCAAGAAAGGTGAGCATCTTGTCCTTTGGGACCTGATGCTAGTCATTGAGTTCCCTCTGCTCATCCTCATCCTCTCCGCCACTCTTTCACATACCAATATACCCATTCAACCGTGTTTCCTTCACTCAATTCACCGCCGGCGGACTCTTCCGATACATTGATAACGGGTACCGAACCGAGGCGAGCTAGCCGAAGAAGATCCAGCAGGGTATGCGTGGTGGAAGAGAAGTGGTCTCGATGGCAGATGGGACTACATATGTTTAGTACAGTAGATGAACTTGTAACAACCGAATAAATCATGATGCATCCCTAAAAGAATCTGAATCTTTGTCATATCGAAACCAGCCGGAATCATAATCGCGAACTGATCAAAAGTCACGAACTGATTTCATTCAAGTTCTACTACTTCCACTCCACCGTTCGTCCTCAAAATTTGGGAGATGTAAGTTCACACCATTTACATAATGAACTTGCAATTTTTTTTTTTTTTTGACTGACAAATGTATTTTATTGAGAATCAAGTACTTGGGCATTTCTGCTAAATATTTATTTCCGAATAGCGGCACCTACATTCAATCCACTGTAAAAAATTTCAGATCAATGGAGACATTGAACAAGAGGTGCAATTTAAATGGTCTGGAAATATGATCGCAAACTGATTTCATTGGTGGTATCCAAGATTGATTTTGGCTGGTGATCGCCATTCTCTTCTCTTCCACCATACTTCATCAAGCTCCTTCTTCCAAATGTCATGTAGCCGGCCCCCGTTGGATCCCAACACCAAGCAGCAACATATTTCACCATTTCTCTTCAAGATTCTGCCCTGCAGAAATGCTGACAAACTCCGCAAGGCAGGGGTCGGCGAAGGGAAGGAAACCGTGGAAGAACAGGAGGATTCTTGGATGACGAGTTGGAGTGGGGTTTCTCCCCGGAAGGAGGTGTGTCGCAGTCCGTTTGAATTATCCGGACTGACCTATTCCACAGCTTGCGAAAATTGCCACAAACAGGGCAAGGATTGCCTTGTGGCGAAAAAATGACCAGTACCAGGCCTGCCAACAGTGCAGGGAGAAGAAAATCGGGGGCCCCTTCATACCAAACCCGTCCAGACCATTTGGAAGAATGCCAAGGGCAGTTCGAGATGCCTGGAGTGTTGTCCGGAGCGTCCGGTTGTGGCTGAAAGAGATTTTGTGCTTCCGGACAATTGTCGTACACGAATTCACGATCTTCGTGCAGATGTATCCGCATTGATGGAACATGTTTGGAGACAGCCGAGGAGCTCTGGCGTGAGCTCCTCATACTGACATCAGAGGTTCTCCTCAACAACGATCTGAATCACCAGGCGGCACATTGGTACCTCCTCAGCACAGGAGGTTTTCGTGGAGAGGAACCGGTCGCGAGTGGATCGAAGGCAGACGGGAAAAAGAGGTGAAGGATTGTTGCTGTGGTGGAAGTGAAGTGGCTGAGGAACCATCTGACGCCACCATCCAAGCGTCTGGAGAGTATTCTGATGCCCAAATCCGAGGAGGATGCAGTGGGGGAGATGGACATGGATTGTCCAGAGCCGAATCGTCCGGACCAAGTCCAGGAGTGGCTGGCCGGACTCTCTCCCGTTGTCCCTGCACAATCAGTCGTTGGGGATGATGAGGAGAATGTTCATCCAGATGAAAACAATATGCATCCAGAAGGTTCAGGTGAAATGGAAGTGGATGAACCCAGTGAGATTGGTCCGTTCCTCCAACTCGCCCTGGACCTCATCCTTGTCCCCATAGCAGTGGAACCGGAGCCGAAGGAGGAGGGCCCCAGCGAGGAGGAGATGTTGGCGAGATCGGCCAGATGAAAGGCAGAGAAGGCTGAGGAAGAAAGGGCGGTAGCAGAACAGGCGGATGATGAAGTGTCCAACCTGCAGATTGAGGTCCTATTGTCCCAGCTGCAAGCCAGGCATGACGCGATCAAGGCCAAGCCAGTTGTGAAGGTGAAGAAGACCATCATGAAGAAGGAGCTGCCGCCCGACACCGAATTGCTGGATGAACTGTCCGTGGGTTTCCAATCTGGGCTGAGACCGGATGGAATTGTGGAATTCATCTTGGATGACGATGACAAACCAGTCACAAGTGATGTTGCCGCAACTCAAGTCGATCAAAATCAAATTTCTCACGTAGTAGCCAAGGGTGCCGAGGAAAGTCAAATATTCAGTGGTGCAGAAAGAGGGACTAGGTAGGTGCATAACATACTCTAACCACTTTGCAATCTGGCCTCTAGATGTACCGGAATTCCATCGACTCCATTGACTCGACTCCGGAGTCGAGTCGCCGAGTCGATGGCTTTTTCTCACGAACTATACAATTGATACCCCAAACCCTTGGGGTATATTTGGCACCCCCAATGGGGCTACAAATGCGTCATAACAGACTTGAGATAATATGCACCAGTGGTGAGTTTTTCACAATAAATTGATTTGGGGCGACTTGAGTCGCAGCAACACTAGTCGCAAGTGGCTTGGGAACTTGTCCGGATCTGGACCCAAAGGGCGATTAGAATACGGCTGAAGAAGAAATATGGATAGATGAAAAAATGGACAATGTAAATAGAATTTCTTGGATGTAATTGGCGAAATTGAATAAATGTTTTCTTGGATCATAAACCACGTAGAGTCGTTGATGAGACGCATGAGTTGGATGAGTTGGATGGATGAAGTAGAGCCAGGACTGATGGATGGATGGATAACTGTCCGGATGTCCAGACGGTTCAGACAATTGTACGCGGCTGGATCATCAGGGTAGTGGGAAATGATGTTGTGGTGCAGCGAGTCAACATCCATGATGAAAGATGCTCGGATACAAACATCCTCGAGGAAGGTAGCATTAAGCGATGCAGTTAACTGATTGGAAGTGAAAATGGGCCTGAAGTTCTGGGGATTGATCTGGCTGAAGGCCATATCCCCCTCTTTCGGATAGACATCCCATCATCTAGTCAATGCATTGGGTTTACCCCCGAGCTTACCCGGTTGGAACCGGATTACCATGTTGAAATGGCAGAGGTACTCGGACCAACGAAGTTGCTGATGGGTAAGGACTGTAGAATTGAGCTCAGGAGGATGTTTGCAAGCAAGAGGTAATTGCGAGGCAAACCAGTGAGGTAAACTACGAGAAGTACTACAGCTTTTATATGTACCAAGCTATCACATGAATAAGGAACATGAAACAAGTGGCTCGGAAATTGGAATAAAGTGCTGCGGATATCATGCGGTTGTGGGGGAAAGAATGTGGGCAGCTAGCAACGGTGAAATAGTAGTTGAAATAAAAATGTGAAACAATAGATAGTTGCCGTGGTTCAAGCTTGTATTTCCAACACACCCCCGCAAGCTTGAGTCAAGCAAATTGGGAATACACCCCCGGAATGTGGAAAGAAATTTACCACTCCTCGAAATCATCCGCAGAGTGCGCTGAAGCTGCATTCTTGGAATCCTCCCATTTCTGCTTTTCCCGGCACTCGGTTTTGTAGTGTCCTTTCTTATCACAAAAGTGACATACGACATCCAAACGAGCGCCATGAGCATTGGGCACAAATGCAACGTTATTCTCGGTTTTGATTTGCGTATTCTCGGGAATAGCGCCGTGGGGAATAGAACCAGAGAGCTGGCGGATTTCTTCATTGAGCAAACAAGTGATAACACTCTGGAATGTGAGCTCGGCGGGAGCAGTAGAGTCGAAATTAATGATGACGGTGATAAGCAGGCTATCTGGCCTTGCCTGGAATCTCGCTAATGTTGGGGATTCCTGTGCATTACCAAGTTAGATGTACATCTCCAGGATTAACATGAGTCCCGAATGGTTAATCAGGCACATCCTGCATGAGGGTTTAATCAGCCCGCCCGAGAGCACATTAATCAGAACCTCCCATACTGATTAAGGTTCGATTCAACGGGTTTAATAATAGAGTCCTTATAATCACTTGATTAAGGCTCTGTGGGGCCAACAAATATCAGGGAACTTAAATATCCACTCTGAATAACCAGTGTCTATCGGCAGAGATAGAACTGTGGGTTTGATGCACCTTGTTGTGGTTGATTTGGCCTATTCTGGGGACGTGTCTGGACACATGATTGATCACCGATCAATGTTGCTATCCCAGTATGGGTTCTTGACCTGGGCAAGGCTTCATCGGTGTATATCTCAACAACTACTGGGTGGTTCAGGGAGATTAGGGTATCTACAGAAAGCTGATACCCAACGCTCCTTGAATCTGAAGGTGTTAATCAAGGGACTTTAACCATTAAACTGGTTCGGCTCCGTTACCGTCCCAAATTGGGTTCTTGGCTTGATCAGGAATTGACAAGGTTATATCTTGGGAACCACTTGGCGGATTAGGGAGTTCTGGGTGTCTACAGAAATGGGAGACTCAGCGCTTTCTGAATCCAATGGTCCGAAGGGCAGGACAACACTATTTGGCTTGGAAGTTCAGTCGAGTCAGACAACTGATCGGAAACAAGGAGTTAAATGGCAGATCTTTAGCTTACTCAGGTAGTGTAATTAGAGTAGTGTAAGCGTAAATGTACAGTATATAAGGAGGGCAGTTCTAGCATGGACGCACTACTGCAGTGGTGGTGGCGCAGGTGCTAGATCCTAGTCTCATAAAGAGACTTGGATCTAGTGCTTGTGGCACTAACATTGGGGTGGCACAGGAGCTAGGTCCTGGTCTCAATTAAGAGACTTGGATCTAGGGCTTGTGTTACAATGGGTAGTCCGCGCTTGTGATCCTGGACTGGTTCTATTAAGAGCTTTGCTTCGTTTGCACAATGTGATTAATATGTCTTGCCTTCAGTGGAAGTAAAACACATAATTTGGGATTGTGATTAAGATGTGTGAAGGGATTTGGGATTTGGATTGAGAACACGGCACCGCTACAGCAGCCTTGGAAGGCTTATTACTTGGGATTATGGGATACGGTCGAAAGGGACCTTAAACAATCAGCAGCCTTGGAAGGCTTATATTTGGGATTGGTTTTGGATTGGTGTAGGATTGACGCACTCGGTTGGCTATGCCAAGAGAGGGTCTTAATCCCACCACAACAGTCTTGCACGCCATTAGTCAAGTGCTCTTGTTCTGAGCGCTTGATTAAGGGCTTCAACCAGTCAAACTGATGTATCTGTGTCCCTTTTCTACTCCTTCACAATCTTGTGAAGAAGTCTAAAATGCATGAATACTCGTCGGCACGTCTAAGCTTGTGCAACCAGGGGGAACAAGGATATGGATTTTGGTTAGTGGTTGTGGCTTGTACTGCTGCATTCCACTCGTCGGTCCATGTTATCAGTAGTACTCCAGCTTTAGACGGACCGAGGCAAAGCCTTTCAACGGCATCATAGGAAGTGGGAAGACCCATGGTGAGGGCAAGAATCTTGTCCTGGTCCGTAACGGGGATCCCGGCTTCTTCGATGGTATAAGCCAAGCTTTAGCTGGTTATGAGACTACTTATATGTTCGCAGAGACAACCTTTTATAAACAGTTTTAAAACGGTTTTAAAACCTTTTGAAACCTTTTCATTTTATTTTGCCTGAATTTCTACAAGGAAAACAAAAGGTTGGAGCCTTATTTGTAATTGACAGCGTACAGCAGAATCTCGATCTCGGCCCACACCTTAGCGCGCAGTCTGCGTGGCAGGCGCTCCAGGGCGTCAAACCCCTGAGTTTGCAAGTGCAGCGCCACTGCGACAATGTGCTCGTCGTTGCTAAGTACGACTCTTCATTGCACTTGGTTATGCTCCCCCATTCAAATTCTGACTGTGTGTCGTAGATGCCTTGAGGCACACCTCAAGGTTAGTACCTGGGCTTCCATTACACCAACTTGCGCTCAAGACGCTGCGCAAGGACGCATTTGGCGGCATGCTGACGTTCCACGTTGAGGGTGGCTTTGAGCAGGTGAAAAAGGTCATCGACAACCTCAAGTTGGCGTCGCACCTCGCAAACCTCGGTGCGTTTCGCTCTTGTGGTGTAAAACCTCTTCGAAAAACATGACTCATTCATGTTCACCATTAGGCGATGCCAAGACCCTGGTCATCGCTCCCTTCATCACTATCCAGATCCAGCTTACACCCCAAGAGCAGGAGCTCGCCGGTGTGACTGACGACACGATCCGGGTGCGTGCACATATTTTTTATGCACTAATCAGCATGATCTTCCTCAGTACTCCGTTGGAATCAAAGGTGCCACCAACATCGTCGAGCCCATTCGCAATTCACAAACAGGAATGCGAAACTGGCGGCTCGTCTTGTGTGCCATCCACGTTTTACTCGCGGAATTTGGCAGCGGAAATGGGGCTACGGCCTTGATTGTTTGCCTCACTACTGTGCAACGATACACGCCTCAAGAGGTGAGGGTTTGTCCTATCTGGCTATGAATGAAAAACTTGCTTTGTAGACTGGCTACGCGCTAACGACACTGAACCTGGTTGGTGTAGCCATTTTGACAATTGTTATCCCGTACTCTGTCCGGTACTTGCGCCCCCGCTCGCGCGCGCGGGTCCGTGCTGGATGACCTGTTCGTGCAATGATTCGATAAACCTGCGAGGCTGCAGGAGGCGTGTGTAGACACCGACTCGGTACGCTATCCAACTGGGAGTCAGCACCTGCTCCCTTCTTGATTGACTCGAGGGAAGGTGCTTACCGTACAGGCGGAAAGACAGACGGGCGTGGGAGGTTGTCGTTGCTGCATCACCCCCGACGATGGCGGCAGCTGTGCCTTGACCTCGCGCAGGAGCTCAATGAGCCGGAGGCTGCCTGTGGCGAGCTCGAGGCACATGGCGGGGTCCACGGGGAGCGAGAAGTTGAGCATGCGCAAGCGGTCTTTGCGCCCACCATCCGCATCTGTGTCTCTTTCGAGCGCGCTGAGGGAGGTGATGCGCTCCGGGGGTCGTCGTCATTGGTGTAGGAGGCCCAAGCTTGAGCTTTGGGTATGCAGTGTTGATCCCGGGGAGGCCGGTGCTCTGGGGCAGAAGGTGCAAGAGCATTGAGGGGTGGGAGGTGAAATTACAGGTGGTGATGGAGTCCATGTCGTACGAGTAGGATGAGGGAGAGGCAGGGAAGTCCGCGGGCAGTAAGCAAGGATAAGATATGGCTGGTGGTGATATGGCTGGTGGTGGCGGTACACAGAATGCAATTGCTTGGTCAGAATCCTGCTTTGCGCAAGTGGCATGAAGTGCCGTGCCAAAGGCAGTGGCATGCACGTGATGAAACACATAAATATTTGGCCATGGTTCGTCTTTCCTCTCACGTCTACTACTACCATCTTCACCTCCCCTTTCTTCCCACTTCCAACTCTGTACCTTGACAAACACCTCCTTGTTCCCTTGCTGCTCTCCCAGACATGTCGTGGCCAAGTGGCCCAAGCCTCAAACTGCTGAACCGATCCAAAGGTGTTGTTGCCACCGATGCAGTTCACTTTCCCCATGGCACATGCCCACATCGTACCGCACCGAAGGACAACTCAACGGTAGGTAGTACAAGTTGGTAGCAGTCTCATTTGGACTGATTCTACCAGTAGGGGCTGCTACCTGTGCTCGGCCCACCACCATGGCTAGGTTAGGTTAGTTTGCACACTTTAAATCTACATTGGCTTCTGTTAACTCAGTTCCTTTCTAATATGCACTGTCCGTCCATCTGTCTGGTATGTTGTCCTCTTCACTTGATTGGCTTGGACTAACAGCTCAGTACAGATGTACCTGCGCTCTGCATACACTACCTTGTCGCTATTTGCAGCACACATCGCCCAGATCCAAAACCGCACACCTTTGTCTGAAATCGACTCTATCCAGCATATTCTCCAGGATGGCACGGTGATCAGTACCCAGGAACGGGTAGTAAACTGTACGTCCTTTCTCCCCCCCTTCCCTGTTTCCTTCCATTCCTCCCCGTCCATCCTACCTAACGCCACCCCTGCTAATGCAAACACTAACTGCTATTGCACTCAGATTGGCCGCTTCCACAAGCCGCCGACACAGGGCCTAATGTGTGACATCCTGTGGTCGGACCTCACTGAGGACTTTGGGTCGGAGAAGACGGTGGACAGTTTTTTGCGCAACCATGTCTGTGGATGCTCATCCTTTCCACGTACGCCCTTCACTCTTTCCCCTCCCCCCTCCTCCTTTCCTCTCCCAGGCATCTCCTTCATCCTTTGGCCTTTGGCCTTCCTTCCCTCTCAAAACACGCTGTCCCTGACACTGACGTGTGCAATGTAGGTACCAGGCAGCATGCAATTTCCGCAAGTGGAACAAGCTGCTGTCTATCATCCATGCGCACGAAGCTCAGGACTTGGGGTGTGTTTCTTTTTACTCTGCTTCATTCCTGTGCTTGTTGCTCATGGAGTCAAAGGTACTGCATGTACTGCAAGACCACAACAACGGGTTTCCCCCTCGGTGATCACGGTCTTCTTGGCACCAAACTACCTCAATATGTATAACAACAAGGGGGCAGCGATCAAGTACATCTCTGCCCACCCTTACATACTTGCTACTGATGCTGATGGGCACACCTCAGATATGCGAGCAATGTGATGAATATCACGCAGTTCAATTGCAGCCCTCATCCGTGCTGCCTGACTTCATGGATGTTTTTAGGTGGAGTCCGCCCTTTGTCAGTGAAAAAAGTGGGTTTCCTCTCCCTCCCTCCTTCCTCTCTTCTTTCTTTCTGCAAATCTCATTTCACTGATGCGGTCTTGCACCCCCGCAGTCACGGACATGCTCATCGCGGTGCTGAACACCTGCACAACAGAGGAGTGCGAAGAGGAGGAGGACGTCCTCATGCCTGAGACGCCCACTTTGCTGTCCTCTGTGTCAGCAGGGGCGGATGCGCAGCGCAAGGCTCACTGGTAGCACTACGTTGTACTTATGATTCCTAATACAATTTGTTTTCCATCTTTTTCAGTGTGTTCAGTAATTTGGTTCATGTTGAATACTATTTTGCAATTGGCATGAGGTTACCATCAACTACAGCGAAATACGGCGGATACAGCGAAATACAGCGAAATACGGTGAAATACAGCGAAATACGGGGAAATACAGCGAAATACGTAGACAGGCTGCCAAATACGTGAGAATACGTAGACCGGGCCGAAATACGTGTGAATACGTAAAGGGGGACCTTCATACAGGGAATACAGGACCTATGGGAATACATAGGTCTACGTAGAGGTACGTAGCCGACCCGGGTATTGCTGATGTGTGTTGCTGTTTAAGTTCTGGGAGCTCATCGATCACATCACAGGGCCTCCAGAATGAGTATCATGTTCTCTGTGATTCATCTTGTCCCTCACAAAAACCGGTCCAAACTCCGCAAAGTATGCTTTCCACAAGCTTCTGCGAGAAGTGCAGCTTACTGGTCGCCAGAGCACCACTGGCTTTGCAGCAATATTCACCTTGTTCTAGATGGGTCTCCTTGTCCAAAAGGTCCAATTTTGCGCATCAGATAAATTGTGGTGTAAAGGGTGCACCCCTCAGGGATGTCATGTCAGTATGGGAGTGATAGCTTTTGAACTTGTTAATATGTCACCCCTATTGTGGGAGTCCAACACACACTAACAATTGCATCCAACCGATATTTTTGCGGATCTCACTCTGGCCATCCACCCAATTACTCTGATATGCCACACCATGATTCTGGCCGGCCAGCGAAGGTGGGTTGCTTTTTCCCAAGGACATACATCTATTATTGTTCGCTGATTCGTTCGCATGACTCACCTTGAGGATGCTTGTCGTCATTTTCACTGCTTGTCTACTCACCATGAGTGTTTCCATTATCCATGCAGTAATCTTGCTTGGTCCCGGCGGTGCACTTGAGGGTGTCAAGGTGGAAGCAGAAGTAAGATTCTTCCAATATTATATATTCAACATGCTCTAACCTCTTGGCAGGCTGCCACGGCACTTGTTGTTGTGAATGTTGGGGTACTACAGTCTTTCCATGTGTCAGCACAGAGCAGGTTCCGGGTTCTGAGGTGATGAGGGCCACTGAAGCACAAAGAGTTCCAACAGATAAGCCTGGAGTTTAGACTAGAATAGTGTAAAGTACAGGGAAATAACTACAGCTTATATACTAAAGTCCCTAGGGGTTGTAAATTAAGGTACAGTGTCCAACAGCAACAGACAAGATTAAGGCAAAGTAAATGAAGGGGTATATGAACGTAGAGGAGGTGGTTGGGAACCCAAAGGTCGGGAAACTGATCGAAACCGTTTGGGATCCTAAAACAGTATCCTGGTTCGATTGATCAGATAGTTGATCTGATCAATGATCGGGTTTTTCGGGTTCTGGAAGTAAAATGAAAAGACAGTTCATGACATTATCCCCCCTCTAGGTGAAACCTGCCTCAGGTTTCACGATCGGTGCTGCTTCTTGTTCCACAGGTCTTGGCCTGTGATGACCCACTTCCACCCATGTGTGGTCTCCTTCAGAGCCACTGGGTACTTCTCGTAGAAGTCTTCAAGACATTCGGTAGAATCCCCCAAATGTTCCAATGGTTCCCAGGTATTATCCTCGGGCCCATAACCCTCCCATTGGATGAGGTACTGCAAGTGCTTCCGCCTTTTGTTGAGGCATATCTTCAGCACCTCTGCAGTCTCGTAGAGGTCAACCCCGTCTACTACATCAGGGGGAGGAGGGTTGTCATGATGCTGGGCAGCTACAGGTGGAACCCAGGGACGAAGGAATACGGTGTTGAAGACCAGATGAATCTTCCAAGAGTCAGGAAGTTTAAGTTCGTAGGAGATGGCTCCAACTTTGTGGACAAACGTGAAGGGACCATAATGCCGGGCCTTAAACTTCTTCGTCGGGTGATGAGTGACCAGATTCGCCCCAGATAGGTACACCTTATCACCGGGTTTATAGTCGGGATCTGCCTGCCATTTGTCATCATAGAACCTCTTCATCGTCTCCTGCGCTGCTCGCATGGCGGCCTCCGCTTCCTCTCAGACTTTCGACATCCGGGTTGCAAATTTCGTTGTATCTTCGGTCGGTACCTCGAGGCGTGGTTCAGTGCCCTTTCGCAGATGGAACCCCATGGTCACGAAGAAGGGACTGAATCCTGTGGTCTTGCTAACTTGATCGTTGTGGTTGAATTCCGCAAGACTCAACCAGTCTGCCTGTAAGGGATCAAATACATATTTTAGTTACTCTTTAGCTACAAGTCACATGTACGGTCATCATGTGATGATTACTTATCTCTTATCACAAACCACCACACAAACCCGCTCAAAGCGCCTTTCCAGCCCTCTTTGAGGCCCTGATAGAGGCACGAGCACTTGTATTGCCTTGCCTGGCACACGCACTAGGCACCAGGCGACTATAATCCTACACAATTCCCCTTTTCATGCTACATTTACGTCCTTATCACGACAGGTCATGACGGCTTACAATCTGCTCAGTTCTCTGGAATATCCAGATTTCGAAGGAGTCTACCACATGGGAGCACAGAATATCCGGCTCTTGGTAGTCTCTTAAAGAGTATAGACAGTAGTCCACCACTCAAGTAACACTCGATCCCGCCAGGACAAGTGTACAATGTTCTCCCGGTTGTGAGTGCTCCTCGAGCCTTACACCACCCAATTGTCTTGCAAGAAGTTGGTGAAAGCCCGGAGATACTGCTCAATATTTTGGTTGACATGTTTGGTCTGTCCATCGGTCTGTGGGTGGTATGCCGTCAAGGCGTTCGACTTTATGCCCAGAAGCTTCAACAGATCCCGCATAAAGTGTCCCACAAATTGTGTCCCTTGGTCGCTGATCACCACCTCAGGTAACTCGAAGTCCTTCCATACGTGGTCGCGGTAAATGCACACCATCCCCTCTCCTCCCAAGTGCTCGGTGCAAGGCACGACCCGGATTCCTTTCCCCAGTTGATCTACTATCACCATGATAGAGTCATACCCGTTACTGACGGGTAGCTTGGTGATTAGGTCCACCGAAACATTCTGCCACACTCTCTCCAGAACCGTGTTAGGGTGTAGGGTTCCTCGAAGCTTAGGGGGAAATAGCTTCGTCCTCTGGCACACAGGGCACGCTGAAATGTATTGTTTGGTGTCCGACAGCAGAGAGGGCCAGTAGTAGTTTCAGGTTACTAGTTCCGCCATTCGAAATTGTCCCAGGTGTGCCCATAGAATCTGGTGTCGTAGATCCCCAGTGGAGGGACATATATGGTTCGATACCGGGCTACGAACCTGTCCTTGTGTTCTTCATAGCCCTCAGCCTTCTCCTCTAGTGCTTTCTTCACCACCTCTTCCCAATCAGCTTTCCCAGCATAATGTCTTCCATAAATTGATCACCCACCATGTCGTCCAAGACCGCTGGCATAGCTTTCAAAAATTCTTCGCCATCTATCCTCCAGAAGTACTGTTCCAGCAGCAGCACAAGATTCAAACTATCCTGTGCCCCCTTCTCATGACCGCTTTGCCTCGAAAGCACATTGGTTTTCACATGCTGTTTCCCAGGTTTATGGATGAGCATAAAGTCATATTCACTGAGCTCTAAAGAGCATCGGGCCTGTCGTCTATTGAGCTTCTTCGTGGTGGTGAAGTGTTTCAGATTTTTGTGGTCTGTCCAGATCTCAAACTTCAGTTGACTGCCCTGGAGATAGTGTCGCCACTCGTAGAGGGCCTGTATAATAGGCAGCATTTCTTTGTCGTGGATGGCATAGTTCCACTCGGTGTTGTTTAGCCCCTCGGACATAAACACAATCAGAACCCACACTCCATTCTGGCACTGTGTCAAGCATGCCCCCGTCGCGTAATCCGAGGAATCCGCCTCCACCCGCCATTCCCCAATGTCCGCTGGGAAATGTAGAACGGTGAAACGGTGCACTTGATATACGACTAGAAATAGCTTAGATTCGTGCTTGCACAAAACAACCACAAAACCACCACTACAACAATCTATTCCTCCAAAGATGTAAGTGCTTCTCTTTGTGAGTTCGGGTCTGGGCCGTAGTATGCGACCAGCGGGTTTGGAACAAACACAATTCGACTGCTAGACTTCAACAAAGCCGTTCAACAACACGCTAGCACTACGCAGCTGCCAACAACAATACCGCTAGCACCTGGGATGGGCAGGGGTTTATGGGTTGGATACAAGGTGGCTGGATCGCTAGATCGAGGGCACCAGGGCAGAGTATGTAGGTTTGTGAAAATCCTCGCAATGGGATACCCAAAGACTATTGAGGCTAACAACAAAGGGACTTCAATCCTCAAGCGACAAGGCAGTCCTTAAGCCGCTGACCTATTCCTTAACCAAGAACAGGAATGTTTCCACTTTGTATTGGCAATAGACACTATAAGCGTCCAGCTAGCGACCCAACACACTACGACAGCGCTTCCGTCAATATCGGGGTGAAGGCGAAGTAACTGACAAGTTACAGTCGGTCTAGAGGTGGGGGCACCTAGTCCGTCTTCTTCTTAGTGGGCTCGAGTCAACACACAATCACCTAGCAGGCGATCCAACACACTACGAATATATCGGGGTGAAGGCAAAGCTGCTAGCGCAACTGCTAGCTGGTTCTCGAAGAGAACACCCTTGGTTTTATACGTGAAGACTCCACGAGCCAACAACTTAGAACCTCAACTTAAGATCTCGACGTGTCCAGAGTCAACAGTATTGATTCCAATAAAGCTACTACTTGTGAGGTGTGTGTACAATCTCCACTAGCAACCTGAGACCACCTGCACCAACTTCGTACAAAGTCGGGGTGTAATAATCTGAGGTTCTAGCCTGCTCTGTGCTCCCTTTATACTACTGAGGTCCCTGATACATGTGATAAACAGAATGAATAATATAAATGAGTGAAAATGATGTGATAGATACGACAGCCAATGAAACGACTGCCGTTTGGTTTTATGATGGGTCTATGCCAAGCAGAACAGCCACACTGATCCGCTAGCGTCCATTTATGGGTATCGTGAGTGATCCCTCAGCTTGCCATCAGCTGCTGGAATCGCTATCCTGACGAAGCGGAGTTGAATCCGCCGCCTGGAGTCATCTAGCACGAGTCAGAGCACCGGCTAGCAGTCCGTTTATCCGTTACTGCATATGTGGTGACCCGCGCATCCACACCAATAGCCTGCTAGCTATTCCTCTACTATCTACTTTGTCTCTGTTTGTGACTCGCGACCGTCACGTGCTCGCATCTGTGTTTCGGGCCTCGGGTCGATCGCTAGAGGGGTTCCGCACACTAGCGCCCTTGCTAGAAGGCTGCTAGCGCATAGTTTACTACCCTTCAGATCCCAGACTCGCCGCTCGTACCTCCAGCTAGCGTGCTCGCAATACCACTCTTCTGTGTCTCGCTTCCTAGGTGCTAGCACCTTGACTGTGTAGGCTTATGGTTATTTCCCTGTGGTTTGTGCCTTCAGATCGTACTAGCGCATCACACTAGTCGTGTCTGACGCTACAACCGGCAGCTTGGGCTCACTCCAGTTCTCCTTTATATCACCTAGCCAGAGTCCTGAGTGCTAGTAATAACACTTCAGAAGTGCTAGCGCTTTCCCGTTGTATAAATACTGGTCCTAGGAAATCGCAAAATAGCACTAGATGCCGCGCGCTCTTGTTACGGTGTTTCAACGGGTTCCGATGTTACGGCTGATATTAATTGGTTGAACACCTTCTTTTCCAGTTCTCCCCACCCCACTTGTAGTCTTTCCGAGTAAGACAAGTTAACGGCTTTGTGTAGTCCCCGAATCCCTTGATGAAGCGCCGGTAGAAATTGAGGAACCAGAGGAAGCTTTGTACGTCTTTAACATTCCCCGGGGTTGCCCATTGTTGAACACCCTCAACCTTTATGGGATCCATTCGAATTTTCCCATCCCTGATGATAACTCCCAAATATTCAACCTCTCTTTGTTTGAACTTGCATTTCTCAGGTTTCAGGAACAAATTCGTGTTCCTGAGGAATCCACAAGACTTCTTTAACCGTGGTGCGATGTTCTTCCAGGTACTCTGAGTAGATGAGAATGTTGTCCAGATAAACAATAACCCATCCTTCTGCAATAAGATCTGCAAAGATGTCGTTCATCATGGATTGGAAGGTGGCCAGTGAGTTTGTAAGGCCAAAGAACATAACCAATGGTTCCCACAACCCTTGGTTTGTGATGAACACAGCTTTCTCTTCATCTCCTTCCCTGATCCGAATATTGTTGTATCCCCATCGAACATCCAGTTTAGTGAACCAGGTTGCCTTTCGGAGCATGTGCATGATCTCCGAGATCAACAGGAGCGGATATCAGTTCTTGATGGTAAGAGAATTCAACTTCCGATAGTCCTGGACGGGTCGCAGTTTCCCATCCTTCTTTTTCACAAAGAAGAATGGAGATGCCCATAGTGATTTCAAGGGACAAATATGTCTGGTTTCCACATGTTCCTTAATGAACGCGTCCAACTCCACCTGTTCCAGAACGGACAAGGGAATGCTTCGCCCTTTCACGGGTTCTGCACCGGTGAAAGGCTTTGCCTCAGTCCGTCTAAAGCTGGAGTACTGCTGATAACATGGACCGACGAGTGGAATGCAGCAGTACAAGCCACTACCACTAACCAAAATCCACATCCTTGTTCCCCCGGTTGCACAAGCTTAGACGTGCCGACGAGTATTCATGCATTTTAGACTTCTTCACAAAACTGTGAAGGAGTAGAAAAGGGACACAGATACTTCAGTTCGACTGGTTGAAGCCCTTAATCAAGCGCTCAGAGCGAGAGCACTTGACTAATGGCGTGCAAGACTGTTGTGGTGGGATTAAGACCCTCTCTTGGCATAGCCAGCCAAGTGCGTCAATCCAACACCAATCCAACACCAATCCCAAATATAAGCCTTCCAAGGCTGCTGATTGTTTAAGGTCCCTTTCGACCATATCCCATAATCCCAAATAATAAGCCTTCCAAGGCTGCTGTAGTGGTGCCGTGTTCTCAATCCAAATCCCAAATCCCTTCACACATCTTAATCACGATCCCAAATTATGTGTTTTACTTCCACCGAAGGCAAGACATATTAATCACATTGTGCAAACGAAGCAAAGCTCTTAATAGAACCAGTCCAGGATCACAAGCACGGACTATCCATTGTAACACAAGCCCTAGATCCAAGTCTCTTAATTGAGACCAGGACCTAGCTCCTGTGCCACCCCAATGTTAGTGCCACAAGCACTAGATCCAAGTCTCTTTATGAGACTAGGATCTAGCACCTGCGCCACCACCACTGCAGTAGTGCGTCCATGCTAGAACTGCCCTCCTTATATACTGTACATTTACGCTTACACTACTCTAATTACACTACCTGAGTAAGCTAAAGATCTGCCATTTAACTCCTTGTTTCCGATCAGTTGTCTGACTCGACTGAACTTCCAAGCCAAATAGTGTTGTCCTGCCCTTCGGACCATTGGATTCAGAAAGCACTGAGTCTCCCATTTCTGTAGACACCCAGAACTCCCTAATCCACCAAGTGGTTCCCAAGATATAACCGCGTCAATTCCTGATCAAGCCAAGAACCCAATTTGGGACGGTAACGGAGCCGAACCAGTTTAATGGTTAAAGTCCCTTGATTAACACCTTCAGATTCAAGGAGCGTTGGGTATCAGCTTTCTGTAGATACCCTAATCTCCCCGAACCGCCCAGTAGTTGTTGAGATATACACCAATGAAGCCTTGCCCAGGTCAAGAACCCATATTGGGATAGCAACATTGATCAGTGATTATCATGTGTCCAGACACGTCCCCAGAATAGTCCAAATCAACCACAACAAGGTGATTAAATCCCACAGATCTATCTCTGCTGATAGACACTTGCTCTTCAGAGTGGATGTTTAAGTTCCCTGATATTTGTTGGCCCCACAGAGCCTTAATCAAGCGATTATAAGGACTCTATTATTAAACCCATTGAATCGAGCCTTAATCAGTATGGGAGGTTCTGATTAATGTTCTCTCAGGCAGGCTGATTAAGCCCTCATGCAGGATGTGCCTGATTAACCATTCGGGACTCATGTTAATCCTGGAGATGTACATCTAACTTGGTAATGCACAGGAATTCCAACATTAGCGAGATTCCAGGCAAGGCCAGATAGCCTGCTTATCACCGGGTTTCAATTCTATTGCATGGTCCTATTTTTGTCGTTCAGGCAGCTTATTGAAGTCCTTTTTCTCGAAGACCCCTCGAAATTCCTCCAGGTAGTGAGCGGGAATGCTCTCCTCCAGCATCTTAGCCCCCTTGGCTTCATGAGCTGTGGCTGCCAGCTTGGTGGCCATGCTACCCATAGCACGGAGGTGTTCGGCATCCCATTTGTCCAGGATGTCTTTGGGGTACCTCTTTGTAACAAAGATGCGGTCTCCCTCTTCTACTTTGTCATTGTCCTCTTCCTCCCATTCTTCCCATAATCGGGCTCGTTTGCAAGCGGCAGGACATCTGGAGAAACAAATGGTCTGTTTCTGCCAATCGATCTCTGTGTTGCTTCAACCAGTGGAACCCGATTATGACATCGCTCTTCTCGGTATCCGTTACTGCAAACGAGAATATTTCAGCATGGTCCTGCATTCAGAGATGCATGCACACAACATGGGTGATGTGTCCTCCCTTGTTCAGCGAACCTTCCGCATTGTAAACCAGAACCGCCACAGCTAGGGGTTCTACCTCAATTCCGTGTTCATCAACGAATTGTTGACTCATGAATCCGTTGGTAGCCCCGCTGTCCAGTAACCCGACCACTGTATAACCTTTAAGGTTATTCAGCCCTTCAAGGGTCATTGGAACCATCATGGAGTTCTCAGTGGCTTGGATATACTGTGGTGGCTCTTTCAAGTTGTCCAGTATACCCAGAGCGTCAGGGAAGTAAGCCGTCTGGATTTCTTCTATCATTTCGTCGTCCACTTCCTGTCTCCTGGCCGGGTGAGTCCATTTTGTGATGATCTCCCATGCCTTCCATTCTTGAGCCCACGCTCAGGTTGCAACCCGACACATGCTTCCGAGGGGGAGTCTGCGCCATTCCGCTTTCTCCCGCTCGGGCTTCCAGGGTTTCTTTCCCCTTTGCTTAGAGTCTGAGGGAGAAACAGCTCTCTCACTCTTTTCTTCAAACACAGAGGGAGTCCTCGCTCCCTCTCCTTCTATTTCCACTGTGTCTTCCTCCACATCGGGTTCTTTGATAGTCAAAACAGAGAATGAATTGTTCGAAGTCGTTACAGGTGAGGGGGGTATACGAGAATCCGAGGGCACAGTCTTCACTTAGATCCGTCGGGAAAATCCTCCTTTCCGAGATGTTCCTCCATCATTTCCGTGATCAAAGCCCAGAATCAAGGGTTGGTGGGTCCTCAGGTAGTGCAGTTACGGGCCATGTGCCCGACCTCTCTGCACTGGTAGCATTGGAGAACCGGCTTCTTGCTGACCACCCGGTCTATGTCCATGGGCATGCGCCCCGAGTTAGGGGCCCCGCCAGCGACCACTAGGGGAGGGACGACAGCAACTGGGGGGTTCGCTGGAGCATGTTGCTCATTTCTGTGGAAGAAGTTCCCCGGGTTCTGGTTCTGTTGCACCTTGGGTACTGTAATGGGACGATCACAAAGTGTGCCATCCATAACGTGGAAAGCACAATGCAACCCATCGTGTTTGATGAACACCAATTTCCATTTGGCATAGGTGATCAGTAGCGCGGTTTGTCTGTAGACAGACTGCAGCACCGGCTTCAGGATCCCTTGCTTGAGGAGTTGGATAAGCATGGTTTCGTCATAACCCGTGGTGTTGTTGTACGTGTCCAGGCGTGTAAAGTACTCCATCACCGTTCCCACTCCCTGGCGCAGCTTCTCGATTTTAGCCTGTGCAATTTCCACCTGTGCCCTACCTTTAAAGGCATCAATGAGGTTCTTTTCGAAGACCTTGTAACTCTGATACAATGGGGTATCGGTGTGAAACGGCATAACATAAATGCACGGCATCTAGGGCTAATTTTGCGATTTCCTATGACCAGTATATTATACAACGGGAAGCAACTAGCACTTCTGTTGTTACTAGCAAACCAGCTAGTACGCAGACCACTTGTTAGGTGATATAAAGGAGAGTCAGAGCGAGCCCTAACTGCTGACTGTAGCACGAGGCTGCACTAGTGTGACGCGCTAGCTGCTAGCTGAGTGTACAAACAACCAGGGATTAAACCACTGCCTATACATTCATGAGACATGACCTAGGAGACTCTAGTAGTCCAGAGATGACTTGGAACGGAGCTAGCGAAGGTCTAGCAGACGGATATCTACGATGGAAGTACAGCTAGGGAGCTACGCCTTGAGCTAGGAAGCTCAGCGCGGTAACCGGTGGTACTATCTAATCTCTAGATAAGCGACTAGACGACGCTAGGCGGAATAACCCTACTAGCGACCGGCTAGGGCTTTGACAAAGACATACCACGACATACGAGATGAGGCAGCACGCGGCTAGTGCCCGATCTGGGCAGCTAGGGCGAAGGGGAATAGCCAGTCGGCTATTGGAACGGAGCTAGGGACAATCGCACAGCCTGTACCGATGTTCGGAGGGTGGATCGACGTTCTGACCAACGAGCTATGACCATTTGATGTCGGTCGCAACACTGCGTCGCCTAGATGTAATAGATCGACGCTCTGACAGAGTAGAGATGACCTAGATCACCGGCTACATCGCCGGTTGGTCCGGAAGGGGTGCTCGGCATAGACGGAGGGCTGAGGATCCATTGATATACCCACGGTTGAACACTAGCCGGTCAGCGAGGCTGACCTGGCATATACCAAACCAGTCCCAAAACAAAACGGCAGTCGTCTCATTGGCTGACTGTATTTCTTATCATCTAATATTGCTTATTGTATTATTCAGCTCGCTTTCACATGTAACTCACACCTAGTAGTATAAAAGGGAGTGCAGGACAGACTAGGGTCTAAGAACATTATGCCCCAGACTTTGGACGAAGCTGGTGCTAGTGGACTCAGGCTGCTAGTGGAGGTTGATACCGAACTTCACTTGTAGTAGTCTTTATATTGGAATCAGTAACTGTGGACTCTGGAAACATCGAGTGACTAAGTTGAGGATTTCGTGTTGTTGGTCCTAGACCTCCACATATAAAACAAGGGTGTTCTATTCGAGACCCAACTGCAGTTTGCGCTAGTGACTTTGCCTTCACCCCGACACGACGGAAGCTCTGTCATAGTGTGTTGGATCGCTTGCTAGGTGGATTGTGTGTTGACTTGAGCCCACTAAGAAGAAGACGGACTAGGTGCCCCCACCTCTAGTTTGGCTATAACTTGTCAGTTACTTCGCCTTCACCCCGATATAGACGGAAGCTCTGTCATAGTGTGTTGGGTCGCTAGCTGGACACTTGTAGTGAGCTAGTGCCGATAAAAGCGGAAAGGTTCCTATTCTTGGTTAAGGAATAGGTCGGCGGTCAAGGAGAGTCTTGCCGTTTGAGGATTGAAGTCCATTTGTTGTTAGCCTCAGTAGTCTTTGGGATTGCCCTTAGCGAGGATTTTCACAAACCTACATACTCTGCCCTGGTGTTCTCAACCTAGCGGTCCAGCCATCTTGTATCCACCCCATATAAACACACCCCCGGACCATCCCTAGGTTCCTAGCAGTGTTGTTGTTGGCGGTTGCATATTGCTAGTACGTTGTAGAGTGTGTTGTTGGAAGCCTATAAATCAAACTTGTGTTTGTTCAAACCTGCTGGTCGCATACTACGGCCTGGACCCGAACTCACAAAGAGAAGCACTTAGATCTTTGGAGGTAGATTGGTTGTGGTTGGTTGTTTTTGGGTGTTTGTTCGCAATACCTATCAATTAGCTATTCCTAGTCATATAAGAAGTGCACCGTTTCATCGGGATCCTTCAGGTTGCGCATGGCCTGCACAATGTTGTTGGCCCATGCCGCTGCTGATCCTTCCTTCATATAGGACAGGACAAAGGCAATCTTCGCGCTGTCTCTCTCGTACATCGGGTTGTCCAGGAAGTGCAACCAGCACTCTGCCAGATAGGAGTCCACTAACTCAGAGTCTCCTTTAAATGGGGTAGGGGCGGCAACATGAGCTGTCTTTACATGTTTGGTCTCCTTGGGCTTTCCCGTAGAGGCCCTTCCCAAGGCCACGAGGGCATTGCGCAAGAGTTGTTGCAAATGGGTGTTGTCCTCATGGAGCAGATGATTCTCTCCGTGCAAGTTCCCCAGTTCCTCCTGCATCACCCCGAATTGCCCTCCCATGTGCTGCAGGGCATGCAGCAGGATGCTGTCCCTATTGTTGCCGCTCAGGGTACCAAAGCTCTCCATCGAGGGGAGCACAAATTCTTCGCTCATCATGTTACATCCAGTCAGGTACACCGTGTAGAAACACTATTCTTTTGTCAGCACAGAGCAGATTCCGGGTTCTGAGGTGACAAGGGCAACTGAAGCACGAAGAGTTCCAACGAATAGGCCTGGAGTTTAGACTAGAATAGTGTAAAGTACAGGGAAATAACTACAGCTTATATACTAAAGTCCCTAGGGGTTGTAAATTAAGGTACAGTGTCCAACAGCAACAGACAAGATTCATGCAAAGTAAATGAAGGGGTATATGAACGTAGAGGAGGTGATCGGGAACCCGAAGGTCGGGAAACCGATTGAAACCATTTGGGATCCTAAAACAGTATCCTGGTTCGATTGATCAGATAGTTGATCTGATCAATGATCGGGTTGTTCAGGTTCTGGAAGTAAAATGAAAAGACGGTTCATGACACCATGGTCCTTGCATCAACTTTTTGTTTCTACCCATTTGAGACAAATTATGAGCAAATCTGCTCAAACTAGGATGCAGATACATCCTTTGGTCTCTTCCCTATGATATATACCATACATAATTTTAAGGCTTGAAGCTGTTCTGCAGCAACACGGTAATCATTGTGATGCAAGGACCACAGATCATTTCACTGCACAAATATAAATAATGTTTTGGGCTGCAATGGGCTTTCGGCCCTATAGTCGGCCATTATCATGTTCTGGGAAGTGTTGCAGGCAGTCTTGGAGCATAGTCTAATACTCAGATAATCCATTTCACAGATCCTTTGTGTGTGATGTACAAATGCAAGGACCACAGAGAATGAAAGGACCATGGAAAGACTGTAGTTACCTCCGTATATCATCTCTTCCCCAAATCGGATGACATTGAGCCTATGCCTTACACCTACAACTACAAATATTGGTGACGCCGCCAAGCATTCGTCGGTGGCTACGGATAGCACTGAAACGTAGGATCAAAAGAAATCCACAGGCAGCAACATGGATGCTTAGGACTCCGAGTCTGGTCGTGAGGATGAATGAATACATACTTATGATTTTAGGCCATTACTTTGGAAATCCACTCCTCCTTAGTCGTTTACGAATTTATACGAGGTCTTGTTGTTGCTTGCATTCGAAGTAGGTTGGCCCCAAAAAGCGCAGTAATTTCTATCGGTAGTTCAAGCTGATTCTGGATTTTTCTCAACATCCATGGTTCAATCTTCGGAGAACAGCGTAACAAGCTAACAACGGCACCATATTCACAGCTCCCAGAAAAATCCCAGAAAGTTTGAATATTGAAATCCAACCAGTGAGTTTGTGGTTGCTTGTCAATGATCGACAGACATACTGTAGAATCTGGGTTGAGGGATATAACACAATTTACGAATGGTACACCTGGAACCAGATCAGTACCAGGAACCTTCCGCAGGCCTGGCCACATTTGTTACGGACGCTGGACCGCCGATAGTTACTGGTGCGAGATGATTTCTTTTCTTTGAGTCTGAGTATTCCGACCCAACCACTTAGTCCCGTCTGGCTCCGCTAACGATATTGACGTCGATCTCACGGTGTATTCCATCGTTTGAGGCATGTTTTTGAAGTTGAAACCGAACCCGAACGAAATTCAACATCCCGCTGCAATGTTGAACTTGGCTCAAATTCTTGTATTATGGACTATTCCTGTCTGTGTGAGTGTCCCCAAGTCACAATTTGGATTACGAGGGGCAACTGGCTCTACCTGAGCCGAAAACTGCCTTCCAACTGGACCTAACCAAAATTCAACATCCTGTCGAAATGGTCTGTACGAGTTCAAATTCAAAGAGGATGGTACAGACTCTCCGTCTGAGAGGATTGCATTGAAACCGGATAGTGGACCAAACCAAAAAAGAAAAAATCAACAATAGGCCGAAATACCGAGGCTTGTGGCTGCGCACTGATCAAATTCTTGTAGTATTTTCACTACCACCATCTTGGGCCCCAGATCCGCTAGAGGTTTGGAGGAATCCTTGACCGGCAGATAGTTAGCGGGGCTCCAGTAAGCTGACATGCATGTATATGGTGTATTTTGCCCGTCACAGGGATTTTCGGAGAACCGTTCGATTGCAATGAACCGCACACAGGCAAAGCCTCGATTGCGATGCGAGAGTATTTTGGACATCGGTAGATCTTACGCGCATTCAAGCACGTGTGAATATGCCTCTTCTTTGCCCGGGGACCCTTGCAATTTTTTTGGGCTGAAAATTTTGCAAATGGGCACGACATCACGTGGCCGCTACGCGTCGCATTGCGTCGCGCCACTTCTGATCGGAGAAAAATAATGGTAGACACGAAAAATTGTCTGCAACACAGGATATCATTTTGAGCAATCCTAGAACTAGAATCTGTTCCTTCTTTGCGTCATCAATGGGGATAAGAAACTGCTCAACACATAGTGTTCTGTGTGTTCAGCCGCAGTCCGCAAGTACTCCCATGAGTACAGTTTAACGCAGGATCAACAACAACAACAACAACAACAACCACCACTACCACCATCACCCTCGGTGGATTGTCGTCATTCCGGCCGCATCGAGCATTGGGCACTCGGTCGCCGCCGTAGGCCATCTGCCCAGGACCGTCTGCAGCCGTAGACGAGGTTTCGGCACCCCCATACAATGATTACCGATGAAAACCCATCACCATCCCATCCACGCTTTGATCCCCGCACCACCCGTGCTCGCAGATTCCATGCCATACGATCACAGTGGCCCACACTCAGATCCCGTGCCGCCTGCGCCTGTTACCGAATCGGCAGCAGATCCATTCGGGCCCATATCGCGCTGTCAAAAAGGCTTGATTTCATCGAAAAACACCTACAGCAGCTTAACGCGCGCCTCCTACTCTTTCTTGACTCCACCACCCTCATCCCATTCGCCGCTCTCACCTCCATCGCTCACGACATCCATGACATCCAGCGCGCACCCAGCCTCTGTCACGCTCGGGCAGCCGCTAATCACTCCCACACCCTCCACGAGATATTATTGCTGTCTTCGACCCTGCTTCATGCCCCTCTGAAGCTCGCGCCCCCTCCCGCCGCGCCCTCGTCAATTTCGATGGATTTTTTCGATGGATGATCGCACGATCACGTGGTACTAGCTATTTCGGCGCACTCTGTTTCTATTTATTTTCCGTTCTTGTTTCTATTCATTCTGTGTTTCTGTTTTACAATTGTACCTATGGCCCGCCAGGTAGTTTACTACTTCAGTCATGTATTTGATATAGGCGGTGTTCACAATAGTAACAATAGTAACAAGAAATGCGGTGCTGTGAAAAATGCGATGCCCATATTAATCTGAATGTGCTGGTCACTGGTCTGTCCCAATCGCGTACGTACTCATCGCTTTTGATAACTAATTAGAATTTCGCGCAGTTCCATGTAGACAATGGGAAAAGTGCTGGTTCAGACTTCCAAGGCGGCAGGTTCTTCTTCTCTTTCGATTGTATCTTCTTCATCCAAACCTGTAAAGATCACAACACTCGGTAGCAAATTGTTCCGTGCCTTTTCAGGGTGGTATCTGTCAAAGCTGACAGACAGCATTTAAAAAAATTACTACTCGGCGATGTTCCGTTTGTTGATGCGCTGTGAGGTCTCCGAGCGTGCTATGCGCTCGTCGCCTCATGGCCCCTGCAAACCATCTGCACAAGTAACGGGACGAGCTCAGACGTACGCGACGGATCTTCCTAAACAGGATTCCACGTTACCGGAAGCAGCTTCTGAGCGAGACCAACATTCTCCCCACCATCCACATCGTCTTCCCCGCCATTCAACCTCGCTCCTGTACCATCGTCACCTGGATACGACCGTTCCCCACGACCTGGGACTCTTGACGCCTTCCCACAAACATGAGATCTCCAACAATCTGGTGCTTCCCATACCACACAGACTGTGTTCATCGTCACTCGGTGTCCACCAACAGGATACGACCGCTCCCCTGTCATCCACGTTTCCGTTCGTGGACGCTCTCCTCGCACCGGACGGACCTACCGCATGCCTGATACCGACCCATTGGACGAGGCAGAGGATATCCCGACACAGCCCGTCCCCCACTTCACACGATGCATCAACTAGCTGAGGGGAGACAACCCGTCTCTCCCCCTTCCTGAGCACTCGAGGACCCGCTGACGCGACCACCAGGCCATGCCTGGAGCTCTAGACGTATTCCAAGGCCATTTGGCCTCACTGTGCCTTGCGCGCACCCAGAGACGATCGGTCTCCTCAGCAGAGGCGCCCGTTCTCCTGCCGTATATGCACCCTGAAACGCCTCATGACGCCCCCTGGAAACACCTGTGTCCCGCATGGCACCTCTGGAAACGTGGGAAGTCGTCGAGGAGGTATAAAGGGAGCACATTTAGTAGGAGTAGTCAGTACCTTCCGGCCTGCAGAAGTAGCTTTCGGGGTGTTTTCCCCACTTTCTGTACCGTTCTCAGCTCAAATCTAAAGGGGTACTCCCAGCCTTCCCCGACCTCGTACCTCTCGTGCACCCTCCTCCTCGCCCACTGCCGGAGGCAGGCCACACATCTTACATTTGCTCGTTCATCAGCGTCTCACCTCTCACATGTCCATCAGCAGGGTCCCTCCTCACCGGACCCGGTGTCACCATCCCAGGCTTCCTCGATTAGGATCCCCGTTCTCGCGAGCCTCGCTCTGTAGAAAACAGGCCTGGAGAGAAGCCATCACATACAAATCGCCGTCCATAGCCAACGAGACCGACCGTCTCGCCGTCGACCGAACGATGTCGGTGTCATCGTCTGTGCAACACACATTGCATCTCCAGCGCTGGTTCTAAGGGGGAAGAGCGCACAAAGGAAAGCAGACAGGGCAACGCATTTAGGGTTCCAGTACTCTCGTACGGGGAACCAGGTTTAGGCATTCACACCTTCTTTACCATTTTCACTAACAACAGGTCCGCCGCACACGTCCACACCTAGGAGACGAACGGTCTCCACGAACCACTGTACAAACACACACACACACACACACACACACACACACCCATCGCTCATACAAGGCCAATTCGCACACCGACCTTCCGCTCTATCATTCGACTGTACCTTCCCCTCTAGAGGACGAACGTAGTCAAATTCGAATCACATATCTTTTGATACCGACACCGCGGTCCTTATCACAGCGCATGCAGTCGGCCATTCTGACCAGATGTTGGACTCCAACTCTTATAAGCCCCACCCCACAGGAGAGGCTTATGTCAAAGACTTCCCAGAACAGGCTTACCCGAGTGGTTGGTGAACCCTTCTCCATAAATGATCGGGTCTGAGACCGTCTGACTTGGTACCGCAAGGGATGATTGGACGCTAGTGCTGGCTAAGAGTATGATACGAAAAATTAAATTTTGAATATGTTCAAAAGATTATGAATATGATATGGCTCTGAAGGATTTTTCTGAATACGAATACAACAGAATATGAATATGAATATGATATGATTAAAATACAATACAGGTTTGGCGTATTCAAATATATTTGAGTACAACAAAAGCTTTGATTTCACCTACCCGGCTGCCATCCAGCTGAATGTCAGACACCAAATAAAGCAAAATTTCAATGCCCATGGAAACAGTAAGAATCTGCATGAGCATCAGCTGTATTGAAACAAAGGACTCCAGTGGTATTGAAATGCTCTTTGAAAGTCATAAAATCAGCACGCATTTCAGCTGCGCTGAAATCCTGAGGGATTTTTGCCATTGGAGGAAGCCAGCCAATGGCAAAAATGGCTCAGAATTTCAGCGCTACTGAAATGCGCACTGATTTTAGAAGATAGACCCTTTCAGTGCAATCAAAATGCTTTGTTTCTTTATAGCTGATTCTGGTATTGAATTTTCCGCTTTCTATTTGAGTTTCCATGCAGCTTGGTTTCACAATCTCAGTAGGACTGATTTTCACATTAACCGTTCTTTAAGCAAACGGCTCCTCGGCTGTGCTATTCCCCCATATATTCATCTCCTTTTGTTTTCCCTCTGCTCTTCCTCTTCCTTTAACCCCTTCTATCCTTGATCTTCAGTGCTGTCCGCCACAGCCTTTTCGTTTTGAATACCCTTGGGGAAAGCTGCCCTCACTCGCACAGTTGACTACGGACTACGCTTTCGAGATCTTTACCTTCCTTTCAACCGTGCCGTTCCGTTTTGGTTTAGTTCCTCCCACGAGCGACTGCGACAATTCCCGCATGTGCGGCGCAGCGAATGTGCAATCTATTTTATATCAGCCATGAGCAATTCACACGCTCCCTTTTCCCGCTCCGATGTCCAGTTTCAACATCTTCTGGTGCATCAGTAATACCACCATCCCCACCGATCTACGTGGTTATGTCACCAGCACCACACCGCTTCTCCCAGATGGGATGGTCTCATTTGCCGTCTGTACTGCTCAGTCAACCGCTATTCCACCCACGGCCGATCCTTCAGCCAGTAACTCTCTCATTCTCGATGCCTTAACTTTTTATGTGCTCCCGGGTGATCCAAGTAGTGACATTTACAATGTGTGCAGTTTCGCATTCTTCGACTCACAATTCATGTAATGCAGGACCAATTCCCGGATCAATTCACTTCCATGGCATATGGTGTCGGTCGTGTGAGCGGAGGCCCTCAAATTCTCGATGGCGATCATTCTTCTCGAGTTGTTACGGTTGGTGTCGTGGATTATGTCCGCGGTGACACCAAGGCTTCCGCAGTGCAGTACGTCCCAGCCGCCCGACCCCTTCATCTAATTAATTAATAATTGGATGTGTATTCGATCTATCGACGGCTCGCTGGACGCGGGCGCCTGCGCCACATCGTGCTTCAGTTTTATGGGCCGTGCCACGACCTGAATCCTGCTGTCATTCTCCACATTAAGGTCCAGTCAACCGTACTCAATATCGGTTCCAACATGTCTGCTACTACCGACAATCGTTGAAGCTCAACCAGCACTCCGTCTGCTCCAGTTGCCCCTGCGAAACGGAGGAAATTCGACTATCCATCGCCTTCTTTGGCCCCGGCCCCTTCCACATCTGTTTCCATGGCCACGTTCACTTCCTCCTCCTCAAATACAACCTTCAGTGTATGTGTTACTTCCCCGCCAAAATCTCAAGACTCACCGTGATTTCAGCAACAGCACTGCTCTGCCCTCGAACCCGCCGATTCAGGCGTCGACCACACAGTCAAGCACACACACACCTACTCCAACATCCACCGCATCTTCGACCTCATTGACTTCCGGGACTGTGTTGTCACCCAAACCTCCGTCCGCATAATAACTTCATTAATCACTCATGTCTTTGTATTAGTGTAATATCTCTGAAATAATTAAAGCACCCCCACTCTCCATTGGGTCTTGATTGAGCTTATATCTTAAAATGCGGTGACGGCCATCACCGTTCAGGGAACTAGAGGCATGGGAGTTTGGGAAGACGGCGAACAGGAAGAAGTTTTTGTTTCAAGATTACTGTGCATAAAGATCGGAGTTCAGGCCGATCTCCCTCTCCACTTCCTCTATCGGCACAGCATCAATTAACATCGTGTCGCAGTATAGCCAGATCTTTACTGACTCCCTCACCGCCTCGCAAAGGTCCATTGTTGGTTCGATTCATTCCAAGCAAAAGGCTTCCGCTTCATCATTCTCATTTCAACTTCTCGATGCAATACCGGTCCTCACTTCTTTGTACACTGGCGCTATCCCTCAGACTGCGCACATATCGAGTAACAGCTGATCTTGATGGCGTATCTCCGAATTGTTCAGTGCAGATCTGAAACAACTGGCAAAATATGGAAAGGAATGGAAGTTCCCCAAATTGGCAGGTTGACCGCTGTGAAGGCAGCGCCTACGCAGTTCTCGCAGCCCGGATCTAAGTCGCAGCCGCTTTCGCAATACAAAGACACTCTCGTCGAAGTGAATTAACCCACATTTGGATGAATTTCTACAGCATTTGACGCCGTTGAAAAAGGTGGACTCGCTACAAACCGGTTACACCCGACACGTGTTTGATCCGTCACCAAAGATCCCCGGCGCCGATACGTGTCATCGGAGACACCTTCTATTGTCCCAACCTTCCTCTTCAACTTTCGTCGTCGGGATGAAGATACCCACACCAATCCAGTCCCATAAGTATGTGTTATAGCAGTCTCTCTTTCTCTTTCTCCTAGTGTTCCTGTTTAACAGATCAAACAACACCTGTCATCGAACGCGTTTCCCTGGGGCCTGAATCTCTGCGATCACTTGCACAAATTGTTCTTAAATTGAACATGTAATGGACTACGCTTTCATACCCCGATCTTTCCAGAAAATCTCGCTCTCACCCTCGCCGACTCCTCCGAATATCTTTCACTGCCATACTTCTCTCTGGCCACACGTTGGTGTGCCGATAATGCCCTCTCGCACCTGGGTATTCCACGACATTCAACAGCTGCCAAGGCATATTGCACTGTCATGCAAGAATTCTATTCCGTCCAGGAGAAAGAACAACTACAAATGTGACATACCAAGAAATCTTAGTTTAAATGAATGATAACCTGTTTCTTATCTGCCGGAGCGAAGCGAAGGCTTATCTTGTAGATTCTTAGGAAATCTATTGGAGTTTCCATGGGCATTGAAATTTTGCTTTATTGGTGTGAGAGCATCAAAACCCATCAGCCGACATCGGAAACTGACACAAGTGCCGACGGCAACCACACCAGGCACAGAATCCACCGCTCCCCCACATTTCCGTCTTTGTTGACGGCATCAAAATTTATGATGTTGATATTGAAACTCTTTGTCTCTAAAACTTTCATGCACAGACCCATCCAGCTGTGTAACATGAAAGGAAACTTGAATGCAAAGCACATTGGGACATTCTGACCGTGTTGTGCCCAGCAGATGGCTTTTCACTCCGCAAAGGTGAGCGGCAGAATATATTTAAATATATTCAGATTATATTCATATTGTAAGTATCATATTCATATCCACGGCAGTGAATAAAAATACGATACGGCCCTCCATGGGTGAATATGATACAGATATGAATACACCGCCAATTATTCATCAGTCAAATCTAAGCTGGACGGTTCGGCTATCATCCATTCATTTGAACACGCTTTCCCGATATGGTTACCATGTCCATTCCATGTGAATAATGCAGCCATCTCCCACCTGATGTCCAGCTGAAGACCAGCTGTCTGTCGGCCTCCATAACAGCTCAGTGTCCACCTAGAAACCTACCATATTACCATTACTCTCAAACTAGAGCACAACCTGCAAAACAGCTCATCAAACATAATTTCGGACTAGGGAGGTTATGAAACAGCTGCCCCAGCTCCGGCCCACCATCGCTGCGCCTTGAGAAGCATATCTAGCAGAGTGCTTTCGTCCCACACGGACGCGTCCAGACAGGCTTTCCAGACAAAGCCATCGCAAGTCCATTGTTTCTCCGAAATCACAAACATCCAAATATTTGGCAATGATTTGCAGCGATGGTCTTCCTTTCACCTTGACCACCACCATCCCCCCTTCTGAGTGCTCCTCTCTCCAACTCTATCTTATGCCCTTTTCCTTTACCTTGGTTTCTGTTCATCTGCACTGTCTTGCCACCTGGAATGACTTGAACGCAATTTCGTCGCCACCGCTGATGGACTAACTGGTTGCCACCCAAGCTTATTGACATCAAGATGTCCCGCCCTGCCACTTATCTCAAAATTGAATGGTTCAAGACCAATGTATGCAAAGACCTCAATCGAAGACGTCAACGGCCAAGACCAAATCACACATGCCTCAACTCGCAAGACATCAGAAGATTCAAGTCTTTTGCACCGCAAAATCATTGGCTCAGTTCAAGACTGATCAAAGTGCCACCATTCAAGCTCCAAGACTTATCTTCACCAGCTGTACCAAGGGTACACTGCGCAAGACGAATACAATCTGCAACAGAATTTGAAGACCCCCAAAATGCCTCCGAGTCAAGAGCAAAATCTGAAAGCAGATGCAGTGGGATTGTAGCCATCATCCATTGCGTATTCATTTTTCTCAATCTATTGTTGTGTTTTTTCGCTTCTTTGTGTTCTATGGTGTGATTTGAGGTGAATTGGAATCACTGGTAAGCGGTGAATAAGGCGGTGTAAGAACAATGGCTGCTTTGATGTTCGGCAAACACAATGCATCACCATGGTGAAGGCTGAACATTCATCTGTGTGACAGCTCGAGTGGAACCACAATGGAGGGATTCCCGCCCAAAACTGACTACAATGTGATTCGCACATCACAGTCAGCCGAAGTTTGAATGCGTAATTGATGTGGCATCCACGTCTCAGCCACGTCCAGACAAATTGATATGAAAAATTCATATTCATATCATATTTTGGCCAGCACTATTGGACGCTCGGAAGATACTACATATGTGTGGTTGATATCGATGGCGAAATTCACGCAGGTCTGTACCATCTTTGTACAAGTTGTTCGTCCCTGATCGTTTTCCGCGGCCCGCCACAGAAACACTGGGCTTTCGATGTTGTGAAAGAATGGTGAATTCCTCACTACGTGCAGCCGCTTTGACATTTTCAAATTCTTTTTACCCCGGATGTGATCGAAAGGAATTAAGTATATGTTATACAGATTATCACGTTCTTGTCTCTTGCACGGCGCTCGTATCCAGTTGACATTCCGATTGTCGGAGTTTGAGTTGAACTTCGGCGACTTTCGGCCGTCTTTGGCAATCGACGTGCACACTCCTCTGCGGTCATCACCATCTCCCGACTCCTTCCTCATCGTTCACCACAATCCCGATGCACATCCCGCTCCTCTCTTCGCTCTTCCTCTCCCCCTTGGACGCTCTCCACTCGCTCTCGAACCACTTCGTCTACTGTATGCCCTCTTCGCCTCCACACCCTTTGTCTCCCGCGGCGAATATCTCCTCGGCCTGCGCATCGCCGACATAACGGGCCCCGTCGTCGAGACGAACATGATGGGCTACGCCTCGCTCGCGCAGACCGCGACGGGGTTGCACATGCGCCGGCGCGCGCGCGCCTTCATTGTCGCCGAGCGCGCCAGTCCTACCGACCGCATCCTCTTCATCAGCGCGGACATCGCGATGGGTGACTCGGGCGTGCGGCGCGCGCTGCTGGCGGCGCTGGCGGAGGAGTATGGGGAGGGGACGTACCACGCGGGGAACGTCGCGCTCGTGGGGACGCACCAGCACTAGGGCGTGGGCGGTTATCTCGAGAGTGCGTTGCTCTTGTTTTCTGTGTATCCATTTGAATAATGCTACACAGATCTCCTCCCTCAAATAACCTCCCGCGGCCTACACCCGCAAACCCTCTCCGCCATCCTCTCGGGCACGCTCCTCGCCACCCGCCGCGCACACGCCTCCCTCGCGCCCGGGTCCCTCGCCCTCGCCACCGGGCGCGTGGAAAATGGGTCGATAAACCGGAGCCCGACGGCATATCGCGCGAATCCCGCGGCGGAGCGCGCGAGGTATAGTGATACGGGTGGGGAGGACGGGGATCAGGAGTGGGGTGTGGGGTGTTGAGGTTCGGAGGTGCCGCTGAGGATGAGGCGGAGAGAGGTTTCCTGAGCTTTTTCGGGGTGCATGGGACGAGTATATACGAGGTAGGTTCATCATTTCTTTCCGAAGAAAGAAGAGAGCGAGCTGACGGGGCGCAGAACAACACGCTGATTAGCGGGGACAACAAGGGCATGGCCGCGTATTTGTACGAGTGTGAGTGTCGCCATATTCATCTTCAACTATATCTCTCCCTGTTTCTTGCTGCCTTTTTCCTTCTTTCATGTCGTTTCATTTTCACCTTTTCCTTGTTTTCGCCCTTTGTTTACCTCGCGACACCGACGCTGACGCTAACCCACGATCCACACAGCATCTATCGAGCCGCACGCCATGCCCGGGAACACGACGTACGTCGCGGGCTTCGTGCAGGGCGCGGTGGGGGACACGAGCCCGAATACGTGCGTCCGTCTCCTTCGCTCCTTTACTTAATCCCTCCCCTTTATTTCCATCATCTACACATCTACTCGACATGGCACCACTTGCGCTCACCCCACCTACGCTCGTCTACATCCTCCCTCCCTATCTGCACACGTCTTTCTATTCACGCGTTCTCTATGTACATCCTCGCTAATTTCCCTCCCCTCCCCTTTAGCCTCGGCGCTTTCTGCGAATCACCCGGCCAGCCGTACGACGGCCTCCCCTGCGTCGCCAATTCGTCCACTTGCGGCGCGCGCGCGCAGGAGTGCCACGGGCGGGGGCCGTTATTCGACAAGGATTTAGCGGGGAGCGGCGAGCTCGGTGGGTGGGGATTCGAGAGTAGTACGGAAGTGGGGAGGCGGCAGGTTGCGGGTGTGCGGGGTGCGATGGGCCTGTCTGACTCCGACTCCGCTTCCTCCGACTCTGGGCTACAGCAAGGCCCCACAGCGAAGACAGAGTTGAAAGCCAAGGCGAAGAGACAAGGAGGGAAAGGCGGGATGCAGCCCGTGCACGGCCCCGTGCGCAGTGCGCACGCGTACGTCGACATGGGCGGGTACGGGTTTGCGCTCGCGAATGGGACGAGGGTGATGACGTGTCCTGCTGCGATGGGTGCGTGCGGGTCTTCTCCCACTCCTTCCTATTCCTTCGTATCCTTCGTCTATTTCTATAATGAGGGTTGGGTGGGGTACATAGTGATGGATTTGATTGTGTAGGCTTCTCCTTTGCGGGCGGGACGACAGACGGGCCGGGGGCGTTCGATTTCGTGCAGGGGGATAACAAGACGGAGGGGGAGCAGTGCGTGTTCTCTTTTAATCTCGCATTCCACATCCCTCGTATCCTGCCTGCATAAACAAGCTTGCCCTTGCGAATCCGATTTCGACAGTGCATATAGTAGATATGATATATCAGAAGACTCTGATCAGAGATCCGTTGTGATATATCTCGGACCGTAACTTAGAGACATGCATGATATATCAGCTCGGAGACGTACCTTATTTAGGCAAAGCACCGCGCTTAGAGCCCTCTGGGAAGCGAGTCAAGCGACAACATCACAGCGGCGCTGGTAGGCAGCGCATGCTGTGCAGCCCCGCCCTTCCTGTTTGGGGAGCTTCCGATATCCTGGGGTTCGTGGCCTGTGCTTTACCAGTACATACATTGGTCTGATTTATGTTGATAGGTCGGATCCAGGCAGGTCTTGTGCAGTAGGACGGTTGCAGTTGAACTTATATGTATGCAGCTGCCCTGAAACAGCCTTTCCGGTTTCCTGGCCGCTCCCCGCTCTCTGCCGACCCTTCGGCGGTTCTTACGCCTTAGCGGTGATGCTGGGAAGTTTCTAAGGCTCTAACACTAGTTCACTCTCCTTCTCCACACCCTTTACGCTCAATTTGGCTCCCCACCTCCACCGGCCCTTCCGCGCTTTGTATTTGCCCATTGCTCTCGCCATTCTATTTGCGTACTTCCTGTGGATGTCCAGCTGCGTTTTCGGGACTCTGGGTCGCTTTGCGAGCCCGTTGCGCTCGATTCGGCTCCCCAAGCGCGCCCCGGCTTCTACCGCTTTTTCACGCCCCCTATTTGCCCGCAGCCGTCTCAATGCACTTTTTGGAGTCTCCTCGTACGTCTCCTTGCCTTTTTGCTGCTCCAAACCTCACTGCACCCCTGCTGCGCTCAATTTGGCTCTCAGAGCACCCTAGTCTCCACCCGCACTTGCATGGTCTTTATTCATCCAGCACTACCTCTATTTATCTTAAGAAGCTCCAACATATGTTTTCCCGCGGTTTTGGGACCCCAGCTCACTCTGTGCGCCTAGCGCGCTCGATGTTGACCCCGGGGCACCATTGCTTCCTCCCAAGCTTTAACGCCGAATATTCATCAAAAGCTGCCTTAATTCACTTGGTGGAGATCACACGCACATATAACCGGAGCTATCTGACCCCAACTTGCTCTATGCGCCTGCTCTGCTTGATTTGCTCCCCGCACTCCCGAGCTTCTGCCGGCGCTTCTATGGCTCATAATTGCTCAGTTTCACCTCCATGGGCTTTTCGAAGCTTCAACTCACCTGTGCCCTTGATTTAGAGGCCTAAGGATGCTTTTGTGTACCCTAGGGCTTGTTTTGAGTCTTCCGAAGCTTTGGCGCCTTGGGCGCCTATCGGCTCGGGAGTCTCGGACCGTGCCCGGAACTCGTCCCGACTTACCGATAGAAAGAAAATATCGGAATTCAAATGCTCCTTCCTAGTTCCGAGTTTTGAGAATAGGACTTATTGCATAGTACATGTATAGCTACATATCATATGTAGCAATTACGGAAAATGGACGAAAGGAAAATATTTTATTCATCGTCGAAGCTGTCTCGCTGCCAAATTTGAGCTCGAAAGTGATTTTACGCCACTGCCAGCATGTTACAAGGTCCATAAAATCTCGAAAAATCATCAGAGATGCAGAAGAAGTGTTGTAATGATATTGGAAAGAATTGTGCGGTCTGGATTGAGGTGGAAGGAGAAATGCATCTGAAGGTCAGTTGAACAAGTTGAATTTGCGGTTTTGCCCTGAAATCTCAGTGCATCTGACCTCATCTCGCATCTCTTTCGCATATATGCTCCCTGGGAACCTCAAGACCCCAGTTCAAATGGTAAATTTGGGTGCATAGAGCCTCAGACATGATCTCTGAGGTCTCAATACGGTCTCGGGCTTGTGCCATGCCCCCAAAATTGCCAGATACCCCAAATTTGCGAAAATTTCAAATTCTTCGTAGGGGTCTGGTTTTCTAATATCTTGATACGATACTATGGACGACCCTATATCCAAATGCGTAGATCATTAGCACAAGAATTGGGCGAGATATAAGCGACGACATTTTAGCATCCAATTGCCGAAAAGGTATGAAGCATTTGATTCCCTGGGCCGGTAATTGCTGGAAGGCTTACTGTGATATTTAAAAGGTCTTGGGCTTGTCCCTTCACCACCATAAATTGCCCAGTGTAGTTGTATGGCTCCAATTCCCAAACCCAATTACTTCGCAATAACCTTTGCAAAAAAAAATCCTACAGGGGTCCGAAGTCAATAAAATCATGCGGTGAGAGCCCAGAAACTGTGCCGCTCGCATTTGACACCTCAGATACGTCTGGGGAGATCAGGAAAGCCCGTAAAATATGGTTCATGATTTTTGACTACCTTAATTTTGAAGATTTCTTTGCTCAGGCTCGTTCTCTTTCCAAGTCTTACCTTCCTCGCAGTGTTCAATTTGTTTCAAAGTGTCTCAATGGCCCAAACGACACGAACTTTTGTCGCGTAAGGTTGGCCAAATGAGGCAAGTCGCGCCGGTCACATTGTGACACACTCACTTTCTTTCTTCCCACCACACGACAGTGTCACGACTCGAGCTTGTAGCCTCGCCGCACTCCCCTTCGATAGTCTCTCTGGGTGTCTGAACGAACCTTTGGTGGTCTCGCTATGTTTCGTCCGCAAGAGACGCTCTCGGCCACTACTGAATCAGCTGTAGTTTGACTATGGTTGATTCCGCCTTTTCCTGCTAAGGCTCGACAAGACACCGAGAATCACTTGACTATCGCACTATCCTTGTCGCGTACGCTCGTTCCATACTTTGAAAACCATTCACGACTCTTTTTGGCCAACAATGTCGCCCAATCCGACCCGGTTTGTAAACCGGCAAATGAACGTGCTATTAGCCTGCTGTTGAGCACAGAAATTATGGTGAAATGATCTGGGGGAGCTTCAATTGCGTGCTGTATTCCGTCTTGTATTGCTTCACGCTCATTGATTTCGAGTACTGCGTGAATTTCTTCAGGTTTTCCTTTTTCTGGCCACTTGCATTGCATATGCCCGCTGAATGACTAACGCAACATCTACATGCCCGCAACCTCTCCGTAAACGCAGAAAAACGCTGTACCGACGCTACCACGGTGTGCTGTGAGCCCGTCACCGCCCCGGCCGCAACCACAAACTGAATGGAGCAGCAACGGTGTCCCAACAGTCTGTGCCGGCGCTTGGACTGCTGCTGCCCCAGCCACGGGTAACTCGTGCAAAGGGACGAGATTTTCATGCACATCTGTGGACTGAGCAACACACATGCCCCATGGGTGGACACTGCTGCACGCACCATGCGGGCGGATCGGCACGCAGAAATGGACGAGCGGCAGCGTGCATGGGTAGTGGTGGGTGGCGTCGCCCCATAGATGCGGTCGTCAAGCTGTGCGGCAAGAATGGGGGGTGACATTCACGGGAGCAACGCCCGCTGGACGCACCACTGGGATAGGTAAACATGCGCCAAACCGCACACTGCAGGCCCGCGGTGCTGGGTGCATGACGTCAGGCCGTCTTGAATCTGCTGGGGTTACGCTTTCATCTGGAACGGGGGAGACTCCGTGGCGCAGCGCTGGAAATGAGAGCGTGGTTCACCTGCAGAGGTACGCAGTTCCATCACCACCGTATCCCTCTTCACGACCGATGCCTTCTTTGCTGCTCTCGCATTCATTAGTCGCGGAAACCCGTTCGCTTTTTACGCAGGTTGGTGCAGGTACTGGCGTCAGGGATTCCAGCGTGTGCAGGAATGTCAGCTCGCTACAGCCAACCATATATCGCGTTTTGCGGGGTCCCATTATCTTCTTATCTCGAGTTACTTTACAGCATGTATGCTAGTCACTCACCACACAATCCAGATCTTTCTCGTGCATTTTACCGAAGTTTTGTGACCTCATCGTCAAAAATGGCGTCGAGAGCGTTTGATCGCTGTGTCCCAAGAACCTTCAATTAATCGGATTTTCGCCTCAACCAGAGGGAGTGATATCAATGTATCCCCTAGGATCTGGTGGCTCGATTACGCCAAAACGCGACGGGAGGGGCAACGGTGGATGCGGACCCCATGACTTGACTCCTGCACCTCCCTGTCTCGCCTGCGTCTTCTCGCTGGCCCGGTGGGCCCGAATATGGGCGCAGCTCACAGTCGTGGCGGGGAGGATGCGGGCCGGCCTCAGGTCTTTGGTTGCGGGAAGGGAAGCTATAGCGACTTGATAGCGACGTACTTAGTAGCTAGAATGATTTAATTTACATTTTTCTTGTGTTCTAGTACATTTTCTCGCATATTTGCCAAAGTTACCAAATTAATAAATGTGGTCATGGCCCATAACGGGCGGTTGATCAGCCTGCCTTCGCCAACTCCTCAGCATCGTCATGACGGCGGCGACGACAGGCTGGATGCTAGCCGGGCCCTGCTATCGCATTAGTATATATCTCTAAGTTGATATATCATGCATATCTCTGAATTACTGACCAGGATATATCACCGCCCATCTCTAATCAGAGCAAATGATATATCACCCAGCCAAAATCTGGTGATTTCGAATAAAAACTAATTTGACCCCGCAGGAACCCCTTCTGGAAGCTCGTCAAGGTGTTCATCACGCCGCCGCCGTCGAAGGAGCAGGCCGCGTGTCAGGCGCCGAAGCCGATTTTGTTGAATACGGTGCGTTTCCCGCGGGCACGGTGAAAGTGCCGCCAATACTGCCGCCGTGCCGCCAGCACCGCCCCTCTGCCGCCCCAAGTGCCGCCCTCAAGTGTCTGACTGCCGCCCCCGCAAAAGCAAAGTGCCGCCCCAGTGCCGCCCCCAGAGGCGGCACTTTTGTCACTCTGCCGCCACAAAGAATGGAAGTATATAGATAAATATTATAATGTATCTGAGTTTATTAACAAGATCTTTTTACCACTTCCTGCGCGAAACTGTTATAAGGTACTACTTTTAATTAAACGTACAACAGAGTGATATCTACCTCCTCACCCAAATTTGGGATGCCTGAGAGGTTTATGCCGAGTGATAAAACAGGGGTAGTAGCAAGCAATTTGCACCTAGTGTTGGTGTTGGTGGTGAATTAAACCGTAGCCGTAAAGATTGGCCAGGGAACGATTTGAACGGCGCTGAGTGACAATAACTCCTCTAGATGTTCTCAGCATAATTTCTGGGCACGAACCGTAACCAAAAAGCGTGCATGCATACTAGCAGATCAAAAAGTGGGATTTTGGGGCAACAGACACCAAGTTTAGGCCATCTGTGCAGCTCCGAGGTTAAGTAAGACTCGGATACACCTCAAAATGTCGTAATCTCAAACCATAATTTTTATGCAAACTGCCGCCCTTGCCGCCCATTGCCGCCCGTTGTCACACATGGTCACACTGCCGCCCTTTGTCCCGTAGTTGCATTGCCGCCCCCAACTGCCGACCCAAAAAGGAAAAGTGCCGCCCCCACAGATATTTGCCGCCCCCACTGCCGCCCCTACTGCCGCCCCCCTCTGCCGCCCTTTGCCGCCCGTAGTGCCGCCCTTTGACGCCACTGCCGCCCCCAAAAATAGTTAAATTGCCGCCCTTTGCCGCCATTACCAGTCGAACTTACGCTCAACTGCCGACTTCTGGTTCTGGGTAAGTTTTGTCACTTGAATACATGTGAATTGCTGTAATAACTACACCACAATGTAGGTAAAGATGCTGTATGTAATACTACGGACAGATGGTATGTAACATAAAGTGAGTGCCGCTCCCGAGTGCCGCCACTACCGCCCTTGGCGGCAGGGCGGCAGTGCTGGCGGCAGTTTCACTTTGCCCGTTTCCCGCTCGTACTCCTTATTATGATCGATATCCGTCCTTTTTTTGAAATGCTCTTTCTGCGCCTCACGCCTCGATGTGTGGATTGGATTGGATGAATGCACGCTGATGGATTGCGTGCACACAGGGCTTCGCACACAAGCCGTACGAGTGGGCGCCGAGCACGGTGGACGTGCAGATGTTCCGGGTGGGGAATTTCGGTGCGTTCTCGATGCAATTTAATGAGGTGCGATGTACAAGGGTACTGATGGGCGGGGTGGATAGTTATGGTTATCGTTCCAGGTGCGGGTCCTCCGAGCTTTTCGCTCAATTAATACAGAGACCAAAGAGCTGATGGAATTATTGTAGGAGAGCCGACGACGATGGCGGGCCGGCGGCTAAGGTTGGTTTATCGCTCCAGTAGCCTCCATTGGTCTGACCAAATCTGTGCTCGACTTTGTAATGTAGGAAAGCCGTCCACGCGCGGCTCCTCTCCTCCGGCATCTTCTTCGACGAGGACGGCGAGACGCACGTCGTCATCGTGGGCACGGCTAACACGTACGCGCACTATGTCACGACAAGGGAGGAGTATGCCGTGCAGAGGTGCGTTTCTTTTGGGGTGTAGGCTGATGGGTAATGAATATCCGTAAAGATATGAAGGCGTGTCTACGCTTTTTGGGCCGCGTACGTATGCTTCCTTCCTGTCTCCTTCCTCGTGAATCAGCCTCTCGAGACGATGCTGATCAACGTATATGATATAGACACGCTAGAGGCATACATCGACAAGTACACGAGCATGGTGCCGTTCCTCGCGAACGGGGTGCAGGGCCCGGGCTGGGAGCGGCCCCAGCCGCCCTCGGATGCGCCGCCGAAGGAACAGATCTCGAAGGCAATTTCGATGCAGGTCCGTGGATGCTCACTATTAATTTCAATGGATTTATACCACGTTGTGCTAACCATGTTGCTACTACTACTGTCTAGACGGACGTGAAATTCGATGCGGCGCCATTCAGGAAGCAGTTCGGGCAGGCGTTGGAGGATGTGCGGAGCGAGCCATATCGGGCGGGGGAGACGGTCTGGGCGAGGTTCGTCGGTGCGAATCCGAGGGTGCGTCGCTCGGCGTCAGCTTCAACTCTCTGGTATGACTACTGATGATGGTTGGTGGGTTGGGCAGAATAACCTCCGTCTGGAGGGCACCTTCCTTGTTGTAGAGCGGCTCGACGCTGCGGGGACGTGGGTGATGGTCAAGTCGGACTCGCACCCGTCGACGGTGTATCGGTGGAAGAGGGAGAGTACGGTGCGTTCTATTCTCGTTCCCATTTCTCCCGTTTCTCGCACCGGAACTGAGTGGCGCGGTGTGTGGTGGACGTAGATCCTTGGCACGAGCAGCGTTAGAATTTCGTGGTGAGTCTGTCTATCGTGCCGAACGAAATGATAATACTGACTCGACCGGCGCGCGCAGGACGATTGAGAGCGATACGCCCGGTGCGCTTTTATTCCCTCATAGCTCCTTCCCCTTCCTTTTCTTTCATCACTGACAATATTCTGCGCGTTACAGCGGGGATCTACCGACTGCGGTATTTCGGCGACTCGAAGTCGCTGGGGGGCAAGATCTCGGCGTTTGTGGGGACGTCGGGCAATTTCACTGTGGGGTAGAGCTGCCAGTGTGTCGATGTTGTGCAGTTGGGTGGTGAAACGGCGGGGGTGAGTCGGTCTTCTTGTGTGTAATAGCACATGCTTCGAAGACTCGACGTGACTCAGAACTACATAGTAACCCAAACTTAATCATCTTGACTGACTCCCCGCAGCACACAGTCCAAAGCGTGTACAAGTCACCGGATGAACATGTTGACGGTAAATCAAGCGCAGACTTGCGTGCACAGCATATTCCTGCTGTCCCAATTCAATATTTCCAATGCGTAGTTTCATGCGAAAACAGTCGAAAAACAGTACATCGGCGTGGTCAATGGAAATATATGAACACCGTTCTCGGCCACAGGACCCCCATGACCCTATAATCATGAAAGAACAAGGAGCTGCGCGGATTTGTTCGCTGGTCAAAGTGGGGTAATGCACAACGGAGCAGCTTTTTGGCCATCTGACATGATGGGCATGAGGGTGCCGGCAAATCGTGTGCGAATGAAGTCGTCCTCCGAAAGGGCAAAGGAGAATCTCCCAACCAACTCGCAGAAAAACACTTGCATTTCTAATATCCTGAGTAAGATGTTATCAACAACGACTGTGACGCAAAAAATTGCCACTCACGCAAAACGCCATCTGTGATATGACCAAGGTTAGGAAGTATTTTAATGTGACTGGATGGCTTGCAGCGCTTACCCGAGACACACCCCCGGACCACCGAAAAAGGCTAGACTGCAAATACTCATGATCAAGAACTGATGTCCGAAATGAGGAAATTGACGGACAGATTCGCATAGGGACCAACGGCCTGTCCCTGGGAAATGGTTCCATCGATCCAGCGGGATGGCCTGAACTTGTGTGCATCGTCGCCCCAAAATGACTCGAGTCTACGCACGCGAAATTAACGTGTATCGGGACAAAGAGGACATTGCTCCACCTTTGGTAGGATGCGACGGCCATGATCACGATCTGGCCCTTACCAACCCGTATGTGTTTTGTGAGTTCGCCGGTCGAGGTCTTGAGACTATCCATCAGCGGTATAACGGTGTCTTGGATGGCGATGCGCTCGGAGAGAGCTCCGGCGGGGTATAGCCTAAGGGCTTCCTACTCAGCGAAACAATTGGTTACATGGTTCATGCAATATATGTCGCACGTATACCTTGATAAATGCATTCAATAGTGGCATGCTGTCGTAGCCAAGGATGGCGGAGGCGGTTCCCGTCGCATGGATTTCGGCCCGAAGTTGGTCTTGGAATTCTGGATTTCTGGCGAGCTCCAACAATCCGAAAGTCATCGTATTGGCCTATGCTTAACGAACTTCAGACAATTCCTCTCGGTTTCAGTCACTCCTTACCGCGGTGTCTTGCCCACCAATTAGAATAATCCCCGTCTGAGCTACAATCTCATCCCTACTCAATCCACTCTTCTTGTCGGAGCGATTTGGATTGACTGATGTATTCATCCTCAGTAGTCAGGTATGTCAATGGTATGAATAACTCACGAAGTATGTCGAAGATATCAATATCCGAGTTGGTCTCCAACCCCTGCTGTGCCGCGTCCAATTTCTTTTGTACGACATGGTGTCCTATTTGATGGGCGAGATATTTTGCGGTGCGGAGAACCTTGAAGGTTGCGGTCGGAAGATGGACTGCCGCCCTCCAAGCCCACTTCGGAAGACGCGCGCCGATGGCCTCTCCCAAGATTTGGACAGCAGATTGGCCGTAAGAAAGTGCCCTGGACCCAGCTTGATCAGGTAACAGCCCAGCTTATGAGCGACTTACATGATTCGCGCATTGCTAGCTACAAATTCTTCTCCGAAATCTTCCGTTGAGTAGTTAAATGTGGCTGGGAAAAATAATCAGAAAGGAATCTTGAAGCTTATTACTCATGATGGATGCACCTTGGCCAATGGCACTAAGAGTTGCATCACTCAGGACAGGGCAAATATCCAGCGGCGACCCAGAAGCTTCCTCCAATTGCTCGGCTACCTGGAAAAGAACAGGTGGGATTAGAACTAGATAAGTGGGTTTCGGAGATCGAATCGCACCCTCTGGGCCACTCTTTCAAACACCGGTTGGTAATTTCGAACTGCAGCAGCAGTGAATCCGATATTCAGAGCAGCTCGGAAACGCTTATGAGTCTCCCCTGGCACAAGTTTATTTCCCAGTCAATATCAAAGCATGAAACCGCACCTTTCACGGCCATAACACAGTTCTCATCGAACATCAAATTCATGCCGTTTTCTAGAATAGGCCCGTGGGCGAAATGAGGACTATTGACCATATACTGCAGGGCAAGGGGATCTGAAATCATGAGGCGGTCTTGCTGTGAAACGATTAGGAGCACAGAACGATGCAGCTGGCGCTAACTAACTCCGAAACACCCCTTCAGCCGATAAACGGGGCCGTACAACTTTTGCCAAATGAATTCGTAGTCCCCATACTGTGGGGGAAGCAGTAATTGCAGCATATGTCCTGAGGAAATTACAATAAGCATGATGGCGCCCACGGAACAGAACGAAAACCTGACCAAAAACCCATGATGGACATGCCGGTCCCCGAATATTTCGGACGGTGCTTCTTCGACGAAGGCTCAGATACATCTGTAAGATAAGAATCAAACCTGCGAATGCGGTTCCATAATGCATCTCGTATAATGACGGATCCAAGGGTACTTGTGGGCAGAGTGGTGAGTTGAATGGGAGTAAAAGCGGCGGCCAGAGCACCCGTTGCTTGTTTTAAGTTCTCCACTAGTTCCTCCGAAGCATTCTATCCGCACAAGGATGACATAATTGCGTCCCTAAACCCCGCATCTGTCGGTTCCCGGATTATATTATTTATATATCGTATAAACAAATAAAAGTGCCATCCACCTACATCCTGACGGTCCAGTTTCTCTATATTGTGGCATGACCACTCGAACGGGACTGAATCCCAGTCAAAAAAAGGTTATCGGAATACTCATAGCATTTAGCTTTCAAGGCACAAGTGAGGAACGGAATATGGGCGAGGTGAGAAGTAAACCTGGCACGTAATGCCGCCCGGAAGAACATTGTTACATGTGGGGCACCTGCTTCGCGACCCAGAACCTGGGCCACCGGCATTTAAACTGGTGTAACAGAGCCGCTTGCAGAGCGGCTCCAGCACACAAATTGATTCCATGCGGCGCTGTGAAAAATGCAATGCCCGTGTTGGTCTGAATGTGCTGGCCTGTCCCAATCGTGTATGGCAGCAGACAAAAATTTCATGACAAGGCTCAATTTTGATTGTTTCCTGCCAGGAATTGAGATTTAGAACCCCAGTAAGGTGGTTTATGGGCAAAATTTTCATTTTGAGGGTGATATACCCGTGGGAAAAAAAGCGCGAAATTTGGGCTGGAAGTTGAAAAAATTTCTACACCCGGAGAGGTGCATGCTGAACTGACTTCAGATCGATGTTCTTGCTGCCAAAGCAGTTTATTTCATCTTGTTTGAGTTACATTTTTAACGGAGGAGCACAGCCATCGGATCACTCGGGACATCCGGGCCGAGCCGAAAAGCGCGACATCTGGTTGAGCAAAAACATAAATACTAATTTCAAAACTTTTGGCCCAGGGAATCTCTTCTTTGCCTTTCTACAGCATGTTTTTGACAGCTCCCTTCAGGTCCAAGTGTTTTTTGGACCTATAGTAACAATTTCCAAATTGAAGTTGCGTCTGCTACTATACGACTCGTCGCTTTCGATAACTAATTAGAATTTCGCACGCAGTTCCATGTGTGAGCTTGCAGTGTGTAGGTACATAGCGGGCTGCCCTAACTTATATTACCGCATGAATACAAATACACGTCATCGCTTCACCTTTTCTTCACCAACTTAACCCCGTTGGGCTGGGATTTAAAAATAGAGGGCGATCATAGCAGTATCATAGCTGTAGGATCTGACGACTACGATGAAGCCGCGGTTTTGTTGATCAGCAGAGCGCAATTTGAATACGCACCGTACAGTAGATATTGTGTGAGTGGAATTTCTTCAATTCTATTATTCACGCTCATATTGCATTCGCCAGAAGTGGCTGCACGTGCACTGAACGGTATAGATCACTGAACACCACGTTGCCGCACAAGCCCTCGACGTCCACGACACGAGTGATTTGTTGTTTGTTTATTCCTGTGTTATATTTTGAAGTGCGACTAGCTCCACGAGACACTAGCTCAATCAACTACTCTACTCGGTGGGGCGCTTTTCAGATATCTTCCTGCTGACGCAAGCCGCCGCCCGCCGATAAGACCGAGGTCATTCGCAGGTGACCATCAAGTGGAGACTGTGGAGTCCAGATCTAGATGGGGATGGTGCTCTGCGATGCCTCAAATCCCGGAATTCCGGTGTGTTCGCTATCACATGAAATTTCGAATCATGGCTGCTTGCTCGCTTGCTCAGCTATGTACAGGTATTTGAAGAGGTCTCAGCGATCCAGAAACCGGAGGTGAAAGCTCGTTGTGACGGAGAACAGGCCAGCTAGAGAGTCGGCGGCTAGTTCCGGCACAAGGAATCGTCGGGTGGTCAGTTCGACGAGGTGAGTGGCGTAACAGTAAGATTGACCGGGGTACTAGCTACGTACATCAACTGTTTATATACTACGGGAACGATCGGAATGGTGACAGGACAGAAAGGGGAGAGTTGAAATAAAGGAGTGTGGTGTCTTGGCGACGAGTCCGCCAGTCGGAATAAAGAGTGGATCAAATATGAGTGGAAGTGCGGCACGCAGATACGGCAAGGAACGTGATAAAATGTATTCGTTACACTCGTTGCTGCAGTAATTTGAAACATCCATTCTTGAATGTCTGCTTTTACAGGGCATGCTTGGTTGAATTTAATTCGAGGCTAGTTGTTATTCACTGAATGTGAATTACCATGGGCACAATCCGCCCAGATGTCAGAGACGATGAGGCATTTCACCCTCCATTCCCGTATCCTCGCGGCGCTGCGCGCGCTGTGCCAAAGCGAAAGGGCCGTAGTGAACTATGATGTGCTTCCGTTTCTTTTTTTTCGCATCCTTCATATTCTCTTCATCTCTTCCGCATTCCCAGCATCAACTGACTTATCTATTCAGACACCCTCCCCGATTCAGCCGCAGCAACGCAAGGATGCACATTCTATATATATGTGTTAAATTCACTGCTACTAGGTATACCTCGCAAGTATCCCGCAACACACATACGCGCTCTGACTCTCTCAACTACATATTCGATTCACTGATACAATGGTGCTCACTAAATGTGCACCGTGCTGTCTCTGGGTGCAGGACAGTCAACCATTTCTCTTCTCTAAAGTCGCCAACTTTGCATTGTGGCTTTTACAATTGCCAATTTCGTGGGGAAGAAATCCAAAGAACCAGTCGCTCACGAACGGTTTTACATAAAGCGTCTCAACCGTCGTGTAATTGATGATACTTATGTCTGTGTGGCCATTTGAGAACATAGGACATTTGTCGCGTTATTCAGCGCCGATTGCAATTCACCGGTGCCAGTTTTTGATCTACATGATTCGAGAAAAAAAAAAGATATTTGGAAGTTGATGCCATCAGTGGCAGTGCACTCAGCCTTTTTCTCCTCCACGATGGCACCCGTCCGTCTCAAAACTTGGGTCCCACGCAATACCAAACCAACATGGGATTGGAAAGCAAAAAACTCTGCCGAGCTGGGTCATTTCACTGTCCCCTTTGCGACCAAGGAATACATGCAAAATATCGTGGGCCAGATATTGAAGGACTTGGAGGTTAGAGAGTGGAATGACTGGACAAGGGAGGATCTTCGAGTTCGTCCAGTGGATTCTCGCTCGTTATCCGGTTTCTGACAACTTTTCTTTCAGCAAAAGACTATCGAGGAACGAAATGCCCGCAAGAGCTCTCTGGCGGAGGCCTCCTCACCGGCCCGCATGGCATATCGCTCAGAAACCAGAACTGCCTGCCTCTGTACATTTTATCCGCCAACATTTCCGTTCCGCAAAAACGAACTTCATGGCGGCCATCGTACTGTGGTCGACCGGTAGCTCGAGAAAGGCCGTGAGCTTTTTCAACAATCATCTAGATGACAGCGCCTCGTTTGACAGTTTCGCCATCGATGGGGAATCGACGAGCAAAGCGAATGAATGGGCTGTTGGGGAGAAGGGTAAAGGGTTCATCTTAGCGACTCAATACCTCGCCGAATATATCGCAAAATCAGAAGAGGGCAAATATTCGCCTCTGCTGGGAATCTCCTTCCGCGTCGGAGAACAAATTGGAGAGTTGAAGTGGAAAAAGTCACGCAAAGTCGGGTCTGAGGACTCGCTCCGTGTCATCCTTGACGACTTGACGACGCGTGAAGTTGGTGATTATCTCGAACACAGATATCGGCTAGGTGTGTGTGATCGTAGCACCATTGTACATCCTAAACCTGACATTCACTTCAGACATCGATGACGCTTTCGATGGCGGGGACCCCGATGAGTACGACAGGACGATGGAAACGGCCAAGATGCGTGAAAAGGCCGCTAAAATCTTAGGGCAGGCTGCAAAATGTCGCTCGAAGTTAGGTCTCGATGGGCCAAATGGCACGTCCGTGGTGAGATCCGATGAAGCCTGCATCACCATCATCGGGATCGCAGCCCACCACGCCGACCCGGAGTATCTTTTCTCACGCATTTTCGGTGTTATCCCTCCCTCTTCTCGGTGGCGCAGCGCCAACGGCTTGATCGAATTCTTCCTACACGATGGAAAGTCTCCACGATTTTACCACCGAGACCAGCACGTTCCGCATGGGCTTCATCTGAACAAACTTTCCGTCAACTATCACGGCGATCTCTCCCTCAGCTCCGAGCGCATCATGGTCCTCAATGATCGGGTTCGGAACTCTCGATACAGGAGCGCGATGTGCGCCGCCATTCATCTTGCATTCCGGACCCTTCCCGACCTGGGCAGTCGAGCTCGCTGACGATATCCTCACTGATGATCATTCCGACGGCCTTGCAGGGATCCTCGTTCCTCCGAACAGGGAATCGGCGGAGGAATATCGAGCCGCATTTGAAAAGGTTTGGCGTCAAAAAATTTCCACTTCCCTCGAGTTTCATCCCCGGACATCGCTGGAGAAAAATCTCTTGTTGTTTTCCCAGCTCAGTTTAGAGCCGGTGATCGTCACGCCTAGAGTCCTGGATATTTTGCATCGATCCGGCGCTTACATGCCGGTCAGCGAATACGCTCGCAAACGACTCTTGGAGTCTTGTTCAATCCCCGATTTCGGCGGGTTGGATCGGATTCGCGCTACCCTACAAAAACTGCTTCCCAGTGTCCCATCGGAGAATATTTCCGTACGCCAATACGATAACCTCTACCCTTCCGTCGTATGGGATGATAAACACAATCTCTTTGCTTTGGCGCGACCGAAACCATGCGAGGATCACCCTGCCGAGGAGTGTCTGTGCTGGGTTGGCCCCGCACTTCATGATATCGCCAAAGAATACAAGGGCAATGAGATTTCGCTTCGAAAGTTGTGGAGAGCGTTCGCCGTGGAAATGGGTGGGGATACGACCATTAAGCGCGCCCCTTCGCTGACGTCAATGGACACCTGTGCGTTGTTGTTCAACTCAATTCTCAGCCTCTGACGTATCGTTCTGCGCCAGTGGGAGGGTCTGGTTCACACTCGAATATATCTACGCAGTTCTCTGTAACATCACGTTCCCCAGTACGAGCATCAGCCAGTGTGTATTGTCTATCCCGTTGCGTACGATTTGCTGACCACATCCACATCCACAGATAACAGACTGGTCGTTACACCGAAGACGCCTTATGAAGCTGGTTCATCTGGATCACCGAACCCTTTCTCCACACTGAATCCGCTCGCGCCCAGGACGAGGATATAGGAAACCCGACACTACAGCACACCTGTCAAGCTTCACAAAACCCAGCACATGTCAGAAAAGAACAGAAAACCCGACACACCATCAATAATTTCAGAAAACCCAGCACACCTCACAGCTTTTCAGAAAACCCAGCACATTCCCACCGCGCTGACCAGTGCTCGGTTGCAGATGCCGGCACCCAGCTGATCTGCATCAGGGCTTTCTTTTCCTCCACCGTCACTGCGTGCCCCCGCTCGTGCCCATGGACGAGCTGGCGGCGCTGCTGGCGCATATCCCGGAGGCATTTCTGTCATTATACAAGGAGAAGGTGTGCTAATAGTCAACCCCGGCCGCTGGTCTCCGTACTGATCGTGAATTTGCTACTACAGTCGTTCCCAGTGGGATTCCGCACAAAAAACCCAGCATTCTTTGTTGGGACCGACTGGGTTGATCTCGGCGATCTCCAAACATGGCTCGGTGGCCAGGACCAGTTCAGGCATTACTTGGTGGGGCCGGTTGCATGCGTGTAATGTATTCAGTTTGGCGGCCATTGACATTGGTACCAGCACCCCAGTCCTCCAGACCGATATACTCGACCCGGAATCACTGTATCGCACTGCCGACAACTGCATAGTAGGATACCAAGTTCATAATTCTATCATACATATATCTAGTACATACCACATTATAATGTAGATTTGACTAGAAGCACCTTCCGCAACTCTTTTGAACCTTCATCTCGTTGAATTCGAGGAACAAGTTGAACGACAAGACTTTCCTCTACTTCGCTTCGGAGGCCATAGTCTTGACTTCGATTTCCCAAATAAATTCGACATACATCTGGAGAAAACAGGTCTTCAACCATTCTCGCTGGAATTTCAACCAGCGTTATTACCAGGGACCAGATATGTAGTCGACGTCGACTCGTTGATTCGACAACACAAACACGGCAACAATTGTTCCATCGACTCACAGAGTTCCGACACAAGACGACCAGCGGTGGGCTTGTTGGATCCTGGTTGAGAATCTAAACTGATTTGATGAAACTAGGAGAGCAGTTGAAGCATTGAGAAGGATCCTAAACTATGGGGTAGCGGTGTAGATTTTCACGTGCAGTGCCTTCGGTACATTTGATAGGTCATCTGTGGAGTAGGTAAAGCAAATATCCACAGTGAGGACCATTTGGATTGTGAATGACTGCAAGACACTGCTGATATGACGGCCATGAATCTTGATGACAGGGTTGAACATTTCCGACGTGAATATTACTGACAGCATTGAATGCTGAGTGAAGTTGCCCCAAGTAAAGAATCCAGAGCAGCGACTCAAAGCAAAGATGAGCCAACCATTACTGTGCAAATTGAAGCTAGTACATACTGAGCCAAGGCAGAGAATGCGACATGCCGAGCGAGAAAGCGACAGTCGTGGGCTACAAGCCGCAATTCAAAACACTATCGACGCTATCGACGAGGAGATTGTTCAGGACTTGAGAACCAGTGCTGCGGGCAAATGCGGGGAGTGGTGTGTTACCAGATTCATTTGTACTCGTCCAGCTAGGCAAACAATTCACAGCACTTCGATGGACGATCAGCTACACATGGTCAGCCAAACTCTTTTCCAAATCAGAAATATTTCAGAGGCTACCGCCAGGTGATGTGCAACTGCAGCAGAGAAATAAATGTTCCTGAATTGTCTTCCTACCAGTACCGAGACTGAGCGGGAGTCGATCCCAAAACTCAAGACACAGGATCCAGTGCTCCGGCTATCTCGGTGCGAGCTCGCCGACAACACAGTTGAACCGTGAGAAAATAATATTATGAACATTGAGAGTTTCTAAGTGAAACACCCCGACCATGAAGCTCAGAACTACGGTACTATACAGAATTAGATATCAATAGACGGAGAGCCTAGCGGTGTCGGGGTGGCTGTGACGGCGGCAACAAAGTCGGCTAACTGTGTCGGAGGTTGTGAGCGTAGGTATCGGGTACTTGACAGTGTGTCGTAAATGGTGTGTTTGGCGCCAGTGTGCTGCATTTTCCGGTATGTGCTGGGTTTTGTGAAGCTTGACAGGTGTGCTGTGGTGTCGGCTTTGACGGATCCTCCCCAGGACCTCGAACAATCTATCACATCAGGAAACACCATTTTTCCCAGTAGCTCTGTGACAGATTTATCGAGTGCTGGTAGCGCCAGTAGCTGCCGGCACATAGTCTGATAGTCCGTGGTAGCGTTAGTAGCTCCCAGCTGGCGGCCCGGTAGCTTTGGCAGCTCCAGTACTCCTGGCTGAGGGATTGGTAGCGCATGTAGCTACGTGCACCGAATCAGTAGTAGTATGTTACGATTGACGTATCAAGTACTTGTCCGACTATTTTCCAAGAAATCAAACTTTTCAAGTTCTCGTGCCGGAAGCGAAGATGTATTATCAATTACATGTATTATACCACTAAAACCTACCAGCACGACCAAGGTGTCTGATATGTGCGCTGCGTGCTTCTTCTGCCTTTCTAGAATCATACAAATCCACGAGATAGCGGAAGAGATAAAAATCGTGATGTCGGAGATAGGGATTGAGGTAAAATGATTTACACTGGTCGAGGACACGATCTGAGGTCCATGTTGGATCCACAGACTTGCCGAAGATGGGGATTAGATGACAAGACCGAAGGATACTGGATACGGGTATGATCTATGAATTTTGGCGGAGGTTACGGGAAGAAAGTGAAACTTCATGCATTCGGATGTTTTCAACCGGAGGTTTGAGTGGTTTGTACCAGTCGACATACGCCAATGGGGTGGGATAGCTTCCGAGATCCGCTGGTAACCGAAAGATGACACGTATACGAGCAACAGAAATGCCTGGGATTGCGTGTCAGTTTTACAGAATTGCAAATAAAAAGGTGTACCATCAGTTGGACGCTGACTCCGGTCGGGCGCGGTTTGTCGGATGAGAACAGGATCAAACTGACCCTGCTTTTCCGGTTTCACGCCCTTTGCCGTCATTTTCTGGGGTTCGCCTCTGACAGCGCGAATCGTGTCGTGCATGGCATTGGAGGACACTTCGGGGATTTTTGGAAGGGGGGACTGTGAGACGTTTGTAAACGGGGAATGTGGATTGGAGATTCGGTTGGACTGGGGAATTTATAGACTGTGATTCCAAGAAATCATCCAGCTTGATTAGGAAATCCGTCGCATGAAACTCGGATATAATGGTGGCGGCAGATACGTGGGGGAAGGCCGGAGTTTTTGCGACACGATAGGACAGATTATCCTCGAGCTCATCCGAGCCGTCCGAGTTGTCAGCATCGGACGGATCTGGTGCTGACGGAGTCTGCTCTTCGTCCTCTTCATCATCGTCGAGTGAAGAGTCTGCGCCAGAATTAGCTATGTAGCCGGGGACTGCCCATTGGAGATATGTCCCAAACCGATAGACGGCTTCCTGGCGCGCAAGCCAGACCGTCATTTGACGAGTATAATTCACTCGGTTAGAAGCGTTGTACCCCGCTTTAGCGAGATCAATGTGCAAGCGTTCGGTATTTTCGGTGTTGAAACCGTCAGCAGTTCCTCGAGAACGGATGGAGTCGACGTAGTGTTTGAGTTTGTGGAGTTTATTGATATTGAATTGTTTTGCGAATTTGCAGGTCCACGAAGATGAATTTGTTGTCGTGAAACGTGGCCCAAGCAGCGTCGAGCTTTGCCAGGGACTCGTCACAGTGCACCTCGAAATGTGCGTAGTGGATGAAGTCGATGATTCCCCCGACTGCACGCTGCACGGCCGGGTCGGTAACCTTGGCCAAGATACCTAAGAAAAACCTTCTCCATATTCTTGTGCTCGTTTCCAGTCCATTGAGTCGTCAGCGAGATACCCTTCGTAAAATGCCGAAGGGTGGGATGTGGAGTCATGGCGCGGAATCGGTGATCTATTTCGTCGTTCCCGCCGAGTGTTGCTCGAGTCGTCCACTTGATGATGTGGTCTTTAAATACGCCGTTGTGGAGCTCGTGGAGAAGGTCTGGTGTCATGCACGAGAAGATATCGCAATGAGGGAAGTCAGCCCAGAAGGGATTGATGGGCCGCAAGTTCTGGTCGACGAATTTTACGGGGAATTGATTTTGTGATTGATCAATGATGACTTGTAGAGTCTCACCTGGATCGCGCATGGTCGATTCGACCCGCTTGCCGTGCCCCTTGGGTTTGACGAGGCATCGAGGGCAGGAGTTCTCTCGGCAGCACGCAACGAGGCATTGCTCCGGATAATCGGCTATGTAAGCGGACAAGATTGGAAACATCTTTCGCACGAAGCCGTCAGCGCAATCCATCTTGACACCGTCCTTTCCCGCCACCCGCAGAGGCTCGAGGATGATGCGCATACAATCGTGGAACAGTTGGTGAGACACCGACGATCGTTTCGCCGCGGAAAAGATCTCCAACTTCGTCACAGGAATGTAGCCGATGAGAATCGTGGCTCGAGCGGATGGGCTGCGTCGTGTTTTTTTTGCGGATGTTCCCAAGCGTGAGATACACCGGCCAGGCTTGTTTATCCCCGCTAAAGCGCGTAAGCTGGGTCTTGTCCGTCGCGATGATGATCGGCGCGAGTGTTGCACCTGGAGGAAGTAATTCCTAAGTGATTTCGATGTAAGTCCCGGGTCATTTCGTTCGCTACTATCACTGTACCTGAATTTCCCACCACCAGTCGGCAGTCTACATCTCGGTGAACTCGCGGTTCGTATAATGGCCCGCCCTGTGGCTCTTGAACACACGGATCGGCTTATACCCCTGCTTTTTGAACGATGGATTCCCAAGTAGCTCTCGCACACATTCGACTGGGTCTCGATACCACACTTCGACGATCTCCTTCTTCGGCTGTTGATCCGCATCGAGCTCGTCCCCAACCAGCTCAACTGGATTGCAGTACCACTGAGGTCCAGCTGGCAGCGAATCTACGAACTTCAAAAATGCCCGATTGTTCTGGAAGGACGGTTTGATCCCCTCCCGGACCTGATGACAGATTTCAACGACACGAGAATGCAAGTTCAGCGAAGGTACGAACAGTGTTGAGCTTCAAATAAGCATCAGTCTTTTTCTGGCTGAGGCCCGACGTCATCAGCCATCGGGCGAGCTCCCATTCATCCTCGCTTTCAAAGGGATACCACGGCGCGTTTCCGGCCGCTTTCTGTTCCTTGCGCAAATTTTCAAAAAAGGTTTTGCACTGCTCCAGAGGTTCACCGGCGTGCAGATCGTCGGGAAAGTCCTCAACGAATCGCTCGTCATCGTCCTCCACTTCCTCGACAGTCGCGCGAGGGCGTTTTCTGGTAGTGGGTGTGGGCTCGGCGGCTACCGGAGACCCAACTGGTGAATCCTCCATATACGGGGGATCGGCGGATGGAGTCTCGTCCATGCCCTCCATGTCCACAGGCACCTGCCCATCCCCGATATCGAGGCCAGCACCCAAGCCAGCACCGCCTTGATCTGAGTCCGAGTCATCGCTGCTATCGTTATCGGACTCCACAGCGTAAGCATTATATCTTCTCTCTCGGCAGACTTTGGTTTGCTCAATGTGCGATCGCAGACCCTGCTGTGTGGGCCGGGTTACAGAGCAGTATGGGCAGCTGAAGGTGGCCATTTCGGATGAAGAGCAGTGATGTCGACTTGACCATCGATCGGAATTTGCAATTTTTTCGGGCCCGACATCCGCTGCGATCCCGTGTGTGGAGACCAACAAACAACGTGAAACAGGTTTGTTTATCGCCCCACCTTTCTCTCCCCTCCCCCATCATGCCCCAGGTCATCGTCTCCTCTGACTCCGACTCCGACGATGGTCACCCGAGTCCGACCGCTCCTCAGAAGGCGAAGGCCCGCCGCAAGCACGATGAGGTCCCAGGGAACGAGACACCACCCCCGCGCACTCGCAAGCCATCTCAGAAAGTGGCCGTGATGGGTGAGCCCAACCTCCCTTAACCTCCCCCTCCCTTTTTCCCTTTCATTGTCTTATCTCTCACAGATAAAGAGAACCTGGAAGTCGCCAAAAAGCGTCTCAAGGCGCAGGAGAAAGCTGTTTTGAAGCTGAGGAAGAAGGTCAACACCATGGCGGCGGCGGTGCCACTCCAGGGTATGCTCCTTCTCGGTTTTACCTTCCACAAATTGTCTGATTTGCAATGAGATAATAACGATCCGGATGACGACGGTCCCGAAAGCGAGGAACGCGATTTCGACGGCCCTAACACGGCCTTCATGTCCTCTGTGGTACGCCCACATCTGCACGATTATCACATTGTCAACGGTGTCCTAGATTACTCCGCTACCGCGGCTTCCTGTGCCCCAGCGTGTCATTGCCCCAATGCGCAAGGTCAGGAAATCGAAGGCGAACGAGGCATCTACGATTTCGTCTCGCGCTTTCAAGAATCTACCTGAGCTCTCACCGGACCAGCGTTTCAACGTCAACGGAAACCCACCTTTGTCCCCCACTGCTGACGAGCCCAACACCCTTATCGATGGCGGCGGCGATGGTGACGATCACGAACCGGTAAGCCCTCAATCCCCGTGCGATGCCCCCCAGTTTTCACTGACCATCTCCCAACTGCTCCCTCCAGATGCTTACGCCTCGTGCTACCGGTGATAAACGTCCCCACCCTGGCTCGGAGTTGTCGCCGGCGCCGCCCGCAAAACGCTCTCGGCCCAAGTCTAAGCAGCCGCTGTTTCGCGAGGGCTTCGTCGCTGTCGCGGGAGCCAAGCCAAAGGCGGGAGACTATGCACCAATCGAAGAGGCCATCATTCTCCGTGCGTACGCAGAATATTCTAGCCGTGCGCATGCACTGGGCTCGTTCCCCGGAACGTCTGTCCAGTATCAGTGGGCAGAAGAGTGCTTCAATAACGCGTGCCGTTCATCGAATGAACGCTACAAAAGCACTGACCGTGTGATAAAATTGGTACGTCATTGACTTACCTCTCATTCTTTGTTGACGCGCAACACAGATCACAAAACGTGGCTCCGCGATACGAGTCGTAGACAGCTTCCGGCCCCTTTTTGCGACACACTACAAGTTTCAGCGCGGCACTTCCAAGGCCATCATTGCCGCCAACAAGGACCGTGCTACAACGCTGCTTAAGAAAGCTGCATTCCATTACAAAGTAAAGCTTCGAAACGCGAATATACCTGGTACTAAAATTCTTCAGGACACTGAAACGCGTAAGGGATATGCCGAGAATGCGATCATCCCCGCCGCTCGCACGCAGATCATATTCAAGGACAAGAAATCTTTGGCCGCCATCTTCCCATCGTACTTCAATCCCATCCCCGCCCCTTACCTCGCCTTGGAATTTTCGGTGGTATGTGTGGCTTTAATCGTGTCCTTACGTGCGCTGATAACGTCCAAGCTCCAATTCCTCACCCAGGAGTGGTCCACTGGTACTCACGTCCCGGGGGCGTTTACGGAGAAGGAAATGGGCAACTCATATCGCACTCACCTCTCAGACATCAACGAAAAATGGATCAAGTACAACCCAGTCGTCACCGAAAACCTCCGGCGCAAGTGGTATAAACGGGCGTCGTGAGTTTGTTCCTTGTACATACCTGCTAAATATTTCCTAATTTGGTATGCAGGCAGCATTTCGCTCCAGCAGAACCCGAAAAGGGTACCCACATTGAGGAGGAAGACGAAGACGCCTTGCGCTTGGAACTGGCGGGCAGAACCGGGGAGACGGATAGCGAGGGCGAGGACGGGAACAAGGATGAGGGCGAGGGCGAGGGCGAGGGCGAGGGCGAGGGTGAGGGCGAGGGCGCGATGGAGGAATAAGTATGTCATTGATCGTGTGTGTATCTCAGCGTAAAATATTACTACCTTTTTTTGCATTCTACCTGGGTACCCTTGTATGTACAAAAGTCTACCAAACTCTCAAGAGCCGGAGTAGCATGGTAGCGCGCTCGATACGGCGCGCTATCGGGAGCTACCGAGATCTCACGTGACCGCTACCAGGCGCTACTGAGCATTGGCGGGAGGTTCAGTAGCTCATAGTATCAGGGGACTAGACTACCAGGATACCCAGACTACTGGTCCTCCCAGGCGCTACGTACTCAAGTGGTTTTTTCCTGATGCACGTGCTCCCGCTGACCAGCCCGCTGCGCCGTTCACTGCAAGTTCACTGTAACTCAATCGCCAACGGTCTCGAACACTGGAGACACATCCTCCTCTGCACTGCAGCCTCAGAATAAAGATGAAGCGGGTGCAAATAAAGCGGCTCTCGCTCAGCTTTCCAAACTTGTGTTCGGCTTTGATCCTGTGCAAATCCTGTGCAGAAGTACGACGAGGTTGTCGGCAAACTCGAATTCCATCAGAAAACTCTGGCGGACCAGGAGCACCTTGTCCACGAGCTAATTACTTCGGGATCGGCAAAAGACACGCGGATCGCGACTTTGGAGAGGGATATCAAGAAGTTGCAAGATGAGCTGGCGGCATCGGATGATTGGGTGTTCGCCGCAGCGGAGAGGGCGAACAAGCGCAAAAAGACAGCGTGATCATTGTTCATGAGGTGAGTCGCAGTCGAAAATTAACATAACTAACTGCTTGACTCATGAACAGTAGTGTAGGATCTTCTCTTATGCTGGAGCGACTAGAGGCTGCGGAGAACTAGGGGAATGGTCCGGTTGCCAGTGGACTAGATGGACGCACTTATGGTGAATTGCGCAGTAGCCCGCTGAGAACCTGTAAATAATTCGTGCGGTGGGAATCCAGAGGTGTGCAGTTCGGTAAGAACGCTTGCAAAACAAGCGGGTCTAATCGTCCACCAAGAAGAGAGTTCCGGTGATTGCGAGGCATTCAACTGCAGATAACCAAAGCTTGATCAAAGCGCAGAGAGTGCGTACATAGAGGAACACAAGAATTAAGATATCCAACCAGGAGATAAAGAGCCACATTTTTCTTTTCACCGTTTTTGTGATGACCGTTTCAAAGCCCAACAGTTTGTTTCCAATCTTCTTCTCCGACGGCCGCTCCTTTTCTAGCATTTGCCATTGCCCCATGGGCGCCGTCTGCAATAACCTATCATCCTCCCCCTGCTTGGACGCCAAGGCCGGATGGAGTCCATCCATGCTAAATTCGGCGCCTCTCCATGTACGATAAGTATGCATAAGTTCTCGCCGGTTGACACCATTGACATGGTGGGGCAGCTGTTGTTCGTACCGTAGTTCTGTAATTTCATTCAACAATTCCAGCTCTCTGAACTCTTGTCGCAGTGATCCATGAATGCCTTTGGTGATTTTGTATGGGTCCATGCCCTGGAGTATCACGGTACCCTCCGAGGTTGCGCTGCGGGATAAAGCCGTGTAGTAGGAAAAATGGTCTTTGCAGTTATTCAAGTCAACGACGTTGATGGCTCTAGTTTTCCCTTGCGAAGAATAATCAGTCATGGCAAAGTTCGGCAGCACTAACACTTCTTCCCTAGTGATCTGTATCGATCTGTCATCCGGTAAGGTGCACCATATCTTCTTGGCCGTTCTAGGCAAAGCGACCACGTTGGGAGGGAGGCCCTTGATTTGAATTGTTTTTGGCGGGGCCACTAACTCAACGAACAAGGTGTCCAATATTGCTTGATTTCGACTGCCAACCGCCTCCTGCCATCCTACCACCCTGCCCTCTTGCCCCTTCGTAATGCAAAGTTCAGTCGCATCGTTATTTCGAATCATAACAGGCAAACCCAAGCACAGATTCAGTTTGCCAGGCACATGTTGGCCGGCAAAGCAAGGATGTGCATCCTATAACTGCTGCTGACGATGTTCTGGCAAGTTACTTTTCACCGTTACAGTCTGTTTCCCTCGGACCTCTTTCGGCTTTCGCTCGGTCTCGCCTGCGTTCGTAGCAATAGAATCCTCGGAAGAAAAGGTGATCAAGTCTTGACCATGTTCTGTCGCAAATTTCACCGAGCCCAATTCATTTATTTTATCCTTTTGGGTGTTGAAAGCTGTTATGATCGAAACATCTCGGAGGTCTTTACGGTAGAAGGTAGGCCTACTCGGCTGATTGCCTATAGTCCGGCTTTGCAAAAATTGGACATCTTTTCATCCTCTGGAGTACTGGCAGTTTGACGCTTATTTTGTTTCAAAATCACGACCGTGGTTACCTGCTGCCAGATTATTTTCCCTATTGTATTTTTCTGGTCCAATATACTCGTTTTCCCTTGTACTATCGGTGACACGGACGAATCAGGACTGTATAAAGCCTTTGCACTTACAGGAGGCAATTGCGCAAAATCGCCCGTGAATGTTTAGGCCGCCAAATGGTTCGTTCGGTTCACCCATCGCATGAGACAAACGCGCACTGATACTTTAAAGCGCATTACACAATACCATCGACACTCCATCCAGAAATATGTATTCCACACCTCTCAAATGTTCTTGCACTTTTTTGATCTGCACGCCACTGATTCGTTCGGAATCGTTGTCCATAGAGTCTCTAAGGCCCAGCATCGAGTGATATGTACTCCCGTTCAGCAAGGCAGCCCCAGTTCCAGTACGCTCCAGCACAATGAATCGATGTGATTCTGAACGATCCTCAAAAAATTTCACCAAGGCCTTGATCACCGGGGTTTTACCGGTCCCGCCCACTCCGCCCAGATACATCCGCAATGGTGGCGTAGACAAATCTGTGGCGTGATTGGCAACCAATCTGAACACGCGATTTTGCTCTGCGTTCAAGTTGAATTCGGATGCAACCAAATCAATAACTTCCTGGGCTTTCTTCGTTTTAGCCTTGAAATATATCTTTTATGGCGGTCTAAGTGCACTTTTATTCCGCCCCCTATTTATAGGTGATCTCGAGAGTTTCCGCCCCACAGATAGGCCGTTTGACGCCCTTCACGCTAAAAGATAAGATTGATCAGCGCCTGTGTTTTGCGGGGAAATCACTGATTTCCGCGCAAGATATATCCCGTCAGCAGCTCCCGCCCCAGAACCAGACAAGTCACCCGCCCTACTTTGTTCAACTTGTCGCCCGCAAAAATTTTTGTTCATAACTGCGCGCAATAAATTGGGGGGTTCCTTCAATGCAGAGTGATTAAATTTGAGTCTAAGTAGACGACAAAGCAGTGACACTGTAGTTTGAGCGGTACTGTATAGTGAGGGTCCATAGATTGAAGGACAAAGGGAGGAATGTTAGGAAGCAACTGACACTGGATCCAGCCTATAGCTCACACTGTATTCTGGAAGGATTCGAAGTGTGTAGTCCCTGCGTAATTGAAACCGTACTCGGCCATCTCGGGGATGTCCAACTTTCACTACCTCACGATTGACCTGATTAACTTTATGCTGATATTCAAAGGCCGGGTTCTCTGAGGGAAAAACATCATCTGAATGAATGGTACAATCATGGCACAGGGGTTTCGAATTCTGCCATTACTGGAGCTTCGAAGATGCGAACAAACCTCATTTTGGGCATCAAATCCGTAAGAACTCTGCTTGTCCAAGTGCCTATATCTTGGTCCCATCAGACTCCCTGCGGTCATCCGCCCTCGAGCTTGGCAGGTACGGAGCGTCCGACTTCGCCGCATCTGCGAAATGGTTTCAAGAATTTTGCAATTTTGTTTCCATATGTACCACCGGTTGGCGTAGCCTGTGCCGAATACCACTCCACGAAGGGTTCCAGATGGAGGAGTTAAGTGAAGCCCGTGGTGTACCAGAATCGTGAGATATTAACACAGGTACCGTTTGTATATCGGTTCAGGTTCATGCATTTGACATTGGGAACACCAATAAGGCCGAGGTCCTTTCCATTCGGCGATCTCAGAAAAGTGCAGCCGACTTCAAACCTGGCAAACGCTAAATGAAATCAATTGAAATTAGTATCTCTTGTCTCTTTGAAGCGTCGGGTTTAATTCTGATCTCAGGCCGAGCCGACAGGGCCAAAGCACTGTCTGGTCAAGCTTCACTGCCATGCCATTTAATCATTACTTCAACGAGACGCTCAATCCGCTCGTTATCCCTGCTTTCTAAACTGAACTGGCCTCAACAACTATGTGCTTGTATTCGATCACTTCACCACCTTGCATACTTCCAGGGTCATTTTGTCCTAGAACCATTTTGTTTATGGATTCTTGGTTAATTTAAATCATCAATCTGCATGCTGTTCCTCCTTACCCACTCAAATTAATAGGTCCTTTGATTGGACAAACTTCCCAAATTTATTGCACGGAGTTATGGACAAAAGTTTTGCGAGCGACAAAAGTAGGGCGGAAATCAGTGATTTCCCCGCAAACACAGGCGCTGATCAATCTTATCTTTTGAGCGCGAAGAGCGTCAAACCGCGTATCTGTGGGGAAACTCCTGAGATCACCTATAAATAGAGGGCGGAATAAAAGTGCACTTAGACCGCCATAATCTTTATCTATCGCTATCGTCTATCGTCTATTTTCTTTTCGCCGCCCTGTCTGCCCTCCAAACTACACCTCTTACAACCCCCACACCCCCTCCAACCCCCCACACAACCCACTCCTCCGCCCATCCACCACCCCCTTATTCTCCGTTTTGCTCCCCACAAACGGCACCAGCCTCTCCCTCCTCTCCCCCTTGCACGCCGCAAACACCTCCTCCCATCACCGCTCGCCCTCTGGGACGGCGTGCCACCCGCCCGCGTAGAAATTTGCGAGGGCGGGCATGGAGGCGGTGGTGTAGCGCGTTTTGGATTGTCCTTGCGACTTGCGAGGGGGCGGCGGCGGCGGAGTAGGAAGAAGGGGGTGCGGCGTAGAAGCCGTTCGAGGCGAGGACGAGCGCGGGGGACGGTGATGCGGCCTTGTTTGTAGCAGAGCTGCGAGACGGTGACGGCTATGGGGAGAGCGGATCAGCGCGGTAATGAGGGTGATGAGATACAGCTCCTTCCTATTTCGTTCGTTACCTTATTAGTTTGTTTACTGTACAAACATACCTCAGTCGATCTTTCTTCTCGACTGAGGTATGTCCCTACGCTCCTTATAACCTAGTACCTTACTAACAGATAGTTCTCTTATTAGGTACATATAATATATAGTCGATCTTTCTTCTCGACTGAGTTCTCTTATTAGAGGGTACACCGCCAATCGAACACTTTGTTTCATCAATGTTGCCGGCACACCATCTCAAAATAGTTTGCCTGACATTTGAACATCATCGGGTCGACGCCTTGACAACATTCAGGGTAGAACATGTACGCGACGCCTGCATGATGTTGTGAACACATTGCGAGAATGTAAATTACACCGCGGTAAAGTATTTCCTAGTGTGCCTGCTCTACATCTGAAAGCTCCCCTGCACCATCTGCTTTGATGAAAACCCTTGCAAACCACCGTTGCGATATCATCTTGCTTCAGACTCCGACGGCAACAGACGCGGGCGAGGTCTAGAAGAGATCATTCGAGATGGTCCGTGCGCATCAGAAGCCAAACAAGATCAATGTTGGTGGTGCCACACACCAAATGTCGTTCTCTTCCTTTCGCACAATGTCGATGAAAACGTCCTTGGTCCTCCCTCCAACTCCGAGTTCCACCCCGCAAGATCTGTCAGCGACAACTTCCACCCACTCAGTGCGCGGACCGAGTACCTGTCTTCCACAGATCGTTCCGTCAAGAATCCATCGTGAAACCCGTCCCGAGCACATTGCTGGCAATTCCACTGCTCCGTCAACCTCCTCTGTTGTCAAGCTGCTATCTTCAAGTACCCTCAACCGTACCACAAGATTTCACTCCGCAAAGCTATTTCCAAAACGCCAAGCTTTCGCTGGCTCAAGCCACTCAATTTCATAAATAATCACCTCAACATTGTGCTCCTCCAGCAAGAACAGACTTCGGATTCCCTATTTTCAAGGTTTCAAGACTCAAGCTCTCTGCCTGGCCGCTGCCACGGGCTTGAATAAATTTCAGTAGCACGGCCTCTGCCCTCGCATCCCACGACCTTCGGCGCCTTCCCCGGTCGTGCCCTGGCTGGTGTTGGGCCTCGGCTTCGCTCGCGGCTGTCTTTTTTTATGTACCGTATGTAATGTACTAGATACTGTGGAATGGATACATTTTTTGAAATAAATTAATATTTTTGTCCTCTATAAAATGCTGAGAAAACATTCGAAAAACGTTGCAGAAAATGTTGGTAAATGTGATGTTAGGAAAGGCTCAGGGATTTGACACTTTGGTGTTTGAGCAATGTTTGTGACAGCATCTGTTGGGCATCTGGCGGCAAAACGTTTTAAAAACATTCCTACCAAATGGCGGTGTAGGGGTGTGGAAGCAAAATGAAATGAATGTGAAAAAAAATTGAACTATCCCAGGTTCAAAACAAACGTCCCAGCAGAGAATGCGAAGCTGGAGAACTTCTCGCCGGGAATGGGTTCGAACCAAACCTGCCTCCATCCCAATACAAGCCCACCCAACCCAAAAACAGCACGAAAGCCAAAAAAAGTCAAATACTTACTATACAACAACGCCCCATTCTCCTCCGTCGTCCTTGCCGCGCGCTCCAGCAGCGCGCGCGACACCGCGTCCGGCTGCGCGTTTCCATTTTCATTATTAATCCCATTAGTCGCGGGTGTCGCAACGCCACTGGCAGGCAAGGGCGTCGCAGGCGTCTTGAGCGACGGGATGAGCGCCTCACCGCTTTCGCCCTGGGTAGCACTCCCAGCGGCGGCTGCGACGCCGCCGGCGATTGCGAGGCCGGAGGCGATGCCGTTCTCGATTGTGGAGTTTTTGGAGGTGGCGGACTTTTTGGACTTTTTGGACGGTGGTTTGACGAAGCGGCAGACGTACCAGATCTACATATATATATCCGTGTCAGCGAGATTTGGAAGTGGCGGGAGGGCAGAGAGGGAGGGGAGGGAAGGGCAAGGAGAGAGGGAAGGGACGAAGGAGAGAGACGATCAACGCGACTCACCCACTTGCCATCCCACGCGCCGATGCTGGCGCGCACCTCATACGTCGAGAGCATGGAGATCTCGCAGATGAAGTGGAAATGCGTCGCCGCCAGCGGCACCCGCCCGCCGCAGCGGAAAATACTGGGGAAGGTGGCGAGCGCGAGGCGGAAGCGCGCGCTGTCGAGCGCCTTGGCGTGCGACGAGTTGCTCATGTGAGGTTGAAGTCCGCGTCGTCGAAGCCTACATCGTCCTTGCATGTCAGCATCTCATTCGACGAGGGCAGAAAAAACGACGCACCGACACGCCTCATATCCGTCCACTCTGCGCGGAACGGGTGCACGCCGATGGGGAGGTGCGCCTCGTACCAGTCCCGCAGCGCGAGCCGTTTCTGCTCCTTGGGGAGGTAGAAGTGCGTTATGCGGTGCCACAGGTTCACGCCGCGCAGCTCGAAGACGGAGCTCCAGACGCGGACTGTGCGACGACACGTAAATTAGTACTATTCGCTTGATTTTTTTCTGGCAAGGAAGAGGAAGAGCAGTCGAGCGGGAAAGCGCACCGTGCCATGCGAGTGGGAAGGAAGCGGCGTTGAGGAGGAGAAGCAGTGCCGCATATTTCGCCGTCGTCGGTGCGAGGCGCAAGGCGCAGCAATAGAGCGATGATTTTCGTCGGTGCCGTTTGCAGCAGTGCGGCCGCCTGTGTACGCGCGATTGGGGCCAATGGCGCCGTTGAAGCTGCGCTGTTGCCGGACATTGCTGTGGTCTAGGTCAAGAGAAAGCTGGGGAGAGCGCCGAGTAGCCGATCTTGATGCGAATTGATGCGGATCAAATCTAACTTCTGTCGCGTCAACATCCGGACTTCAGACAGTTGTGTTGGGGAAGCGGCCGACCTGTTCCAGTTGGTGAGCAGTGGCGAGGCAGCGGAGGGCGAGCCCCTTGTTGGGGGCACGCCAGTCACTTGTCTTGGCCCCGAGGAGGGCATGCCAGAGACTCGGACCTCCCCAGCGCAGTTTGCGTGGGAGACGGCCGATATCAAGGCCCCACTCAAGGACGAGTGTGCGGGCCTCGCAGTCGAGCGGGCTCGACGCATTCAGCCCGACGACTGAATACTTAGGCGCACGTGGCGTCCTGGAGAAGCGAGGAGGTTGAACTATCGACTCATCTCACGGCATGGATGCTGATTCGCCGCAGGCTGTTTGCCTTAGCTCGCTGGAAGCCATGGACAAGGAGGGTCCAGAGGGCAGATTTTTGAAGCCCAAAATTACGGCGAGAAAGGCTTTGAAAGGATCAAAGCCTATCATGGTAGAGAATAGGTATTTCCCTACCTGGTTTGCGTCCAGGTTGGACGCAGAAGAGTTCCTGGATAACGAAATGAACCAGGATATATTGCCGCAGGGTGACGATCATGCCGGAGCAATGCTTGAATCTATCAAAGGTAGCACGATAGATTATGGACTCACCGAGCGTGTCAGTATTATGGCAGTGGCGGTCGAGACTCCAGACGACGCACCGATGAAACACGGAACGGTGCGTGCGAAGTCAACTGGGACCAGTGCGAGAAACTTGAATGATCCGCGTGGAGGTAGCAAACTCAAGGAGTACGCCAGGCCTCCTTCCCAGTTGCCGGAGGGCGGGTGGTTCAGAACAACTACAGATGAAAGTAGAAGCCCCCCCTACTTCGGAATCGCCAACGTCGAGTGGTTCATCGACGTCGGACGATGATTCAGAGAGTTCCGCTTCTGAGAACGAAGAGTTGCGTCGCAAGTCTGCCCGCGCTGCGAGAAAGAAAGCTCGTCACATTCGCAAGAGGAAAGGTAGAGAGGAACAGAAACTCGCCTTCTTGATCCGGATCAAGAAGGCGATGGAGGGCGTCAGAATCAAGCCTCCATTCGTCTGGAACGGCAAGCCGGACATGGATGTTTGATCATTGGGTGTACGAAGTCAGCACATGGATCAAACTCGCTGGCTTGACTGATAAATTGACTCGAAATTATTGGTGAATTTCATGAGTGGCCAAGCGAGTAGATTCTTTATGCAGCATGTGGCGACCTGCCAGGAGTAATGTATAGTCAAAGATGTTTATGTCGCGCTGTTTGACTACTGTTTTCCAACTGATTTCAAGCAGCAGCTGAGAATGCATTTAATGAACGCGCACCAAGGTTAAGAGACGGTCCGAGAATTCACAAGGAAGGTCCAATCGCTTGCAAAGAGAGACCCAGACATCAACGAAAGATATTTGGCTCAAATCTTTTGGGACGGCGTGGAAAAATACATACGTGTTAAATTCCTCGATCGCGGTATGAATCCAGACGACACAAGCTTGAGAGCTTGATTAATTGGGCGGTGCGCTTTGAAACAGCCAGAGAAGCCACCCATAATCACGGACGAAAGGAACGAGGAACGAGAGCCCAAGAAAGTTGAAGCCAAAGTCGTTGCCGCCAGGTACGATTAATATTATGATTCATCGGATTCAGAGGGGCTGTGTCTATCCGCGAGAGGGTTGCACAGAAGCCAGGCCAAGTACCAGTTAACACCAAGTCCAGAGTTCGAGGATGGGGGACGCGATCGTGGTGGTTCTGAACAAGAGTATTCTGCCGGATCAGAAATTGATGGCGGAAAGTTCAAGCCTGAAGATGATTGACTCAGTATCGCCCATACAGGTGGCTTCGTTTTCGTCGACGAAACCAGCCAATGAAATTCTTCAAAAATCTCCTTCCATCTGCCGGAACAATATACAGTAATCACTGGAGTATATTCCAAGTCATGCCGTCAGTCTTGTACAGGAGTAGCCTCGAGGATGTGCGTGATAGCGACAAGTCAAGTATGGATAGAATACGATACAGAGATCGAAAACAACAGGGAGACAGAAGTCGAGTAGGGAGGAAATAAAAAGCTTTAAAGGGATAGATATAGGAGGATGGACCGTCAAGCCCGTGGTGAAAGGTGCAGGATATAAATGCGCGCGAGACGCTGCGCAAGGAGGAGCAGGCAAGATCCCATGTATGTATCGTCCAATCGAAAGAGAGACGGCGTCTCCGTGCACACCGGCCGGCACCGGCGAGCCAATCGCTTTCCACGTATCGGGGTACGTGCAACCCGCGACGGGCGTCATAAACGTCAGACACGCAATGCTCGCTGCCGCGATGTGCGTCGGCAGCGGCGTCGCCGGGGCCTCGCGGGCGATGCGACTGGACGGCCGTGGAGGCGATCGTCCCCGCGCCTGTGCCGTCCGCCTACCCCGCGCTGAAGACATCATCGAAGGGTCTTTCACGATGTCGAGGGCCGCACAGATGCCGACGGAATGGCGCGGGTCGGTGGGCATAAAACCGGTCTGGAGGCCGAACTGGTACGACCACAGGGGAGAGAGCATGCCGCCGTCCAGTGCAGGGCCGATCTGCACGTCGTCGTCCATTAGCGGGATACCGAAGAGACGCACCTTGTTCATCAAGAAGAACCAGTCGCGCGTTGGATCCATCGGCGCAAGGGCGAACTGCTTGACGCCGGCTCGTTCCATGTGCTCGCGTCTTGCGATACCGAGCAGTCTCCGCCCAAAAAAGTCGTTAGCGTGCGTCGGGATTTAGCGGAGGGACTCACCATAGTGTTGCGTCCCATTCACACCCGTCAAATACAGCCCATAATTGTGGTATCCGTTGATGAATTCGCCACGACGGTCCCTCAGAATGCGCTCCGGCTGCATTTAAGGGAAAAAAGAAAAAATCAGCGTCCATCGTCATCCAAAAAAGGCAGTCGTATTACCACATTCGGCCTTCACCCCTCCCACGGACAAAGGCAAAGCCACAAACTCACCTTTTATTCAACGACGGCCCCCGCGAGCGGCACGCCTACTTCAGCCATATCCCGGCGGCCTCCAAGGGGTCCGTGCTCGTCGCCATCGGCGAGTCGTTCGGAGCGCCGTCAAACGCAAAATATGGATGCGTGTCGAAGATGATGCGGTCCGAGCCGGGGGGAAGCCCATCCACCATGTGGTGTCCGGGGAGCCGTCGTAGATGCTGGTGAAGGGCCCGTTGCCTGCGATGCCGCGGATCATGCGAGGTAGTTGCGTCGTCGTGTCAGTGCTGCAGCAGAGGGAAGCAAGAAGGGGGAGGGCGATGTACAAGGAGGTGAGCACGTCGCGTCCGACGCCAGCGAGGCAGGCTGTAACGAGGGGTCGGTGCCGCTATCGCGCGGCTGAAGATGACACACCCTCATTCACGATGCCAAACATCGGTATCAGGTCCCCGTACTCAGGCTGCGACATAAACTCGATGATGACGTGGATGTAGGCGAGCATGCGTAGCCCAGGACGACGTTGAGGGAGTTGATCTGTCCGACCTTGTCACAGTGGTTATAGCCTGGGTAAACGGCACGGACAAGAAGGGGATGGAGAGGTTAAGCGTGAGCTGGTGAATAGGCAGAAACACAATTAGTCGCGGTTCTGTGAAAGAGGGAAGAACGAACGCAAAACGTCCGCGCATGCACACCGAAAGCGCACGGGAAAGGGCGAGGAGAGGGTCCGAAGGAGGAGGACGACCAGCTCGAGCGGCGCACAGGGTACAGGACGGGCGCGGGGGTACATGAGGAAGGCGAGTGCGAGGGCGAGCGCCAAGCAGCCTACGGGGAAGAACCCCAGAAGGCGGCGGCGACGTAACCAGGACGCACGCGCGTTGGCTGTCCACCAGTGATAGTGGATTATTGTCGAAGCTGGAAACGAATGGCCGGTGCACATCGCCGATGGCCGTGTGGAAGAGAGCCGGCAACCTGGGTTGTTACATGTGGAGCGAGATTTGATCGAAATCCGATCAATGTCGTTGATTAAGACGGCGCTATCAACGGTCCGGCCGCCGACCCAGTTGAAAAGGGAGTTGTTAGCACCTGCTCGTCTCACAGGTTGGACTCCATTCCCAACAGCAGCACCCCTGCATTCCCCTATTTTTCTTTTCTATCCTTGAATCGGAGCTCAATATGAATGAATTTTCACTGCGAGTGCGAGATGAAAGCGGGCTGTCATTGCAGAAGCTCACCGCTGTCAATCCAAGTTTGATACCTACGTAAGTACTGCACCCGAACAATCCGGCGACCCCAAGTCCTCACTCTGGGCACCGCCGCTACTACCCTTCAGCGCATCAACAGTGAGCTGCAGAATCGTCTGATGCGGGACTGCAGCATTTCATTTGAGAGCCCGATATGGAAGCGTCGACGTCGGCTGGGGTTCGTCGCCGAAGCGCCACATCAATCTAAGTTGGACGTTCATGTAACGTAATGGACCCGAACAATGCGGCCAACCACTTCCCCGGGTCTGCCGTCAAAGCCTTCGGTCTAATTTAAAGTGCAACGTGGCCTGTGCATGTTTCTCCGATCCTTCCTCTTATACTTGTCTTTGCTCGAATACATTCTTCGTTACAACCCCAAGTCTGCTGAAGCGATATATCCTCTTTGGGTGGTTCTGTCTCACATGTGACCTTTGGCACTGGCTGACATACCTCATATATAAGATCCACACTTACTCAGAATGGACATGGCTCTCCCACACAGCGAACTCCACCTTACCATCCATGGTGCGAGAAATTTTGATTAGGATATTAACATCAATGTTCATTTTACCCAGGAGGCAAAGGAGGTGATGCTGGAGATGGCATTGGACAAGGACAGGGTGGTGATGGAGGTATTGGGCATGGTCCCACTGTGCATTTTAATTATGGCGAGAAGGAAGAAAAACGCAAAAAAATACTTGACTGGCTTTCGCCAATCAATTTCTTTCTACGGCATGCAGATGTTTCACAGATACGGGAGAAGGGGACTGGTGGATGGCTACTTGAAGATCCTGTCTTTAAAAAATGGGAATCCAGTTCTGAAAGCACCCTTTGGTGCCGTGGAATTCGTATGTAATGCATTGCCCTCGAATGCCCCTGACTAACCAAGCTGGAATTTGCAGCTGGTGCTGGGAAAACAATCCTTGCGTATATCAATTCTCCACATTAAGTAGCCACCACTAATTATGACAATCCTAGCTCAATGGTCATAGATCATCTCAGGGCTGCATACAAAAACAACAAGGATATTGGTGTAGCTTGCATTTATTTGAACCACAAGGAAGTTGACCAGCAACCACCACCTAAACTTCTGGCAGGTCTCTGGAGACAGCTTGTACTTAATAGGGACATTGGCTCCATTGCAGAGGATTTATACAAACAGCACCGGGAGAAGGGCACAGCACCATCTCTGGAAGAAGTTGTCAATGTGCTCAGCTCTAGCCTCAAGGAGTTTTCACAGGTCTTCATTATTGTTGATGCCATGGATGAATATCCTGAGTTTCAACAGAAAATTCTACTCCAACAACTAGCTGGAATCTGTAACAATGTGAACTTGATGATCACCTCACGGCCAAGTGTTTCTCCAGAGCTCTTCTCCTTGCCCAATCTTGAAAAACTAGATATTCAGGCAACAGCTGACGATCTCCAAGAATATATTGATGCACAGATCCACTCTTCACGCCTGTCTCAGCATGTCAAAGACCTACCAGAGTTACAAGAGGAAATCCGTGCAAAAATCATTGCTGCTGCGGATGGAATGTAAGTGGTGTTAAATCATTGTGGAGAGCAACTGAAGACAAAAATTTAACCAGGTTCCTTCTTGCCAAGTTTCATGTTGAGTCCCTCAAGACAAAGACCAGAATCAAGGCTGTTCGCAAAGCCTTGACAGAGCTACCAAAGAACCTTTATGAAGGCTATGATGTTGCAATGCAGCGAATTGAAGCCCAGAATGAGGAAGACAGAGAGATAGCTCACTCCACCCTCATTTGGGTTGCTAATGCAAAGAGGCCACTGTCAGTTGAAGAACTGCGAGTCGCTCTCGCTGTAGAACCAGAGGCACAACAGCTTGACAAGGAAAATCTTTTGAAGATCGAGATTATTCTTGGTGTCTGTGCTGGGCTTGTCATTGTGGACAAGGAATCTTCTGTGGTGCGACTTGTTCACTACACCACACAGGAATATTGGGACAGAATTCAGGCCCAGCAATTTCCAAATGCACAAGCACAGATTACATACACTCTGCTCACATTCCTTAACTTTGATGGATTTCCAGAGTGGTCTTGGACTTGGGCAAGAGATCTACCCCCTTTGGTTGAGTATTCCCAATATTGCCTTGCACATGCTGCTGGACAGCCAGAAGTTGAACATAGGAAAATTCTTCTAGAGTTTCTTCATCATGCTTTTCGATGGAAGAAGATCATGACTAACAGATCACTCTACATAGGGCAGAGATGGGATTCCCGGCCATGGGATTATTGGGATTCACCATCAGAGCCTTCTGCCTTGTGGATCTCAGCAGCTGCAAACCTTGAGGAGACTGCAAAGTTCCTGCTAAAAGGGGCACCATTGGCACAGCATTTAGACAATGGGGAAATCATTGTAGCATCATACTATGGCCACACAGAGGTTGTCCGCATCCTCCTTGACAAGCGAGGTGATGTCAATGCAGGAGTGGGAAGATATGGGGGCTCCTTGCAGGCTGCTGCCCAAGGGGGCCACACAGAGGTTGTCCGCATCCTCCTTGACAAGGGAGCTGATGTCAATGCAGCAGGGGGAAGATATGGGAGCTCCTTGCAGGCTGCTGCCAAAGGGGGCCACACAGAGGTTGTCCGCATCCTCCTTGACAAGGGAGCTGATGTCAATGCAGCAGGGGGATTCTATGGGAGCTCCTTGCAGACTGCTGCCGAAGGGGGCCACACAGAGGTTGTCTGCATCCTCCTTGACAAGGGAGCTGATGTCAATGCAGCAGGGGGAATCTATGGGAGCTCCTTGCAGGCTGCTGCCCAAGGGGGCCACACAGAGATTGTCTGCATCCTCCTTGACAAGGGAGCTGATGTCAATGCAGCAGGGAGAGCATATGGGAGCTCCTTGCAGGCTGCTGCCCAAGGGGGCCACACAGAGGTTGTCTGCATCCTCCTTGACAAGGGAGCTGATGTCAATGCAGCAGGGGGAAGCTATGGGGGCTCCTTGCAGGCTGCTGCCCAAGGGGGCCACACAGAGGTTGTCCGCATCCTCCTTGACAAGGGAGCTGATGTCAATGCAGCAGGGGGGATTCCATGGGAGCTCCTTGCAGGTTGCTGCCCAAGGGGGCCACACAGAGGTTGTCCGCATCCTCCTTGACAAGGGAGCTGATGTCAATGCAGCAGGGGGAAGATATGGGAGCTCCTTGCAGACTGCTGCCCAAGGGGGCCACACAGAGGTTGTCCACATCCTCCTTGACAAGGGAGCTGATGTCAATGCAGCAGAGGGAGTGCATGGGAGCTCCTTGCAGGCTGCTGCCCAAGGGGGCCACACAGAGGTTGTCCGCATCCTCCTTGACAAGGGAGCTGATGTCAATGCAGCAGGGGGAGAATATGGGGGCTCCTTGCAGGCTGCTGCCCAAGGGGGCCACACAGAGGTTGTCTGCATCCTCCTTGACAAGGGAGCTGATGTCAATGCAGCAGGGGGAATCTATGGGAGCTCCTTGCAGGCTGCTGCCCAAGGGGGCCACACAGAGGTTGTCCGCATCCTCCTTGACAAGGGAGCTGATGTCAATGCAGCAGGGGGAATCTATGGGGGCTCCTTGCAGGTTGCTGCCAAAGGGGGCCACACAGAGGTTGTCCGCATTCTCCTTGACAAGGGAGCTGATGTCAATGCAGCAGGGGGAGAATATGGGGGCTCCTTGCAGGCTGCTGCCCGATGGGGCCACACAGAGGTTGTCCGCATTCTCCTTGACAAGGGAGCTGATGTCAATGCAGCAGGGGGAGAATATGGGAGCTCCTTGCAGGCTGCTGCACAAGGGGGCCACACAGAGGTTGTCTGCATCCTCCTTGACAAGGGAGCTGATGTCAATGCAGCAGGGGGAAGCTATGGGGGCTCCTTGCAGGCTGCTGCCCAAGGGGGCCACACAGAGGTTGTCCGCATTCTTCTTGACAAGGGAGCTGATGTCAATGCAGCAGGGGGAGAATATGGGAGTTCCTTGCAGGCTGCTGCACAAGGGGGCCACACAGAGGTTGTCCGCATCCTCCTTGACAAGGGAGCTGATGTCAATGCAGCAGGGGGAGAATATGGGGGCTCCTTGCAGGCTGCTGCCCAAGGGGGCCACACAGAGGTTGTCTGCATCCTCCTTGACAAGGGAGCTGATGTCAATGCAGCAGGGGGGAATCTATGGGGGCTCCTTGCAGGCTGCTGCCCAAGGGGGCCACACAGAGGTTGTCCGCATTCTCCTTGACAAGGGAGCTGATGTCAATGCAGCAGGGGGAGAATATGGGAGCTCCTTGCAGGCTGCTGCACAAGGGGGCCACACAGAGGTTGTCTGCATCCTCCTTGACAAGGGAGCTGATGTCAATGCAGCAGGGGGAAGCTATGGGGGCTCCTTGCAGGCTGCTGCCCAAGGGGGCCATACAGAGGTTGTCCGCATTCTCCTTGACAAGGGAGCTGATGTCAATGCAGCAGGGGGAGAATATGGGAGCTCCTTGCAGGCTGCTGCACAAGGGGGCCACACAGAGGTTGTCCGCATCCTCCTTGACAAGGGAGCTGATGTCAATGCAGCAGGGGGAGAATATGGGGGCTCCTTGCAGGCTGCTGCCCAAGGGGGCCACACAGAGGTTGTCTGCATCCTCCTTGACAAGGGAGCTGATGTCAATGCAGCAGGGGGAATCTATGGGAGCTCCTTGCAGGCTGCTGCCCAAGGGGGCCACACAGAGGTTGTCCGCATCCTCCTTGACAAGGGAGCTGATGTCAATGCAGCAGGGGGAGAATATGGGGGCTCCTTGCAGGCTGCTGCCCGATGGGGCCACACAGAGGTTGTCCGCATCCTCCTTGACAAGGGAGCTGATGTCAATGCAGCAGGGGGAGAATATGGGGGCTCCTTGCAGGCTGCTGCCCAAGGGGGCCACACAGAGGTTGTCTGCATCCTCCTTGACAAGGGAGCTGATGTCAATGCAGCAGGGGGAAGCTATGGGGGCTCCTTGCAGGCTGCTGCCCAAGGGGGCCACACAGAGGTTGTCTGCATCCTCCTTGACAAGGGAGCTGATGTCAATGCAGCAGGGGGAAGACATGGGAGCTCCTTGCAGGCTGCTGCCCAAGGGGGCCACACAGAGGTTGTCCGCATCCTTCTTGACAAGGGAGCTGATGTCAATGCAGCAGGGGGAGAATATGGGAGCTCCTTGCAGGCTGCTGCCCAACAGGGCCACACAGAGGATGTCCACATCCTCCTTGACAAGGGAGCTGATGTCAATGCAGCAGGGGGAGAATATGGGAGCTCCTTGCAGGCTGCTGCCCATGGGGGCTGCATAGAGGTTGTCCGCATCCTCCTTGACAAGGGAGCTGATGTCAATGCAGCAGGGGGAGATTATGGGAGCTCCTTGCAGGCTGCTGCTGCATGGGGCCACACAGAGGTTGTCCACATCCTCCTTGACAAGGGAGCTGATGTCAATGCAGCAGGGGGAGAATATGGGAGCTCCTTGCAGGCTGCTGCCCATGGGGGCTGCACAGAGGTTGTCCACATCCTCCTTGACAAGGGAGCTGATGTCAATGCAGCAGGGGGAGAATATGGGAGCTCCTTGCAGGCTGCTGCACAAGGGGGCCACATAGAGGTTGTCCATATGCTGATGGAGTGGGGCTCCAGGGGCAGTGCACCAGTGGAAAATGAAGGATATCAACAGTAGTGAGTCTGACTGTAAATTTTGAGATTGGTCACTCATACACCCCTCCCCCAGGCGTTAGGTATTTCCTGGGCAATTTCGACATACTTCATCAGTAGACGTACTTTTAGTGGTTGAAATTTGAGGCTAGGATGCTGAAACAAGCTTGGTTAGTGACTTTTTGAGTTTAGGGTAGCACAAGTTAAGATTAGGGCAAAGGCTAGGTTATGGAAAGAAAACCATCCTTGATAATGATTTGAGGCTGCAGTGCTGGAAAAAGTTAAACAGGTAAGAATTTGAGGTCAGGGCTGCTTTCTTTAGCACAACAAGCTCTTTACAATCCGCCAAATCAATGACAGCTGGCTTGAAAAGAAAAGAAACTTCCAAGGTTGCTGTTGCTGCCTCCCGGGACAGTTTATCCTCATCTGGATTGATTTTCAAGATTCTTGATACTACTTCAGTACTTTTTATATCGAAATAAATGATATATCATGTCTGAATGGGTGAAAATGGCTGGTAGCAAGGTTGCTCATTTCTGACAGCACTGTTACATAGGTGCAAATAACATATCTTCCTTGCTAGCTTCCTGTCTGTCTCCCTGCTTGCTTTATGTTTCCTTGCTCCAACTGTCCCATCCACTTTTCACTCTCAATTTCATTATGCCTAGATGAGTTGTACAGTACCAGCTCAAATGGGTGGTTATGAATTTGTTCAAACATGAAATCCTGCCACTGCAAGATATTCTTGTGATTGTATGGTTTTCTGACTCAACATTTTGGCAAACACTGGAGCTGTGGAGAAACCAAACCATATAACTTCTAATCACCGTCAACTCCTCCATTATAACAACCTTGATCACATCCTCAATCTCGTCAATCTTTGCCCAGATCAGGGTCATTAGGGGACAAAACACCTAGGGTCTAGGGATTCAGAGAACCCTATGCCAGGGTTTAGAGTTGGCACACCATAAATACCCACAAACTGAGGTGATATTGCAGGGGCCAATGGATTTTTCATGTCAAAACATCAGTTGCAGACACGTCTTGCTTTTTGGACCATATTTCTGCAGTCAATCAGAAAATGCTATAAACACAATAGCTTTTCCTGCCATTTTTGACCAGAAAATATGCACAAAACAAATCACCTCTTTGTCTCCAAAACATCACCAATTTTCCATGGTTTTTTCCATTATGGAAAATACCTCAATTTTGAGCCCCAAAATGAGAAGTTCCTTTGTTCTTTTACTGTTTCAGCCTCAAAATCAAGTATGTTTTCCTTCCCAAAATAGGTCATTTTTGGATGGATATTTAGTCCCCAAAAACATCTTATGTTTTGGGCAGGTTTGGATACAGTGAAATGGCGTAATATAAATGCACAGCATCTAGTACTATTTTTGTGATTCCTATGACCAGCATTTATACAAGAGGAAGCAGCTAGCACTTCTGTTGTTACTAGCTAGCTAGCTAGTATGCAGATCACTTGTTAGGTGATATAAAGGAGAGTCAGAGGGAGCCCTAACTACTGACTGTAGCATGAGACTGTGCTAGTGTGATGTGCTAGCTGCTAGTTGAGTGTACAAATCACCAGGGATTAAATCACTGCCTAAACATTAGGAGACTCTAGTAGTCGATGACTTGCTATGGAGCTAGTGATAGTCTAGTAGATGGTGTGAGGTCTCTGAGTGTGCTATGTACTGCTCATTGCCTCATGGCCTCTGCAGACCATCCAGCCCCACAACGGAACCAAGCTTGGCCATATGCACTACATAGGGCCAGATTAATCCATTAAACTGTGGATCCTTTCCAAGGGCCTAATACATTATTTCTGGGGTACCCATATTGAGAAGCCCAGGACATTACGGGTAATGTCGGGTAGTGCTGGGCACATCACAATGCCGCCATCTATCATTCAGGCATCCTCAGCATTCTCAGCATCGTCGGGGCGCACTGCTCTGCCAACTACCCAAGTTCCCACAGGCCTCCCAAGGCCCCAATGCGTTAAAACAATATAAAATTCGGCATTTTAACCACCAGATAACATCCCCACCTAGGTAATCCACCACATGCCTCAAACCCAAAGCAGAAATTGGTGCTCATTTGGGCACCTATTGCCAAATGAGTGCCCGGGCCCCCAAAATGGCACAAAAAGCAGGGCTGGCCCCACCTACATATCATCCACGTCTTCTCCCATCACCAGCTCCTCATCACTCTCCATAACCCCCCTCTCCGCATCAATGTCGCCATTGTCTTCCTCCCTCAGCCATGTATTGTCATCATTGTCATCCTCTCCATCCTCTGTTCCCGATCGCTGCACCAGCAGGTCCACAATGGGGACCCTCGGCTGCCTCTTCCCCCTCACAATCTTCGGGGTGCTCTCTGCTTCTCATGCACATGCAGCAATATCCTGGTACATGGCCTCCTGCTTGAGAGTATAGGCAATCATCCCCTGTGTGGATGCCTCATCTGCGCTGCCTGTCCCCACTGGAACCACCTTCACCTGCTCCACCCACTGATCTGCCTCAATTTCCAGTGAGATTGGGACCCGACAGAATTCCTCCTTTAGCAGTCACATCCCCATTCTACCTTCGTGCCTGGGCATACACTTTCGCCCACTCAATATGCAGTGCTTGGGGCCCAATTTGTCAGTATATATATATCCATCTTTAAAATAAAAACTGACTGTCCCTGAAGTCCACATCTGTCTGCATACTCCCTGCCATGCTGCCTTCCATATCCACAACACATCCACTGTCTGTCCTCACCTTAACCTTCCCACACCTCTGAAAAACTTTTCAGATGCTTCAACATGCCGGGCCAGATCAGGAACAGATTGGGCTCTTTAAGATGCCTCATGTTTTAACCCCAAGGGGAAAGTGGGCCTATATAAGACCGAGCGACATCTATCCTGTTATTTTTGAATCTCTCCCACCAACCACCACCATGCCCCAGGTGTGAGATAGAGCCAGAGAACTGCCGGCTGCAGTTTCCTGGCTCTATCCTACATGCTGGTCAAGAATGGTGGACCCAGTGTGTCATCATTCAATGATCCCCTTTTGCTGACCTGTCTCGTTGTCATCTGATTTTGGTATCTATGCTGGGGCCCAGGCATTGCCTTGATCAGATGTTAACTGACAAGTATGTTGTACACAAGCATGGCTTGCACTGATTACACTATCTTGTGATGGTGTATGAGCGGGGACTGCCAGGACTCAGGCCTGGGGAGTGAAACTGTTTTCACCCTTCCCTTTGATGACATTCAGCAAAAAATTGGAATGGAAGGTGTTCTTAAACACCAGGAATAGAGGTGTTCCGAGAAACACCACTATAAACAGAGGTGTTCCAAAACACCAACCCAACCTGTTCTTTTCATGGCACTTGGCTTTATCTTTGACTGCTCAAGGTTTTGTTTCTGTAGTGTTACCATTGCTGTATTACCTAGCACTGCATGGACTTTCTCAGTGGAGGTGCTCACGGCTATACAATTTCATGAAGAGTTGTGCAATCTTCATGAAATTGTATAGCTGTGAGCACTTCCACCTTACTTAGGTTATATTTTATTTTTAGTGCAGATTGCTAAAAGTCTCTAGCTTCTTGTTTTGTCATATATCACGTTGGTGGTTGCCAGAACCTAGTACACAAAAGTGTTATACACCAGTGTACTTGGTGTGAGGTCGATGTTTTGCACGGCAGGACTCGTACTTTACTTACTTTTTTATTTTTTATTTTTTATTTCTTTACTTATCTACTACTTGTACATGTCGCACAGTCGCATACCTGTGCAGTGTGCTTCTTCCACCCGCCCAAATTTGCGCCTGTGTTCACCCCCCGCTGCCTGTGGCAACACCGTAACCATCTGCTCTCTCCCTCACCCTCTTCCACTCCCTGGCGAGCTAGGTGTTCCCACCCCACTCCCATCCATCGTGGACACAGGGAATGGTAGTACATGCTGGGCGCAGGCACTGCCTTCCTGCCCTTGCTCTTCCCCTTGCTGAGAATAATATATCAGAGATGTGCCGGTATGTGAGTTGAACTTCATACCTTCGATCTCACTCCACCGTTTCCACACCACAAATGTCAACATTATCTCCCTGCACCAATAATCAACCTCCCCTCACACTGTCTTCCTGATCTCCCTGGACATTGTACACGTGAGGGCTGAGCGCAGCCTCATACAGCATCAGATCAGAAAGAGCAGCTTGAGCTGTGAGTATGCACCTAGTACCTAGTACTGCCTGCGCACTCTTGCATTGTATCTTGGTGTTCAAGCAGAGCTGTGTTCAAACAGGTGGCAGTGGGAGGTCTGGGAGCAACTCCACGACACCAGGGTCATTGAATATATCGAGGGGTGTGCATACCCATGGGCTCAATCGACAGGACCAAGGGGAAGAGGGATGCTGGGTGAAGGGCCAGCCGCCAAACACTGCGTGTTTCTGCACTGAGGAATCAAACAATGAAGGAAACAACCTCCAGATCTAGAGGCAAAAGATATGCGGTGAAACGGTGCACTAGGGTGCGGCCGTGAAATCTAATGGATTGAATAGTGAGAAAAGCGAACTAGTCACTCTACTCAAACCAACCAAAACCAAAACAAATCACTAATCCTAATCCTAATACTCGTGTGGGTGTGTGTTCGGGGAAGTCGGGTACGTATCACCCGTCAAGAGGGTGTGCAAGGTTGGAATAAGGCTTTGTTTCAATAGCAACTATGCGGTTTAAGCACGGTTATGCTAGGATAGCAGGGACTTCACGCCAACAGGATATCAAGACTCAAGTTAAACTTTAGACTGTTCAAGTCTTCAGTTTCTTTGTGAGCGGCAGAACCTAGCACTACTGGCAGCTAGCCAAGAAGCAGAAGGTAGGGCAGACTATCAACAGACAGACGCTACTTCAATATCAACCAACGCTGCACGAACGGCGGCGGTATCAACGAAACAGGGGCGGTTACACAGAAGGTGGACGCTGGGCTAAGGGGCGGACAGTTACACTGAAGGCGGCGGTTTCACTTCTACTAGCACAAACTAGTCTTTAGTCCCGGAGGCCTAAAGCACTGCTACAGGAGACAAGAGAGTACGATTTACACAACAAGTCTTAGTCCTGGAGGCCTAAAGCACTGCTACAGGAGATGGGTTGGTGCAGGTTGAGCGGGGCTCTTATATCAATGCAAGTGGTAGTCTTTTCGACGTCCCGTATCTCTTAGTCTTTTCTGTACGTCTGCAAGTCTTATCTGATTTCTTTCACAAATCTAGAGTCTACTATATTGCCCGTATACCTGGGGGATAGTTTACTGGCTAATACAGAGTACACAGCTGGCTTTTATACATTTCAGAGAGAAGTAAAGGAGATAGATGGAATGAATAGGAACAATAAAGGGTGGGAGCCCGAGTAGTGAATGGCCAATGGCGTAGAAGACATTCTCAACCAAGGGTATTATGACCTGCTACCGGGGCTAGTCCACATGTATTTCTCTAGCACGCCATAAGATGTGCTTAGTTGTCTTGGTTTCCATCTTTCTGACTGAGCAAGTTGGTCATTGCTGACTAGTCAAGTCAGTCTTAGTCAAGTTCTATTCAATTTCTCTATCAGTCCCGCACTTCACAAGCACAGTGGAACTTATAGTAAATATCAAGCAGATTGACAAGATAGCGCGGCGCTATACTGGCAGACCAATATAGTGACTAGTAAAATATAGCGCGGCGCTATTCCATAGTGTCGATCCTCATCAATCATATCAGTAAATCCTTGATGCAAGGTCTGCATCTTTCTAACGGTCAGATCTGCCCGAGTAACCACAGTGATGATTAACTCAGTAACATGTCTTCATCCCTATCTAATCAGTTGGTCTTATACACAAAATGGCGCGGCGCTATATCCCTGCCAGCTCTAATGTGGTTGTACCAATCCTGACTTCGTATATCTTGTTTTAATAGTCATCAGACTATTCAGAGGCCGTTGAGGCGGCAAGTCAATAATTCTGAGTAGTTCCCTGATGTTTCACCTCCAGCGCATAAGACAATGGTTTACCGCCACCATCTATAGCTCAGTGTAGAATATCATAGTCAGGACGTAACAGCCTTTTGGACTGCCTTGTCAAGACCACTCAATCCTTCATAGTTGATTTGTTACACTGACTTTCGGCCATCAATAGTGTAGCCTACCACCCCAGGGAGGGTGTACGCTCATAATCTAATGCCTCACTTCTGCCTGCTAATAGGTTCAAAATGCAATCAAAACTGGTGTTTTCATGCATGTTTTGGTACACGCCCTATCAGCGGATCACGACAGCCAAGCACAGCCACATGGGACAGCGTTCACTTTACAATCATTTTTTGATTGTAAAGCAACTTTGAGTCAATTAAATGGAGCTCCTGCAGAGTCCTGCTGAACAAAGCATTGGCCTCACCCCAAGTTGGAGATGTAGAAGCAGTCAAGTTGCGTGATGAACCTGCCGGTGTTTCGGCTGAAAAATCCGACATACAACTTTGCCTTCATGTCAATTCACAGCCAACAGTCAATATGCTTTCCTATCTTTTCATACACACATGCATGGTGACGATGGCCAGTAAAATTCTAGATTGCCAGAGTCAAGTATATTCATTAGTAATACATTAAGTATGTGCATTATCACTACATTCAGCCAGCCTACATGTAAGGAATCTCTTCTATGGTAAAGACATACATGATATTCTTTTTCTTTTAGTTTCGATTATAGCTTACTGTTATCTTATCGGACCGTAGTATATCTAGTCATAGTCACGAGACTGATGTATAGTAATCGGCCGATCTCGGGATAACAAATACTAACTACACTTTGCTTCACTCCACGTTCATCGCCCAACATCTATAAATCCTCGTGAGCGGCTCCGAGATTGTAGATAGGGCTCAGCACGACTGAAGGAATAATATTCGTCTATTATTGTACTAACAAGATTACAGATCTTGTATCGGTACTACTAGACCTTTAGTGTCATCTCCTAGCTCTCTTGAATTTCAGAGAGTCGGAACGTCTATTATCAACTGGGTGAATTTCCCTAGTGATAGATGTTCATAAGGAGATCGGACGCACAGGGTCTTTACCACCATTGTAACACGTCTGGAGATCCGTCAGGTATCTCGTAAATCGATTCCCTAGACTCAATTGAGTCTTACATTACACCACCTTGATCCCAAACTCCTCAATCTCCCGCTAGCTCCACTCAAACACAGGCAGCGGGTGCACCTCGTGGCTTGCAAATGCGCCCTGGAGCTGCCTATCATTGTTGCAACTTTTCTCGAAAAACCCAGGTTGAAATTCAAGATCCCTGGCACGTATGGCTGCTGAACACACCCCTGGAGCTGTCCATCACCTCAGAAAAGTTTGTTGCAACTTTTTCTTGAAAAACCCAGGTTGAAATCCAAAGTCCCTGGCATGCATGGACTGTGAACATGCCCCTGACACTGCCCCCCACCTCAGAAAAGTTTGTTCACTGCAAATTTTCTCAAAACGTCCAGGTTGAAAGTTGTATCACTGCCTGTGACACCTGGGTAGTTGTGCACTTATTGCATGCCCAAAGGCCTTAGCATTTGCAGTCAGTAGCTTAGTCAGGATTCCACGGAACACACAGCTTTGTACATTATGTAATCCAATTACTTTTACATGCATACTACGACCTAAGCCCGAAGCTAGAGTCGTACGTGCGACGTACCAAGAATCCTCCCTCTCCGGCTGAGCATCCATTTAACTGCTTAATCCCATCAAGGACGACATGGTCCCTCACACTAGGGTTACAGGTGTTCCCATTGGCCCGGATTCGGCCTCCTGCGCTCGCCCGATACCCGAGCACTTGAATTCCCTTCATATCCTGTGAGAAGCCCCTTGCCGAAGCCAGGTCGCTTCACAGTGGTGGACGCACAGGGGAGCTTCACTCAAGCAGGATATGAAGCTCTCAAATGCGGCTTATACGCCGCGCATCATTGCTGAGCTCTCCCGAGCTGAGAGTCCCAGCCGGCACCTCAGCAACGACAACCCGAGACGCCCCGTCGTTCCCTCCCCCTTGATCCATTCCAGTCCGGGAGCACGACGGCATCCGTCAGCATGTCGGTCCGCCTTCTTTCCATACACCCCCACAGATCGACATCCCCACGTTACGGGACCAACCTTCCCTCCCTCGCTTCCTTCTAGTTGCGCGGAAGACTCTTTGGGCCTTTCCCTCATGGTATCCTTGAGCCCCGCTGACGGCGTGAGCTCGGACTTGCAATACCAGCTGCCTCGGATTCGTATCCAGTATTCCACAGTTTGCTGTGAGCTCCGAATGTGTGAGCTCCGGCCTGTATTTCTACCGTTACGCTGCAGTAAACTGTGAGCTTCGAATGCGCGAGCTCCGGGCTGTTGTCTTTCGACTACTGAATATATCCGATTTATTATATCGTTTGCTCTTCTTCTACAACAACCATTGCTGCCTTCCGCCAAGCTGAAGAAACACCGTCGTCGCAACGACCCTCGAATCCGCCGTCATTTCATATACGCCAACGACTCCCGCCCTGGCCCCGCGGATATGAGGACCGCGCGCACGTTCCTCTTACACGGCGCGTCAGTTGCACGACGTGCAGGATTTCACGACCACGGGTGGTAATAGTGTGGTCGCCCTGCGGATCCGTTCTGACGAATCCAGACGGCGCACGGTGCGTTCTCGTCACCACTCCCACGCCGTCAACACCGTGCAACGTCTTGCATCTTTTCCTCGACGCCGTAGTCTCCAGCTCAATAATTACTGCTTCAAAGTCTTGAGCTCCGCCTGCGGCTCTAAGATTCAAGATTCGACACCTCTACGCGCATCAGCATCTCCGTCTTTAGGCGTCGAGTGCGGTGTTCACACATGGCTAGACTTGAAGCGGGTCCCCGCCACGGTTCATCAACATTGGGTAAAGTGGCGCGGCTTCTCCGACCTCAAGACCTGCAGGAGGGAGGAATACGAGAGAATACGTGAGATCTCATACTCCGTCCCGAGACGTCGAGTATGATTTGGGAACTTCCCCAGGTCGCTCTGCGGCTGGGACTCCAGCGTGTGTTGCCCGTGTCGCACGCTGACTCCCGCTCTCCACGAGAACAGCAGCGCCAGCGACCTCGTGTCGCGCACAATTCGCTCTTCTGACGCCGCCCTCTGCACTCCATTTTCCGACTCACAATTTCTTGTCTGCGCTCCTGCCTCCGACTCGGGACGATGGATTGCTGGCTGCGCCGCCATGTCCACACGCGCTGAGGACTCGAGGATGCGCCTCGAGCGCTTCAGGTGCTCTGCGCATTTGCCCGACTTGGACTGGGGGGCAGCCGCAAACGGAGGACGTTCGCCGCAAACCGGGGAGGTTCTGCGCGCGTCAGCATCTCCGTCCTGTGACGTTGAGTGCGATGTGTGCCAGCGGACGACTGCGCCGATGTGGGGCCGCTTTCGCCCCGTGTCCGCGGTTATCAAGCGTCATCCATCTCACCGCTCGCGCGCCGACGCCGCCGTCAAACGACAGGCTAGGATCGACCCACGGCGTTACCTCCTCGCTGCAGGAATACCAATTCGGCTGTTGCGCGCGGGACGAGTCTCCGACTACGCGAGTACGGCACCTTCAGAGACGGCGCGCCACGGAGTTTCAGGAGGGTACTCGCCCGACGTTGGTAGATCGCAGTGCTTCAAGCACTGCACACGCACCGAGCGGCTGCTTCCGCAGCACCTCCTCGTGCTCGAGTTTCCGTGCGACTCCTTTGGGGGTCGTCTCGTTCACCGTTTCTACGCCATTCATGTATGCCCCCTCTCAATCCGCGCGAGTCTCTGTCTACTGCCTGCTCCACCACGACGTCTCATCCTCCGCCCAAGTATTTCAATCACCGCGCTGACGCCGCCGGAATCTCACGCGGTCTGCTACGTGGCGATGGCCTCAAGATCTCCTTCATGTCGACCTTCCAGTTTGGAGCGCAGCCCAGCACGCGCGCGGCTCGCCTCCCGGTCGTAGCCCACTTCAGAGGCTCGATTGCTCTTCAAGCATCGGATTTCAAGTCGCCCCATGCGCTGTTCGCGTCACACTTCGCGATCCGCCTGTGTACACCTGCAAGCGGCGCCCTTCGCCAATTTAACAGCGTCGCGCAGATCGCTTCAGGGTCTGAACGTCGAGTTCCGTGGACTCGGTCTCCGTGATAGCGCCTCGCTTGCGCTCGGCGCAGCCATGCTTGAACGTGTCGATACTCGCATTCCAGCACCGCGCGGCCGACCCGAGTCTTGTTCAGCAGCGAATGAGTGTGCCAAATCCGACGAGCGCCGAGCCCCAGCTTTCGATGCTTGCGAAGACGTGCGCGATGATGGAACTCGACGCGCGTGTTCGTGCGTACCCCTGTGCCTATGCACGCGGCGACTCAGATCTGGTGTTTGCGCAGTCCGAGTTCTCGCGCTGGCTAGGTGTACCTTTGAGGAGCTGCCCAATGTTCTGCGAATGTCGAGCTCGTGAATGCGAGTCTCCGTCCAGAAACGGGGTTCCTTCGGTCGCTAACTGGTAGTGATACGATACCCCGCGCCCCTCTGTTCATCCCCGACCACCATGACAAGATTCATCCGGCCTCAGCTTCGCCTCGAGTTTTCGACAAGCCCCGTGCGCGCTGGCCTTCAATATCGGTGTGCTCCCCTGCGCTGTACTGGGCTGAATGGCTTTCCAGTTCTGGAATGCGATGTGTGCAGTCAGCGCGTGAAGATCTCGCATGCGGAATTGGCGTCCGTTGCGCGCTGACTCCGTACTCTGCGGACTCACGCGCAGCTGCTACTCGTCGCCCACGCGCAGCGCCTCGCCTTTTTCGCGCCATTCCGCCCTCCTTGTGCCCGCGACCTCGAGGCGAAGCACTATCCGCAGCTCTTGCCTATATTGAGCACAGATGCTCCCTGTGATACGTCTCGAGTATCCTTTCGACATAATGTCGAGGTCCGGTGTGCCTCAGTTCCGAGCCTCCTACGCACGAATCGTCCTTAACGCCCTTCTCGTGCTGCATCTTGGTACCCCGATCCATGTTTCGATTTTGTCTCGGTGTAGCGTAGAGAGCGCGTCGCGCCCTCCGCTCTCGTGATTGGATATGTACATACCACAGACTCAATATACGGCTCGATCTTGCCCAGGAGAAGTAGCCTAGCTCAGTAATGCATGGGTGTGGATGCTTGAGTAGTGCAGGCTGCGAGAAGAGGAAGAATTCAAGGAGGAGGGCTTCGCGGAATTCCCAAAGCGTACTCCTTGCTTTCCGGTTGCCATCGGCTGTGAATTTACATCGCGTGCGGAGCTGGGCGGCCGTTACCTCGAATCCCCAACGCAACAGAACTACAGAGCTACCCTGATTGTGTGCGCCGCCAATCCGCAGCTGTTCCTTCCGAGTCAAGCTGAGCTCAGAGTCTCGCACGATCATACAATTTCCGACGTGTACTCTTGATCCTTTGCTCTTTGCCTAAAGCCGTCGGAGTGGAGACTAGAGCATTCTCCCAGTTCCTTGTGGAATTTCGACTGGACACGGAACACGAGGCTAACGCTCCGTCGATTGACGTGAGTGCGCGCGCTCGATACTCTTCTCTGCTCTTCCTCGAGTCCCCGACAAACTTCTCGACCTACGCCTACCTGCTGCAGTGTTCCCGCACCCCGCGCGCTACAGCGTCGCTTGGCGGCGCTCATACTCGTTTATGGACAAGATGGTGATTCATCTGCGTGCCGCCGGAAGTAGAATCCTGTGATCCTCTGCCCGTGGAGTAAACCTCGCCATGCTTTAACGGCACATCGGAGTGCCGCCTCCGTCCCGAGACGTCGAGTGCGGCATCGTTCTACTGCGGTACCATTGGTCGCTCTCACTCAGTTGTCCTCACTATGGCACATCGTGACGCTGCGCTGTCTCGCACGCTGGATTTGGAGCCACACAACCCTCATCACTCGCGCGCCATCTCGTAGGCTGCGCGTTCGGACTACACTGCTTTCTCAGTCCTAAGCATGCACATCGAGCTCTTCCGAGTCTCTGTCTATACGCTGCACGTCGGTACCCAAAGCACAAACTCACCTTTCCGCGGCCCCTTGCCGTTGTCTCTTCTCTTTTGGATCCACACTTCCATGGTGTATTCCTCGCGGACGGATCCCTTCTCTGAACGAGAAGGATGAGCCAAATATTCATGCATGTCTCCTCATGCTTCTTTGCCTTTATCGCGACGGATCCCTCCCCGAGTGGGAGGATGAATTACTTGACTCATGCCCGAGAGACGTTGAGATCGCCGGTAGCAGCTTGCATCTCCGTCTCTGGGACACCGCCAGCGTCCCTGACCTCGGCTTCGTCGCAGTGAACTCAGCTACATCGGGCTTGAGCCTCTTCGCAAAAATGAAATTTTGAATCAAATATTCATGTGCATTCAGTCGCACTTCTTCGAGTGCAATTATCGCACTTCGAAGGATCCCTTCGTTGCGGAAGGATGAATGCTTGATTTATGCCACTGTAGCTTTGGACAGAGCAATGGGGCGTAGATAGCCAGGGTGTAGCTCTCCGAGGGTGCATTGCTCTCGGATGTTAATTCAAATGGTTGCGTAAGGGAGAGCGGTCGAGCCCGAATGCGGAAGCTCCTGCCACGACCCCGGAGCAATTGCGATGAGTGTCGAAGTCGAGCTTGTGAAGCTTGCTCCACCGTGCGTTCAGTCCTCATATCTGGGGCTCTTTTCCAGTCTCAAATGACTTGGTTGTCCGCTTGTCAAGAAAGCGGTTATATTTTCATTCAATTCCTTCGCGGCTCTTTCAAGACATTTCATTTATTCTGGGGGGCCACTGTTTTGCGACCTAGGACCTCCTCATCTTGAAACTCCCGCCGCGAATGCCTGCTTCGAATCGAGACTTTATCTAATATGCTCGATGTGCGTGAATAGGCTCAACATCGGCCATGTGAACGCTGGGGGGCAAAGCATAACCCATGGCTGTCATCTTGAACCATACAACGAAGCTGGTGGCGTGAGCTCGAACGCGAGACTCCGCCCTTTGCTCCCAAGTTGTCCGTTAATCCTATTCCACGAGCACTTACTTCCTTTTCTGTCCCCATGCTCCTCCACTGCCCTTCCTCGACAAGTTCGCCTGGAGGCTTTGCTACTCAGGAGCTATGGCGGAGAGTACAGCCAATGCTTGTCAACTCTGAAGTCTGCGTGCCCGCAGCGCACGATTTCGCAGTTACCCTGCATCTATACCCACTCGACTTGGATCATTTTGGCCGTCAGTTGCTGACGGTTTGGTCCGATTGTACTATCATGATGTACATGATCGAGGATATAGATCTCGACATCCACTATTATGCTTTCCTTGAGCTCCGCCATTTGCGTGAGCTCGGTTATGTTACCCATTCCCCAAAAATCTCTCCTTGGATTTTTGGGCCAATTTTTTTTCTCCACTTTGCAGTTTCTCCTGCGCGACAAGATAAGACATCTGCTCACCACCCGCGCCGAAGTCTATATCTCGGGACGTTAACAGCCGATAGTTTGGTAATTCTTTGGCGCACACTCTAACAGACTTACTGTGGGGGAGTGCACGACAAAGAAGTGGGGGGCTGTGTAGGGGTATAGGTAGAGGCTTGCAAAGCAAGTCCTACACCTCTCGGGTTCCTGTGGCTTTGCCGAAGGAATCAGAGAGCAATCCTGCCATCATAGAGGTGCAGTCAGCGTCTGTCACATCTGATGGTGGTTTTCTCCGAGGAGCAACTTGGCTCCTCCTCCGATGAATGGCATCGGACTTCTCCCCCGCAGCCTTGCACCAACCAGGAGCACGACTTGCTCTGCTCCTTTTCGGGCTGCAGTCCCGACAGCTATCTCATGGCTGTCCCTCAGGACTGTGCAGGTTCAGTGGCGACTCCGTCGTCTTACTCTGACACCCCGAAACTTGGATCACAAGGACAAGCTCTTCCCTCAAAATTATTGGCCAATTTTTTTTCCAATGGCCGAACACTCTCTACGCTAGAGTGTTCGGTGTGGTGCGATGATTTTTTCACCTTCCATTTCCACCGCTGTTTTTGGGCATCCTGCCTGGACTCAATGCATGCCCTCTGGCCATGCGGGGGGCTCTGTGACACCTGGGTAGTTGTGCACTTATTGCATGCCCAAAGGCCTGAGCATTTGCAGTCAGTAGCTTAGTCAGGATTCCACGGAACACACAGCTTTGTACATTATGTAATCCAATTACTTTTACATGCATACTACGACCTAAGCCCGAAGCTAGAGTCGTACGTGCGACGTACCAAGAATCCTCCCTCTCCGGCTGAGCATCCATTTAACTGCTTAATCCCATCAAGGACGACATGGTCCCTCACACTAGGGTTACAGGTGTTCCCATTGGCCCGGATTCGGCCTCCTGCGCTCGCCCGATACCCGAGCACTTGAATTCCCTTCATATCCTGTGAGAAGCCCCTTGCCGAAGCCAGGTCGCTTCACACTGCCACATATGACTAGAAAGGTTTGCTGCAACTTTTCTCAAAAAACCCAGGTTAAAATCCAAAGTCCCTGGCGTGCGTGGACTGCGAACATGCTCCTAATGCTGTCCCCCACCTCAGAAAAGTTTGTTCGCTGCAACTTTGCTCAAAACGTCCAGGTTGAAAGTTGTATCCCTGCTATGACTAGAAAGGTTTGCTGCAACTTTTCTCAAAAAACCCACATTGAAACCCAAAATCCCTGGCACATGTAGCTGCAAACATGCCCCTGAAGCCACCCACCACATCAGAAAAATATATTGCAATGGAAAATGTAAATTTGCCCTTGGAATTCATGTTCTCATGATACCAAATGCAATTCTCATGATTCATAGAAGGTAGACAGGAAGTCTGCGAGGCACTAAGATGGGTGAATGTTGTCTCGCTCTGGTGTCAGCCAAAACCCGGGATCTTGCCATGCTGGGTCAGTGCACCCCCACTCTCCAATGCCCCATACAGGAGGCAATTCAGCGCCTGTGTTATCCCCCCATGCTTGACCCCATTTTTGACCTCCGTGCAGTTCCCCTGACTGGGTGATGGGAAAGGCAGCGTGCTCGAGTGTATATTCAGGCATGCAGCTGACGTACAAACATCAGGCGGTTTGTTGTTCATCTGCACGCTGAATTTTTGAAAGACGCGTGCGGATGTATTGGGCAAATGCTAGAGAAAGAAAAAAAATGAGTCTTTGAAAGGAAAGAAAAAGTGTAAAATAGAGCAACCATTTTGTGCCTGGACTCTGTCACACCACCAATCTCCCCACCTGACATGCTCATGCTTGGTTTCGGCTTCACAGATCATATTGAGACTATGTTGAACTGCAGCGAAATGCACTGCCATAAAATCTGGATCTGATTTTCGCATGCTTTAGGCTTGCACACACTGCGGAACCAGCCATAAAATCTGAATCAGCTATAATGCAAAATGGTTAATGCTGTGAGGTGTGCATCATGCAATCACAGCTTATCATGCATTCACAGGGCTTATTTCTTTTTTCAATGGCCACCACCACTGCCAAACCAGCCAAAAAGAGAGGGAATCTTGGGAGTTTCCATGGCCAACGTGCTGTTTTTCTTGAGTCTTGGATCGACAAGTACACGGAGTGCTCACAGAAGAAGACGACATCAGTACCACCCCACTGCTAGTGCCAGCCCTAAAACTGGCCCTGGGCCTGTGGATGCGGTGGTGCTTGCTGGTGCCACCGCTGATACACCTGGGCGCAGCCCCACACACCCTGACAGCATTGTCCCTGCCAGCAGCAGCGCTAAGCCTGATCCTGCCATCCTAGCTAGCAGTGGTGCTAAGCCCAATCCCACTGCCCATGCCATCAGCAGTGCCAAGCCCAATCCCGCTGCCCCTGCCAGCAGCAGCACCAAGCCCAGTCCTGCTGCCCATGCCATCAGCAGCACCAAGCCCAATCCCGCTGCTCCTGCCAGCCGTAAAATCAATCACCGAACAACGGGCTGTAAAAATGGTTATGCCCCCGTACCATCAGTGAGGTTGGTTTGACCTCCAATGGCACGGTGACAGTACAGGTGAAGCCGTTTACAGGTCCCCATAACTGGCTGTTTGCATGTAAAAGACAGTCACACAAAATCAGCCAAAAGTGAGTATACCGATGATGCCGAGAGCCTGCCACAGTGTTATCAGTTCCCCAGTAACTTGCAAGTTGCTGGCCGCGCCAGTGCAACAGGCCAAGCTCATTGCCAAGTGTGCCTGATCAGTGATCTCGAGACTGGGCTGAGATCAACATGCAACTATTTTGACCAAGTTGTGAGCAAATTTCTGATTCTTGCAACTTTTTTGTATTGGATGCCAGGCACACTTCCTTCTGTCTTTCTCACAAGCTGTTCAAGGCTGAAAAAGGTGAGTTTGGGCTGAACTCAAGCTGAACTCACACTCAAATCCAGATCAGCTTGCCAAGAAATATGGCATAAACAGACAGTACGCACAGGACCCATCCCATTTGGCTCATAAGTTGGGACCTTGACGGATGGCTGCACCCATGGCATAAGGAAATTGCACCGTATTTCTTATGCCCATGGGTGTAAAATGGACAGTTTGATGCCCTAGCAGCTGGGAATGTTGGCTCAAGCCAGGGGGTGGAGGACCCCAAGGCACCAGTTCCAACACTAGACGTGCCTTCAGAGATGCTTGCAGTGGATTTGAAATTGGCACCGGGCGATGAACCTGCGTGGTGCAAATGGCAGCAGCAGCACTTCAGGCTCAATATCCCTGCACTGCAGTTGATACGCCTCGTGCACTCACACTCATCTTCGTTTGCAGGGACAAGTGTGGGGATTGTCAGGTCGGTGGGACAGGTGTCTGTGTGCTGAGGTAGAGTCATCTGGATTAGCCTGAGATTCCAGCTAAAGAAAACCTAGGTTGGCGAAGGCTTCATAGAAGACGACCTGGAGGCCAACCTACAGCGAGATAAATACACTTGACTGTGCAATATGGTCAACGGCCTTATCGACAAACGTACACCCTCTGCGCTGGATTTCCAGCTCTGCGATGCGTGCGATCAACTGGTGTGTGTATTAGTTCGATATTGAAGCCCCTTCTGATATTGAGTGTAGTTGGGCATCATGGCAGATACACCAAAGATGCAGCTACAGCTCGTGTCATCACATGGCACGTTGGCGATCTTGGAAGTCCTTGAAGGCAAGTGTTCGCAGGATGTGAGCATTTGGCTTTTGCAGATTATCAACCTGGCGCATACACACATCCTACTGTCCTTCTGCAGCTCTGACACATCCCACAATTGATGAATGCCAATCTTGATTTCCCGGAGAGTTTTTGTTTGATTGGATATGTCTTTGTACCCCGTGTTGAGACTTGATGTTAACGTACGTGCTTTAGCAGGATCCCAGTTATGATGGGTGTGGCGAGTTCATTTCATTTTGGGGTGCACACTGATATCTGCTAACATCACCACAGGCAGGAGTGGATGCAGCTCTTCTCCCCTGGGCTTATGCCCTTCCCAAATGTGCTAACCTCCCTTGACGCCTTCACTGCCGCCAACCTCACCGCATGTCCCGCATTCTTCAGATGCACACCTTCCTCCAAATCTTCCTCTCATGCGGCATCTGTTCACTCAAAAACACCTCCCGGGCTGCTCCTCATCTACATTGCAAACAGCACCCCTCTGTGCGATGGCTCTGCACCACTCACGAACACTAGCACCAGGCAGTCCATATACACACTGAAAAAGCTGCAGGGGATGCTCAACCTCCACACCTGACCTCTGTGTCCAGCCTCTGTGCACATCCACCATGGGCCTCGCCCTCGCTCAACCTCCATGCACAACCTCCGTGCCTGACCTCCATGCACAACCTCTGTGCACAACCTCTGTGCACATCCACTGCACATATCCACCGCACCCACCTGCTACAGGCATCCCCCTTGCTCAACCTCCTCACCCAACCTCTGCACCCAACCTCCACACACGACCTCCATGCACGACTTCCGCACACATCCATCACACACATCCACCATGCCCACCTGCTACAGGCCTCACCCTCAGCCTCCTCGCCCAACCCCCGCACCTGATCTTTGCACACAACTTCCACGCACAACCTCCACACATGACCTCCACACATGACCTCTGCGCACATCCACCGCACAAATCCACCGTGCCCACCCACTACGGGCCTTGCCCTTGCTCAACCTCCTCTCCTGAGGTCTGCACCCGACCTCCATGCACGACCTCCACACACAACCTCCATGCACAACCTCTGTGCACATTGAAGAAGAGATATGTGGTCCTTAGGAGGACCAAGGGAGGCCAAGGTCATGCTAGTCGTGAGGCCGAGTCGTACAGCACGCAGGTGATGTCAGGTGGGACAGGATTGATCTAGACAAGGAATTATAAAGAAAACAGATGGGATAGAAACTCAGCTTGGTGGTAGGCTCAAGTCGGCTCGAGATTGCTCGGAGATACTCAGAAACGGCGAGTGTATTCGGTATGTGGGTGGTGGCGAGAAGGTGGAGGTCAAGAACAAAGAGAAAGGTGCCGTAAGATGTCGACAAATAAAGTACGCTGAGTCAAATCGGGTATGTAAGAGTGGCCTGTGGTTGAAAAACCAAAGCTAGGAGGGAAACCTTCACCCAGCAGTCCAGGTACTATGCAAAGACATATAGGGAGATATTCGCTGCCCTGCTCAGCACCGAATGTGGGTGACCAGACCACTTCGGAATCGATCCCCGGCATAGCCCGAGATGCCCGAGATCCGGTTCGCCTCTTCGCGTTGGCAGTATGTAGTGAGAAAAATGAAATATCAGCTGTAGATCGTATGAGTGAATGTAAGAGTATGAAAATCCAGTCCAGATATAAAATGTATAACATTGTTCTTGTGGAACTGTATCCGGAATAATGCTGGAATTCTTGGGGCATGTGTCCAATCGGCTCGGGATGGAAAAGCAACGTGCGAGGCATGTCGCACTTCCACAACATCCACCATGCATATCCACCATGCCCACCCACTATGGGCCTTGCCTTCACTCAACCTCCTCACCCAACCTCCACACCCAACCTCCGCACAACTGCACACATCCACTGCAGGCCTCGCCCTCACTCAACCTCCACACCTGACCTCCACACCCAACCTGAGCTGGCTTTCGCCTTGTGCATTCAGCTCAGCAAATTTGGTGCTGGCACTAACATACCTACTGGAATGTCTTGTTGGCTTAACATACCCACACCCATTTGTACATGTATAGCATCAATTATTCCTACATGTATATAAAAGCTTTTTTCGATGAAAAATATGAGGTTTCAGGACAAGTACAGAGGACGAGTATCTAAGGCCAGGTTGAGGACAAAGGTTGCAGTGTTTGCATAGGTTGTATATATAGGTCTGAGGTTGAGAACAGTGTATGAGGTCAGGAATGTCAGGTCACATGATCCTAAGTCAAGGTCCAGAACGGAGGTTGAGGTTGAGCACAAGAGTTGGGATTGCAGAACAAGGTTGAGCATGGAGGTTGTGGTATGAGGTTAAGAAGGGCTTTATTTGATAATTAACCATGGTAGACCATGGTAAACCATGGTTTACTATGGTCAACCATGGTTGGAAGGGATCAAAACCATGATCCCTCAGCCAATAATATCATTCCATTTCAATCAATCTTCATTGGCTAAGATCAACCATAGTTTACCATGGTCTACCATGGTTGACCATGGTTGGAAGGGATCAAAACCATGATCCCTCAGCCAATGATATCATTTCATTTTGCAATTTCCTTCGGCTAAGATCAACTGGCATCGTAAACCATGGTTTACCATGGTCTGCCAGGGTCTATGTTACAATGACAACACGCCCGAGCGTCCGCAAGTCGGTATGATGACAAGGGATTGGGTGGTGCAAGGTATTAACCGTATCGTCAATGAAGTTGAATAAAACGCTAGGAGAGGTACAGAATATCTACACTAGGCTACGACTATATACTGTTCGTTATATCTAATCATTGTAACTATCGTCAAGTTCAACCGTGAGCTATACCTTCCTAATAAGTAACCGTGAGTAAATACTATGATCTGAGCATAAGGCTTCGGCGTGGTAAATGTTCGCCATCTGTTAAGTGTGTGTTCTTACCAAGAACATGCCGTAGTCCGCAAGGCTATTAGTAAACACCACATGTATACCATGTGTCCATATTAAATATGACCGTTCATGCGTATAGCATGTGTTCCTTCTTGATTGTACCAACCGATCATCAGTCCGAGTCTTCGGTGGCTTCCTCGATCATCCATGTGTAAATATATTCTTCCATGTGTATAACGTGGGTTCGATCAAACGATCATTGTATCCGATCATTTATCTTGTGTTTCTTCGTCAAGTATTGTAAGGACTCCTCCTTGTATCATGGAACTGAGTGTATATCCTCATGCGTTTCGTATGTCTTTCCACTTGTGTGTGGGATATCATTGTCTGGCCTTCGTCTGTTGTAACTCTTGTCCGAGTTTGTACTGGTGATCGAAAGCCTTGATCTATGTATGTGTCCGTACTCATGTTCTCCTGTCGGTACGCTTCCTTCTATATATATCTTCTAAACACCTTGTCTGATGCTTCTTCGATCGTGACTAAACTGTCTTAATCAGTATTCATGTGAGGTTCTGGCAAGCCTGCCTTAACCCTAGTGGTTCCTTGTTGTTTAGCTTACAGCAGTGTCGTTCTGCATCCTGATGTTCTTCCGTGATCCGGGATCTCGTCTTTGGGTTTCGTGTATACTGTGCCCTTCTCTTGATCCGTTGTCTGGGATCTTTATCTAGGCTTCATATGCGTTAAGCCCTTCTCTTAATCCGTTATCTAGGATCCTGTTCAGATCTTTTGATCTAGGGTTTATCAGTGTTCTTGATAACACTTCCACTATCTTATCTGTATGCACTTGTTGTGCTGCGCTCTCAGATAGGCGTTGGAACGATAAGATTTGCATCGAATCGTGACAGTCTACTATACTTTTTTCAATTCATTTGCCAACTCTAAGCATCAATTAAAGTCATTTCAGCAAAGTATACTACAGTTAAAATACATCAGGATATAATACATGAACACGAGCGAGAGTTTGGGTCCACAGTGATATGATATCAGGGTCTCCAGCACTGCCAAAGATGTGAAAATAAACTATACAACTCAGTGACTTCCTCCTCAGTGAGAGTACCAGTTGGTAGCTGAACAGCAACTTGACTAAGATCAGGAGGAGGTCCAGTCCTGCCTACCCAAGAGCTTGAGCCTTCTCCCATTAGGTTATTTTGGCCTGCGACTGAAGCACACCATTATTACAGAGTCCCTGCCAGTCAATTCCATACACCTCTAATTCCTCCTCATTGAGATTCTCTTCTTTTGGAGGGAGCTGATCACTGTGGACACCGTTAACATACATGTCAAAGACAAACATGTCAGTTGGTGAGTGGTTGGTTGAATTACGGATCTGGATTTGGTACTGGTTCCATGCCTTGGCAAAAAAGGCAAGTTGGGTGTTTATAGTGTCAAGGAAGAGGAAATGCAGAAGCCAAATGGAGGCAACATCGTTGATATCAAGCCCATATCGGATTTCAAGAGCAGTGAAATTCTCAGTCCAGGTCACACTGACCTGGGCAGTTATGTCAACCCAAAGTCATTCAATACGAACATTATGAACACTTCTATTGAAAATAATGTAAAACAAATAATTTGATAGCAGTGTTGGGCAATTACCTTCCCCAGATATATGACCCTCTATGAGCTCCACGATGGGCCTCCATCCAGGCTGCAACATAAAGATTTTCTACACCATGATCCCTGCACATCCTGCATCCTGGATGGAACACCATACACGCGAGCTCCATTGAGGAATAGCTCTAAGACGGTGTCAGCTGTATTGTTGTTACTCACACAGAGGCCAGTGATAAGATGGGAATAGCCATCAATGAAACCATGAATAATGGTTTCCCATCAGATTAAACCTATATTTCAAAGCCATAAGAATGATTGAAATGGAGCAAAAAAAAAAGCTTACCATGCTGGCCATCATGATGCCAGAGGGAGTTGGGACCTGGGACATAATATTCTCAATGATGAATCTGTATACACTCAAAAAGTCGGCGCACTGGATCAATCCGTAGGAGTGATTGGCAGACCCTTTCAGTGGGAACACAATGATCGAGATGGCGCAGCATTCCATTAAGCATGCTGAGACCTGCACGCGAATAATGGGTGTGCAAGCGGAGTGTTATATCCATGTCAGACAAGAACCGGATAAATCAGCCGGTTGTAAGGAAGGGCGGCCGGATGGCCAGACAATGGACGAATAGGACCAGATGGATTGGTCTGGGTGTAAAGTGATACCATGAAGGTGAGCAGGTACACCAACTAACTTGGCAACAAAGTCAAAAGAGGATAGAAGTCGGATGACAGAGCAATGCGAGGGCAAAGCACATTAATTATCAACTGAAGATATATCCAGAGTAATTTACGTATTTATAGTAAATACAGAGATAATCTAAATGTAGATAGAAGTAAGGTAAAGACAATAAGTATTGCTGAAGACAACGAAGACAATAAGAGAGAAGTATGTGTGCATAAGTCATAGGATCAGAATTTGGGGAAACACTCAGTAATCCTTCATTGCGTAAAAACCCTGAAGGTGTGTGTCAATGGACAAGACCGGACACATCAGCAAGTTAGTTGGACATGTGCCCGATATACGGACAACACATCCAGATGGATGGAGGAACAGATCTGAGGATCCAGGAACAGACAGATGAAGCGTCCGGATGGGCTGAACAGTTCCGGATGTGCATGAGCGTAACATAGAGAAGAAGCATGTCCAGGTCATCATCTGAGATTTCAGATACAGGACCAGTAAACAAAGTAGTTGGCTGAGATGGAGGAGCCAGATTTTTGATTCCAGGAGGCAACTTGCCAGCAGCTGGGATCAGAAGATCAGGATCAAGAATACAAGATGTGCTGTTGCTTCGCTCTGGCTGGTGTTCGTGGGAAGATTTGTGCCACTGTATTGGGCAGCACCACACAAACAGACATTCTAGGATGGCAGGCTCACATATGACAGCACATCAGTAAAGGACACATGTAATCGACTTCAGGAAAAATTCAACAGTAACAGTCATTTTCTATTGCATGACTATCTACTACATATAAATATACTGGTAGGCAGGAGAAAGGAAAGGGGCAGAGTTGAAGGTAAAATCCAGAGATAAAGATTTCCCTACCACCTTAATCCGCATGGAGAGTCCTGCATAGGTGGCTTACACTATCAGTTGAACTTTCAAATTGTTATTATCTTGGTCAGCAGCACACCTTTAATTAAAGGGCCATCGCCGCAAGAGCAAATCAGGGAAACCCTCACCAAAAAAAAGTTATTTAATTGAAACCTGTCAAAGAACCTGGATAATTGGTGGCAGAGGCAAGGTGTGACAGAAACTCAGACTCACAGTGAAGCACAGATTCAATTGGACAGAAATGGACCAATATAATCCGTACCTTGCAGGCGCCTAGATTTGTTTTTGCTGGTTTCTTGAACATTGCAACATTGAATTAGTGCATGTGAGGGGGAGGGAGGTGGGGGCAAACCTGAGGAAGGTGTGATAAGCCGACAACTTGGATGGTTGTAGCACACTGTCTCGCTGTGGAGGCGGTGAGAATTGAATTCAACCAAGGAATTACTTTTGATATCAAATAAAAGCTCGCATATTGATTTATTATTTGCACATGAATGGCAACTTGAACTTTGAATGAATTCACAAAGTGGCCGGAGGAGATGATTGGAATGAACAGATGAAGTGGAGGGACAGGAGTGTATTCGGTGCTGGTCTATACCCGTTGAAACGGTGAAACGGCGTAACATGAGTGCGCGGCATCTAGAGCTAATTTTGCGATTTCCTATGACCAGTATTTATACAACGGGAAGCAACTAGCACTTCTGTTGTTACTAGCACCCTAGCTAGTATGCAGACCACTTGTTAGGTGATATAAGGAGAGTCAGAGCGAGCCCTAACTGCTGACTGTAGCACGAGGCTACACTAGTGTGACGTGCTAGCTGCTAGCTGAGTGTACAAACAACCAGGGATTAAACCACTGCCTATACATTCATGAGACATGACCTAGGAGACTCTAGTAGTCCAGAGATGACTTGGGACGGCGCTAGCGTGGGTCTAGCAGACGGATATCTACGATGGAAGTGCAGCTAGGGAACTACGCCTTGAGCTAGGAAGCTCGGCGCGGTAACCGGTAGTACTATCTAATCTCTAGATAAGCGACTAGACGGCAATAGGCGGAACAACTCGACTAGCGACTGGCAAGGGCTTTGACAAAGACATACCACGACATAAGAGATGAGGCAACACGAGGCTAGTGCCCGATCTGGGCAGCTAGGGCGAAGGGAATAGCAAGCAGGCTATTGGAACAGAGCTAGGGACGATCGTACAGCCTGTACCGATGACCGGAGGGTGGATCGACATTCTGACCAGCGAACTATGACCATTTGATGCTGGTTGCAACACTGCGTCGCCTAGATGTAATAGATCGACGCTCTGACAGAGTAGAGATGACCTAGATCACTGGCTACATCGCCGGTTGGTCCGGAAGGGGTGCTCGGCATAGACAGAGGGCTGAGGATCCAGTGATATACCCACGGTTGAACACTAGCCGGTCAGCGAGGCTGACCTGGCATATACCAAACCAGTCCCAAAACCAAATGGCAGTCGTCTCATTGGCTGACCGTATTTCTTATCATCTAATATTGCTTATTGTATTATTCAGCTCACTTTCACATGTAACTCGAACCTAGTAGTATAAAAGGGAGCACAGAACAGACTAGGGTCTAAGAACATTACGCCCCAGACTTTGGACGAAGCTGGTGCTAGTGGACTCAGGCTGCTAGTGGAGGTTGATACCAAACTTCACTTGTAGTAGTCTTTATATTGGAATCAGTAAACTGTGGACTCTGGAAACATCGAGTGACTAAGTTGAGGGTTTCGTGTTGTTGGTCCTAGACCTCCACATATAAAACAAGGGTGTTCTCTTCGAGACCCAGCTGCAGTTTGCGCTAGTGACTTTGCCTTCACCCCGACAAGACGGAAGCTCTGTCGTAGTGTGTTGGATCGCTTGCTAGGTGGATTGTGTGTTGACTTGAGCCCACTAAGAAGAAGACGGACTAGGTGCCCCCACCTCTAGTTTGGCTATAACTTGTCAGTTACTTTGCCTTCACCCCGATATAGACGGAAGCTCTGTTGTAGTGTGTTGGGTTGCTAGCTGGACGCTTGTAGTGAGCTAGTGCCGATAAAAGCAGAAAGGTTCCTGTTCTTGGTTAAGGAATAGGTCGGCGGTCAAGGAGAGTCTTGCCGTTTGAGGATTGAAGTCCCTTGTTGTTAGCCTCAGTAGTCCTTAGGGTTGCCTAAGGCGAGGATTTTCACAAACTACATACTTTGCCCTGGTGTTCTCGACCTAGCAGTCCAGACATCTTGTATCCACCCCATATAAACACACCCCCAGACCATCTCTAGGTTCCTAGCAGTGTTGTTGTTGGCGGTTGCATATTGCTAGTACGTTGTAGAGTGTGTTGTTAGAAGCCTATAAATCAAACTTGTGTTTGTTCAAACCTGCTGGTCGCATACTACGGCCCGGACCCGAACTCACAAAGAGAAGCACTTAGATCTTTGGAGGTAGATTGGTTGTGGTTGGTTGTTTTGGGTGTTTGTTCGCAATACCTATCAATTAGCTATTCCTAGTCATATAAGAAGTGCACCGTTTCAACGGTGCACCAGGGTGCGGCTGTGAAATCTAATGAAATCAACTAGAGAGTGAAGCGAGCTAGTCACTAATCACAATCCAACCAAAATCAAAACAAAACACTAATCCGATCCTAATACTCGTGTGTGTGTGTGTGTTCAGGGAGGTAGGGTACGTATCACCCGTCAAGAGGGTGTGCAAAGGTTGTATAAGGCTCTGTTTCAATAGCAAACTATGCGTTCTGAGCACGGTTATGCAGGGGTAGCAGGGACTTCACACCGACAGTATATCAAGACTCAAGTAAACCCTTGACTGGTCCAAAGTGTTCAGTTTCCTTGTGAGCGTCAGACCCTAGTACTAACTGGCAGCTAGCCAAGAAGCAGAATAAGTAGGCAGACTTTCGGCGGACAGACACTTGACTCGTAACTCTCTTGCGAGAATGGCGGCAATCAACAAGCAGGTGCAGTTACGCAGATGGTGAGGGCGGGGCTAGTGTGCTCATGCTTACACTGCTGGCGGCCACTCTAGTTTGAGGCATGAGTTTACGTTCTAAACTGGCTCTTCACAATTGAATTGTGTGAGACCTAAGTCTAGTGGGTCTCTTCACCAAGGTTGAATGTGTAACTTATATCTAGGCAATGGTATTGTCCCATCAATGTCCCGTGTCTTACAATCTTTATCTGTGCGTCTTCAAATCTCTGATATCTTTCCAAACAAATCTAGAGTCTACTATATTGCCCGTATATCCGGGGGGATAGTTTACTGGCTAATACAGAGTACACAGCTGGCTGTTATACATTTTAGAGAGAAGTAAAGGAGATAGACAGAATGAATAGGAACAGTAAAGGGTGGGAGCCCGAGTAGTAAATGGCCAATGGCGTAGAAGGCATTCTTAACCATGGGTATTATGACCTGTTTACCGGGGCTAGTCCACATGTATTTCTCTACCACACCATAAGGTGTGCTTAGTTGTCTTGGTTTCCATCTTTCTGACTGAGCAAGTCAGTCTTTGGTCATTGCTGACTGGGCAAGCCCGTCTTAGTCAATTCCTATTCAACTTCTGTATCGGTGATAAGCCAGTAATTGGGCCATGGTTAGATACACGTAATTTTGCGTGTTTCTAATTGTGCTCATTGCTGAAACTGTTGTTTCTATGCAACAGTACTGGTTCCTGGTAGCTGTTGGGCGAACCACAGAGAAACGGGTGGACGTTCTAAGGAATTAGAACGTCCATTGGCTAGTATCACCCTGAAAACCGTAAGGGAAACGTGCAGCCGAATAATAAGTCAAGGAACTTCTTTTGACTTGTTTCCAACATTCACTTAAGCAACGGAAACGGGTCAAGGGAACGGGAGTTGGTAATGTGTTGTGTTGTGTTGAGACGCTAGAGGAGATGCACTTGGTCACGAGTGTTTCGGTTGCCAGAGTTGCTGGTTTCCATCGAATACGGATACACCGAAACAGGTGGTCGGCTATTCTGAGGATCCGGATCCCAACTCTAAAGGTGTTTCCAAGGTTCTTTCTCAAGAACCCTTCTGGGAAACCCTAGAGAAACGGGTATCTACCGAGACCTACAAAGGAGTATTATCAAGTTCCATGCTTGGAACCAAGGGGAGACTTGAGTTGAAGCAGAAACAGGTCGAACAAGATGCAGTGCCAAACTATCGGTGATCGACACACCCTCTGAATAATACAGGGGTGCTGCTGACGGGTTCCTGCCTCGTAATTGGCAAGGGAACATGGCGTGCTCGCAGTGGGAACCAATGGGATGCGACGCTCGGAAGAACAACCGACAGAAACACGGTTAAAGAGGCGGATAAACGGACATTTGACTCATTGGGATTGTGTTTTGGGCTTTGTAACAGTGTCTTGGCGATTGTATAAGTATCCGAGGGTGTTTCTACGATGGACACAGCATCTTCCCCAGAACTAGTAGGCTATACGCTTGCACATTGGGTTGATCTGGGATCCTCGGCGAACGCACTCTTATAGAGTAGCACTATTAGTCGAAATCTTAATTGTTTCTGAATCATATATTATTCTGCAAACGCACTTGGGTTTTGCCTGGAAACTGTCTGAACTCTGAGAATCTGTTGGAACTGGGACTCTGTTGAAAGAAACATTATTGTTGTTGTTTGCAGAGCGGGTTTCAGAAAGTACCGTCAAGGGAAAACTTTGGAAACGTGACTGCTGGCGTTGCTCAGAAAGTACCTCTTTAGGGAAAGCTCTGTGAATGTTCTTGGCCTATAAACTAGGGGCCTCACTTGAGTCTACGGGACTACTTTAAACTTGTTTCTCTGTCACTTGGACACGCACACACGCTGCGAAGCTATAAATCTATTTTGTTTGGAAACAATGTTTCCACTGTGTCTAGAAACACGTTCTACACAGCTTGCTCTACTGTCTCTTTGAGATACAAACCTCTCCCTACAACCTTTACAAGGCCCTGTACTAGGGGCTGTAACTCGTCGGGATCTCTGGAAACGTGCATATATTGCTGTTTGATTTGTTTGTTGGTTGTTGGAACAATCTCTGGATTGTTTCTGTGCCGCTCTCGAGTCAAGTAGGGTTATTTGTGTGTTTCTTATATAGGTTCTGTGTTTGATAGTCATCAGACTATTCAGAGGCCGTTGAAACGGCAAGTCAATAATTCTGAGTAGTTCCCTGATGTTTCACCTCCAGCATATAAGACAATGGTTTACTGCCACTGTCTATAGCTCAGTGTAGAATATCATAGTCAGGACATAACAGCCTTTTGGGCTGCCTTGTCAAGTCTACTCAATCCTTCATAGTTGGTTTGTTACACTGATTTTCGGCCATCAATAGTGTAGCCTACCACCCCAGGGAGGGTGTACGCTCATAATCTAATGCCTCACTTCTGCCCGCTAATAGGTTCAAAAATGAAATAAAAACTGGTGTTCTCATGCATGTTTTGGTACACGCCCTATCACCGTGCTGATTGACAAAGGTCGGAAGAGAGGGGCATGCATCACCTCAATTAGCTGGAACTGAGCAGTGGACACTACAGTGACCCGTTTGTTAGACTGACAGGATCGGTCGGCATGAAAGTCTGAGGTCTTGGAAGATGAATGATAACCGGCCAGTCTGTTAGTGGCTGACCATGAGAGAAGTGATCAATCTCACCAGTGGTTAGTCATGGAAGTAGGCTTGAGGAGTGAGAGCTGCAGTCATAATGAAGTGGAAGGAGAGACAATTGAGGTCAAGTGAGATGAATGATTCAAATAACTGGATGACTGACGGCTGAGAGGTTCATCTAGAGTACTTCGCCCCAGGACTCACTGCCTGATGGTTGAGTCTTCCCTTTGTGCATGAAGACAGCAGGTGTCAGTGTAAAGACCTCAGAATGAATAACGAAGCAGCGCCCTTCAGTAACAATTCGGTGTATAGGGAATTCAAAGGTGAGTACAGGCAGAATGATCAGGGTTCCTTTATCCAACGTGGAGAACCAAAAATATGCATAATAGCCATGTTAGCAGATTGTCACTGTGATCCAATAAGAGGCGACACTTACCTCAATGAGCATTGTCTATTTGTGAAGCGATGAATAGACCTTGGAACCATGACTGAACAGACTGTGTAAGTTGGATACTTGTAGAGTTGCAATCTAATACGACCTGAGGGTAAAAGCGAGCTCAGCCCGTAAAATCTTTTGTGTAAATACCTTCGAGCTTTTTATGAAATAAAGAGGGGGCAAGATGGAGCAAAAATATCAGACTCACCCACCCACAGGGTGGTCAGAGTACTTACAGGGTGCTCGGGGACTCTTTAAGTCCTATGAGGTGTCCAGGTGAGTTGTAGAGGCATGTGTGGAATAAAAAAGGATGAACAGAGCAACAGAGGGAAGCTTTCTGGGAGCAGATGATGGGGGTGACAAAGAGAGAAAGAGCGAAGAAGACCTTTCCTTTTGAACAGAAACTGACCGGCTGAAGGGAACTGGAGGCCAACATACATCTCTATGACCATGTGATCTTGAATTGGGACAGTCCGACCTTGATCTTGGGTGCTGCCATCATCGAAGTTGGGAATGAACTGCGAAAAAGGTGAATCCCGGCCACTGTGGAATACAGCTTGCATGAATCTTAATCTCCTTCAAAAAGATATCATTGCTGAGATCCTTGCCATCCCCATTGTGTTTTGTCTCATCAGTGTGGAGATAGCTTTGCATAGATATCTCAGAATCTCACAATACATCACTGTTTTAGGTTGGTCGGCAAATCAATGTAAAAAAGGCGATGATGACAGACAAGTAGGCCTGGTACATGAAGATGGGTTTGTTGAACTCGCCCCAGTGGTGTAATAAGGACCTGGTTCACTTTGTATTCCATGATGAGATACCGGAGCCACTAGCATTGAGTTCTTTGGATGGAATCTCTTGGGACCTCGGGCTGTGCATCTTGTTGGCGAGATGTTGCAGGGTGACACTTGAAGGCCAGACAGACGACGTAACTTTGGCCTGCTAAGAGTCAAGTGCAGCCTGGACAGCTGGGGGGATGGCTGTGCCTGCTGGGACAGCAAGGCCTTCGGCCCATAGGACACAGACGGCTGCAGGGGAATTAATATTCGAGAATAAATCGGTCAAGCATGAGTATGCTTACCAAGTAGGGGCCTCTGACCCCATTTTTTGAGGTCTGTCCACGTCGACCAGAACTGTGTTTGAAGCATCACTCTGTACTTCCATTCAGGATGTATAAAACTCAGTAGACCATAACACTAACCCGCCAGGCATCGGGGAGCAGCACATATTTGCAATCTGGGCAGTGTTTTTGCAGGAATACACCAAGGGTTGCAACAAACAGGCAGAGAAGTTGGGGAATGCCGGGCGCTTGCTGCTGGCCATGGGAGAACAAGATCGAGAATCTCAATGACAAAGGCAATCCATGATACAACCATCAGGCTAGCATAAAAAAAGAGGTGAAATATCAGAATCACAGAAATGGGGAACAAATGAGCTTACACCCAGCCCATGCTTGAGGGTATAGGGCCCCCCCTTTAGTAAATCAGCACCAATTTTTTTGTGATGCAAAAGAGAGCAGAGAAAAGACTCACAGCAGGTGCTACCTATCTGAACACCAGCCTGGCTGGCATGAATAGAAATATTCATGCATAGTAATAGAGAATATGTCAACCCAAAAGGGATGTAGACATCTTCAGCATTATCGGCTGAGCTTTACTTGGCCCAATATGGTGTGTTAGTCACGCTCATCCCAGGATGAGTGTGATGTGACACAAAGCATTCTGCCGCCATGTCATCTGAGTAGAAACCCCTGTTCTCAGCTCCATGTCTGTGGCTTCATGTGTCAGTCACAACAGTACCCTTGACTATGATGCAGCCACCACCATCATTGCCAAGCACTTCCAGGTATCCAGTTGAAGTCGAGGAATGCCGGGCACTTGCCACTGGCCATGGGAGAACAAGATTGAGAATCTCAATGACAAAGGCAATCCGTGATATGACCATCAGGTTAGCGTAAAAAAAGAGGTGAAATATCAGAATCAGAGAAATGGGGAACAAATGGGCATACACTCAGCTTGTGCTTGAGGGTATAGAGCCCCCCTTTGGTAAATCAGCACCAATTGTTTTGTGATGTGAAAGAGAGCAGAGAAAAGACTCACAGCAGGTGCTACCTATCTGAACACCAGCCTGGCCGGCATGAATGGAAATATTCATGCATAGTAATAGAGAACACATTGACTCAAAAGGGATGTAGACATCTTCGGCATTATCGGCCAAGCTTTACTTGGCCCAACATGGTGTGTCACATCACGCTCATCCCAGGATGAATGTGATGTGACACAAAGCATTCTGCCGCCATGTTGTCTGAGTACAAACCCCTGTTCTTAGCTCCATGTCCGTGGCTTCACATGTTGGTCACAACAGTACCATTTGACTACAATGCAGCCACCACCATCATTACCAAACACTTGCGGTATTCGGTTTCTTGCACCACATCACTTGGAGACACCATTGTATCAATGTAGCTGGAGCCTGAGGAATTGCAACCCTTTTATGAAGGCAGTGTCTACCTGCAATACCTGGCTCTTGCATCCCCCTGTTCCCTAAGATCTTGATGACCCCCGGATCCAGTGTGGGGTGATGCAGTGGGCTTGGCAAACCGAATGTAACCTGCCTCTGAATAATTACACGTGGGTTTAAATTTCCTGCCTCATGTCTGCTCTATGTATCAAATCCGAATTCATCATGTCCCAAGACTATTCTGTGTATGTGTACACTGTTGCTAGAGCATATGTTTTTTCTGACCTTGTAATCACAGTTCAGCACACAGGGATGACTGCTTCACAGAGTTTTGCCTGTCATGGACTGTAGATCACAAGGTAGATCCACCAAAACCAGCTCAAGAGGCAGCTGTCCCAGCTATGGCTGGTGTGGCCACCTGCCAGCAATCCAGGCAGTTTCACTTGACCCAGACCCTGTATCTGGTGGTGCTAACTTTGTTGATGTGACAACTGAAGGTCAAAGTTGGGATGGCAATGGAAACTCTTATTGCTTTTCACCTGAAGAATTTGCATGGCACAACCTGTGTTTGTGGTGCTCACACCTGTGCGGCCACAATATGTTTTGCATCCCACATCAAAGCAGCCTTCGAAAAAGCACAGCAGGGTCTTTCAGTGGAGTTGCACACAGGGGTAGGTGAAGGTGGTGAGTAGATAAAAACAAATGTATGCTTGAAAATGCCTACCAAAGTTTGAGTTCTTGTGAGGTTAGTAGATCAAAACAGTATTATTCAAGTACAACGTCTCCCAATCTCATGGTATCTGGTAATAAAATAAAAGCAGCAATTTTGAAGCAAAACCAGGCTGATCATATAAGGAGCAGATACATAACATTAATGGATAATTTTTTTTTGCCATATGGGAGAATTGAACAGTCACCAGGTTGTTCCCCCATGTCAACCTTTACCAGTATTAACGTAGGCAATCTAACCAGTAGACCATCATGGAATTCAAAGCCATCTTCACAACTGCAGTGGCACCAAGCTCAATTATATTCAGTGACACAAAATTATTGTCCAAGTTGAGCCTGGGGACCATCATTGTCCATCCCGGCTGACAGTACAGTGGGGCAGTGTCTCCCACCATGTTCTGTCATTATTCAATGGGATGGAACATTAGACGGGACAGCCGCTGACAGTGAGCAGACGGCCAGCCAGCAAGTAAGCTCAGGCCTTGTCCAGTGTTAAAGCAAAGCTATCCTTACGGACTGACCATCTTAGTAGTCCCAGGTCTCTACTTTGGTATCATGGTTTTCAGGCTACACCGGCAGCTGGTAGTCATAATTGGCAGGAGAATAGATGACTTTCAGGAAGGGCAGGGAAATACATAAACAGCAAGAAGTATATTTGATTAGTAGTTACGACTTGAGTCCAAGATTCAATATGTACAAGTATGGCATGTGTACAGGGACTGTTGGGCAAGGAGTAGTAGACAGTGTAAGTCACTGATGAACCAGATATCAAGAAAAAAACTAGAGTAGCAGTTATCTAGAGTATAGAATGTCCCCCAATTCTTGCCAAAATTTCGACCAAAAGCCAGTGCTCAATAGCCTGCTGGAGGGTGAAAGGCTCAGTGTTGTTGCCCTCATGATCATGAGCAGGATAAGTACAACTGCACAGGTCAACAAGATAGGATGCTAGCAAGGGGCTGGTGATTACTGGTATAAGTGGTAGCTCTCAGGGGAGGGGCTGCTCCAAGCTGTGGGGCTGGCTCTGCAGCTGGTGCAACAGAGGCTGGCTGGGAGGCTGCCTGAGAAGCTGGGCCTCCAGGGGCAAATTGCTGGGCCATTGTGCTGAGGAACATGAACATGGTGTTCGGATCTAGGTTGTTCATGCTATGTGCATGTTAGAAAGCAAAGTTACAAGAAAGATCGGGTACTTGCATTGCAACAAGAGAGGAGATAAAGAGTGAGGTAATGAATAGGCAAAAAGACCTATGGTGTATCGATAAACAGCAGTGACAGGAAGCAACCGAAGGAGAACTTACAGATACAAGTGCAAAAGCTGGTGTAAACTCAACTAAGCAGTGAACAGGAGGGTGAACAGTCTAAACTTACCTGTGTGGAACATGAAGTTGCTCTTTTATATAGTCCGACCTGCTATTCGTGACAATTCGACAAAGGATTCTATGGACGACCATGGTCAACCATGGTTGACCACAGCCAAACCATAGTTGATCATAGCCGAACCATAGTTTACCATGGTTAACTATGGTCATCATAGCCGAATCATGGTAGATAATAGCTGAACTATGGTCAACCATGGTTTATTGATGGCTTTTCCAAATTGGGAAATCACCTGATCTGAGCCTCGACCTCCAACCTCAATCTGAGTAAAACTGATATAAACCAGGGCTAATAACCTTAGACCTCAACCTCAATATGCCTATTTTGCTACCTCAGACCCTGGTAATGCACCAAAACCTTGACTTCAAACCTCAAAAAACACTCAAACCTCAGACTTCAACCTTAGACCCCAACCTCATACAGTGTAAAACCTCAGCTCTTGTTCTCTAAAATACTGTCCTCAAACCTTGTTTCTCGTCTGCATATTTTTCAACGATAAAAAAGGTCATACATGCATTGGACATAGATAATTGAATCCCAAACTTCAGCAGCCCCACTTCAGTGACGATCCCAATGGCTTCAGTGAATCACTGCACCGATTCGATGCGGCAAGTTGAAGGTGCACAGTCTTGCACCTTTGTCTTGAACATTCACGCCTTTCACTGGGGTGTGAGAATGATGGCTTCTTCTGAACCACAGCTCTGGACACTACACCTACTGTACGATTTCAACCAAGTATTCACCCATTGTGACCTGTGACCATAAGTATTCATTTGCCATCAATTCATTAGCGGGCAGGACCTGTGAACCCAATTCCAAGTGTTCGTTTTCAAAGTATTCATCGAGATTTGTGTGCGCAACACCAGGCACCCTCACAAGTGTTCGTTTGTCGAGTTGATGACTCCAGATTTCCTCTTTGGCCTAAGGACGGATCGAAACTGACAATCAATTCTCTTGAAATTTTCTTTGCACACAGTTGGCAACATCTACACTATGGCTACATTCAACAAAGCTGACTGGGTTGCTCAAGGCAAAAAAAATACCAAACATCCCCCCTCATGTTAAATGCGCCTGTGGGGCTGAATTCCAAATGCCGGTGCCAATCGCATCAAAGATACTTCCAGATGACAGCATTTCACTGAATGTGCTCCTGGACTTCACCCTTCCACGACCGATTGTCTCTGTGGAGAGAACATCAGACCTCTCGGCATACATCAGTAAAAGCACTCCGGATATAATCAACACATCTGCCATGCTTCAACTGCAACACCTTGACATGCCTCCCATGGCTGTGATTCGGTGTCTCTCTATTTATGTATGCTGTGCTCAATAATAGCGTGAAAATGATCCTACCATGCCCACAGGCGCGGATTCGGGGAGAAATTTTGAAATTTTAGTCCTCAAAAAAGTTTATTCGGCCAAGTATTTGATGGTCCCAGTGACCAGTGACATATTTACCAAGTATTCGATTCATCAAGCGCTGTGACCCGTGACCAAATACTCGGTTGAAATTGTACAGTATACCCCTACACTGACGACAAGAGGATCTTTGAGTTGTCTCCCTTCTGTAAGGCAACTGAAGATTATCTGGCTTTGTCTCGCAAGTCCCAGAAACACGGCGGAATTGAACTAACTGGGCATGGTGCAGCCCTCTGGACCATACTCGAGAAAGATCTTGCCACTGAGAGATGGGTAACATAAATCCTTTTCATCATGGATCTCTGCTAATCCAGACTAGTTGGAGTTTGAGAGGTTATGGCCGCAATGCCTCAAGATGTCATACGCCTGGCATGGATAGTAATCCTCGATGTCCTGTTCATCCATTTTGCACACAAGGGCTCCCACAACAGCAATGCCTTGGCTCTCAAAGTGCTCTTAGATGCCCAACATCAGAACTTTGAGGCATATGTGCATTACCTGATTAATTCTGTGTAGTCATTGCTGAAGTTGAGGGCACGCAGCTCTTTCCTCTCCATGACTACTTGTTTGTGGATGATCTTGAGACACGGGAAGCAGATATCCCTTCCCTAGTAGATGAGGATGAAGACGATCTGATGGATGGATCGAGTGCGGACATGGATGAAATTCCCAATTTCAATCATAGTGCCACAGCACCTTCAAGCAGGCCTTATATTCCGAAAGAGTCTGTGCCCCTTGAAAATGCGGCAGAGGAAATGCCTGCAATTTGGTTCCAGCACATCTCGGTATTCTTCCGGCCTATCGCTCAGCCAAAAACTTCCAGCAGAGTCCCAAGGACATCATTAACGACTACTGTCAGATGAGAGATCTCCCTGTGCGAGACTACATGTCAGAGTCGTTCCAGGAGACTTTAAATGTGGGTGTTCTTGCATGGTGTTGGCTTCCATCTGATCTTTAGCTACCCAGTCTTCCAGCTTACTTGCCAGACTACATGAAATCTGTGAACTGGGAAATCTTTTGAAGATGTCACACCCTGATGTCAAGAACAGCTTCCGTTTCATAACTGGAAAATCAGCTATGCCCAGATCATCTGTTGCTGGACATCTGCTACCATTACTGAGGAGGAATATGAAAGGGTAAATCTTCGCGTGAACCCTGTTAAAGCTGCTGGTGACGAACCCCTAATCAGCGAAATCCGAAAGAAGTTAAAGATTATCAGTTTTCTGATGACAACACCAAAGAGCTTTTTAGGTTTATCAGCCGCAAGAAAGAAATGCATCGCTGAGGTTACAATCTGTTTACAGCCTACTTCCTGCCTTCCTTAGACTAGACTCTCTGTTGTGATTCATGAGACATCAGCACACCGGGAACTCATACACCGTGTTAAAACTGAGCCGTTCCATCCACCCATGCCTCCTATTCCTCCAACACCATATTCATCCTCCCCTCCCATCATTTCCTCTGGCAACACATCTACCTCGAAGAAGGCCACTGAGTCGATGTGTGACTGTGAGGAGCTGTTGAGGGCTGTGGCACCAAGCAGCAAGAAGGCCCATCATTTTCATAGGGTGCACCAAACCAAAGCTGCAGCTACAGAGCAAGAGAGGAGGGACACGAGCAGTGTTCAGATGGAGGTGCTGGGAGACAAGTTGCTGCCTGAAGAAAAGGTGTCATGCAGGGTTTGCCGGGACAAGAAGATGGATGAGCACTGTGTTCACATACTTGAAGTTGACAAGCATCCAGATATGGCGGATCTCGTAGGCGCTGTGTTAACCTGCACTCCACCAGATGACCATTTGTAACCCCTGCCTCAAGTGTGTCTGCCTTTATACTGTTTGCACTGTCTTCTCAAAAAATTTTAAGCCTCAGTGTTGCGATGGAACCACTCCTCCTGCTTGGGATATACACTTTGTCAACCTGAAGGATCTTGGCCTTACATGGGCGCGCCCTCGACCGGAGACCTTCAAATGATGTGGAAAAGACATTACCAGATTCATTATAAGAAGTGATGGGAATATTATGAGTTTCTGAAATCTGTGTGAAGTCATTTCCAGGCTGAAGCTATCTCAAAGTGGGTGAGGTTTGTTATCAGGCGATGTCGGAGAAGACTCTTGAGCTCCTGATAACCAACCATTGCAGAGGAACGGTTCAGGGTGTGCAGCGGCAGGATACAATGCAGGCATAGGCATATGGGAGCATGACTGCTGCTGGAGCGTGTCAGCCCATGGGAGGCATTAAGGGTGATGTCTATGGACCTTATGCTTGTCGCCATGGAGACACCCCCGATGATATTTGGGCTCTTTTCCGGCATCCAGCAGTAATGATTTATCCAAGTTATACATTTTACTAGCTCACAAGTATGCAGGTTTCTGATATTCTTGTTGAAATCGGCACCTCTGCTGTCCCTTCACTAAGGTCTGATGTTATTACCATGACCAACATTGATGAGGTTACCAGGATGGGCAAGCATGGTTTGACATGTTTTTCATGCACTAATTCCATTAGTGCACTTCACGAGGATCGCAATATTGGTCTTGAAGATGTTGAAGAACACCACAAAAGCAAGGATTGTGAAGGGGGGTGTTATCCCTGTGCCCAGCTCGAACAAACTGGCACAGACAAGTTGAGGCATGAGTGGGACTTTGCATATATAGGGGTAGGAATCATCATTGAAACCTGGCCAGATATGGTCTGGTGCATCTTGAAATATGTTTCCTGCCTTTCACTGACAATGGATTAGGTGCTTCAATGGATGCATCTGCCATGGCTCCATCATGCCAAGAAACAATTCCTACTACAGCAACAATGCCATGTCCTTGGGAATCCATCCAACCAAGCGGGAGCCGCGAATCTAGCCATTGCATATAGGAATATATTTTTTGATTCTACAGAAGCACTACGGAGATGCCATGTTTAGTTTGAGTGCGAAGAATGACCTTAAAGAAATGCTTCAGAGAGCAATTGAGGCATATGTCTCTGGCTTTCAAGTTTGGTGGCAGTCTGCTTGTTGTGAATAGCAGTCATCTCGTCCAGGAAGAAGTTGTAGCTATGGTAGGTTGAGTGACGGATGGAAATAATAACGATAACCTCATCGAATAACAGGCATCTCCTGAACAACATTCTTAAACCTGCCAAACCAAACATTTGCCTGCTCTGCAGCTAATGAGTTAAAAACCCACTTGCCATCCAGCCCAATAAGCTCCTGGAACAAGGCAGGGTTACAGTACATCTGGCAGAATATATTGTTTTCCATGTGTTTGCATTTGAAGTGAAAAACACCGACTGGGAGTCCAACATTATTGAAATAGTGGTCATCACAGGTTTTGAGGTGCTTGAGGAAGCTGCAGTTGTTATTGTAAAACATGTATGAGGGCATGGAGCCCGGATATTGTGGCGGGAAAGTTGCTTTGAGAAAGCTCTGGAAAGATGAGTCAGCTCAGATCTATGGTGGAAAGTCCGAATATATGTTTACATCAGAGACACCTTCAGATCCAAAAAATGTGGCTCATGATATAACTATGCCACAGCATCTGACGAACAGCTGCTCATTGTTTGTCCAGCCCCGGTGAAGATGCCCCTTCAGTTTGGGGTTCACAGCAGGCTCCATACCGGGATCTTGTTGTGGTTCCTGATGCAACAGGTCCCTGGAAATCCGCTCGCTCCAGCCAAGCTAGCTTGAGACACCCCGGTTTGGCGAAGGCAGGAATGAAGCTGGAACATGGCTGTATTTTTCTGTTCTGCAGCCATTTGGAATGCCCAGTGTGTTGGTTCGGTACATGTTCTGAAACCAGGTTCTGCCGGGGTGTTACAGCCATGTACACAGCACACATTCATAAGGTCACGATGAGAGTGACAATACAAGTGGTATTGATTCAGAAGGGCTTCAGTGCAGCCATGCACACAGCATGCATGCATGCGCACTGCAACACCGTTGTGTACCCCAGCTGACATATGATCTAACAGAACTTTAGCAAATGATGATAGATTTAAAAAAGCAGGAGCCTTACACCAGTTCCCATCCTCGCCTTGGTAAATCCTTGTGCAGCGACTGTATGTATGCGCCCATAATTCCTGGCCGGTGCCAACCATAATATAGTTGCACTTGGCGAGGACAGCATCCAATCTATGGTTTTGGAGCCCATGGTGAGGCAGGACTGAGGGACAGGCCCCAGTGCGCCTTTTCCCTGAGTATGGCATGCAGAAAAAATGCCTCTAACACAAGATCCCCTCCGAGTTCATCCTTGAGACGGGAGGCACTATGATCCTCGGAAGTGTGCACCAGACATAGATTGTATACTTTGGCGATACCCTTTGATGTTGAGCTTCAAATTAAATTAAAGATTTGCTTCTTAAGAAAAGGTGGACTCACTGGTTTGGACATAGTTGGGAGCCAAAGTAATGACACAATTCTTGCTCAACATAGCAGGATTCAAAGACGTGAATGTATTTTGGTACTTCCACAGCATAGTATTGACACTGCACATCTGGATTCTCTGCTTCGGAGACCGAGTGATTGTGGTAATAGCGGGTATGGCAACCTTGGAAAATTCAGTAATAAGTCTGAGAGTTCTGTCACCAGGGCAATATAGGGACTTTGAGAAAATTGGAATAATTCCGTGGTGCAAGGTGTACAGTCAGGCCTCAACCATACTCTTCTCACCAAGATTGGTATAGTTGCACTCTGGGCGAATGCACGCTGTGATCGGGGGCACAATCGATCGAGTACCTGGGGCAGCCAGGATAAACAAACAATTATAATGCACGGATTAGGTTGTTACCGAGTTTATGCTTGTGGCCATGCTGTTTGAAGTTGTTGTCCACAGAAGAAGAGTTCAAGTCCAAATAAGCCTCGTATGCCAGATAACTTAAGGCAGTCCAGATAAGCTGTATAATTGCTGGCTCAAGATCGAGAACCGAAGCTAGGAATGCTGCAGTAGGTGGCAGCAAAACGGCAGGGTGTGCTTTATTAGGAGGTACAATTTCGAGCCAGAGTCTTGTTGTCAGTTCAAAGAAGCGTTGAATGTGAAAGAATTGGAGGTCGTTTTGTAAGGAGGGATGTTGAAGCGGCCACTGGAGAAGTGAGACTGCAGTGGTCCTAGACATGCTGGTAGAGGGCAACCCAGTTAGTGACAACCATAACACATTCAAACAGACAAAGGCAAAAGAGAAGGGAAGAGAAGAGCCGAAGGGAATTGGTCTGTGAAGTCTGTCTGGCCTACTGTTCAAGGGAGCCCTTGAGTGAAAACCCTCCGCATGACACTCAAGCAGAACCTTTCCACATGAGTTTTGCAGGCTTTGTATACACCAAAGTGTTGCACTCAATTCCTCAAGAAGCTCTTTCCACATGAGCTTTGCAGGTTTTATATACACCAAAGTGCTTCACTCATTTCCTCAAGAAGCTCATTCGATGGAAATTGTGTGGATGTGGTTTCCAGTAGTTTCAACTCAGGTTTCAAGTTCGGTGAAGGATTATGGTAGGAGGCAAGGGCTACATTGAATAGATGAAGGGAATTGCTGTGGTGATTGATCAGCCACTGTATGGCATACACTATCTCCCTCTTTTCTCCCTCTTTATAAAATTAAGCCTGTCTGTTCATCTGAAGCCTTTTAAACTCCGCTCATTTCCACTGATGTCGTGCACCACAGTAACTGGCTGCCCGGCTTTGGAGTACTCTTACCTGCCGGCACCTCACCAAGAAATCCTTCGGCATCAACGGCATCTGACATTACCTTTCTAAGAAACTTTGCTCTGGCGCTAACATTGACAGATGGCTCCCACTGCCCTGAGACAAAGGCTGCCACAGTGAAGAAGTAGGCTGAAAACAGACATATTTCCTCGGGCGGAGTGAAAGGGAACCACATGTCAACTCAACTCAATTCAATTCCATTAATGAAGTGTGAGATAATTTTGAATGTTATCTTGCTGCCAATAGGGACTTTCAAAGCTGCCATTTCATTCCACTTTTATTTCATTTCTATTTCGATGTCTCCAGGGCTCGAAATGCAACTCAACTCTGATCCTGACCGTCGAAATGATTTGAAATGGAGGTTCAGCAACTTCGGCACAGCAGCGGAGACGTAACTCAACCGAGTTGATGATCACACGATGCATCCACGGTCCTACTGGCTGCATTACGAGGTTTCACCAAAAAATATGGTGAATGCACATTTTCACCTTCTTTACCCGGTGCCTGGAACAAGGTACATAACTCTGGTCATCAGGACCAGATATTTACACAGGAAAGTATATATTCTAGAATTCAAATATACTGATAGATAGTAAGATGAGTTATAGCTGGTTACTCACATGAGTCTTCAGGCCCTCTGACAAGGTGTTCATAGTGAGATGAAGATAATATTGTGCAGAACATGCACCTGAAAAGTCCGTGAAAACCCAGTGAATTTCACGGAGTGGGGTTCCACAATGTAATTCTGCAATGTTTTTTTGCCTCCACTTTGTGTGAAGTTCACTGAGTTTTCAAGTGGAAACTTGGGAAAACTGGACCCAGTGAATTCATAGTCGCTTCATTTGGAAGTGGATTTCATTCCAAAAGTCCGTGAACTGACCCTGCGAAATGTTCCACTCACAGGGTTGAACTCAGTGAAAAAAAGTCTGCGAAAGTCACTGATTTTGCACAACTTTCACAGATTTCTAGAGTGAATTTGGGAGCAAAACCCCATGAAATGTCTCAGCAAAATTCACATGGTTCTGCAACCACAGTGGTCTAATACCGTGATCTTCCTGATACACTTTTTCAAAGTGATATGAGGGGCAGATTGCACAGACAGCTTTGAGAACATACCCCGGACTTGGAATCAAGAACGGACAAGTCCACACTCGACTGGCTGTGTAAAAGAGCACTGCGGGCAATGACAGGACTCGTGTCCATCAGCGCTTGCATCCGTTGTACCACGGAAACTTTGTTTGGACGGTGTCTGCATGCCAAAGTGCTGTGAACATGACTTCAGGAGGAAACAACAAAGCTTGTGTTGCCCCATATATTTTCGAGATCAGTACTTGCCTCGATTTCCCCCTCACGGTTGGCATCCAGCAGACCCGCGCCTGTCGCTCCCAGCTTCTCACGCTGATCACGGTAGCCCTTCTTGAGGCTGTGGTAATTCAGTTTGTATCTCTCCGACAGGGAGGTAACGTACCTGGCTATACAATTACCCATGGCAGTCGTAAGCGTTCCAAGATCCTCTGCCTCGAACATAGGCTCGGCAGGAGCTTCCGGCATGATGAACAGTGCCTGTGTGATCTCTGCGTGCAGGTCTGCCGGCTTTTTGCCTCCAGTCAGCATGGATCCGGGGGCACTTTTGACAAAGCCAAATGATTGCCGATAGAGCTGGCTTCCTTCAATGAGGGTGAGAAGCTGGTCAGTGAGGTAGTGGTATGCCTCCGATGCCCATCTGATGTTTTTCAGTTATTTTATACACCAAATACCGTAGAGTGACACGCACCGTACACTCGGTGCCTTTCTCGCCTTTTTGGTCATCTCCTTCGGCTGCTTCTCCTTTAACGGCTTCTTCGGTTGCGGGTTATTTTCCTTCCCCTTGTTCGATGCCGTACGGGCAGTCTTCAGCCTGTCTTGCAGACTTTCCTTGACAGACGGCATTGAAAAGAAAAATGACGAGAACTGTCAAAGTGCAATCACAGATTTGTGATACGGTGTTCAAACTCCACCGTGGTTGAGGCCGTTGTATGCCGAAATAGAGATTAACCGTTCTTTAAGATTTTGCTCGTTCGGCTGTGCTACTTCCCCATATATCCCCTTCTCCATTTGTGTTCCCTCTGCTCTTACTCTTGGATTAACCCCTTACATCCTTTCATTGCTGTCCGACAGAACCTTTTCATTATGAATGGCCACCTGACCTGTGTGCAGTCTTTTTTTGACAGGATGCAGTTGCTGCGACTCACGGCGCAGCTCGATTCGATGCTTATCACTGGGCCGGTAGCCCACATAGTCCTGCCGTTCATGGACATATAAAGTAGGTGCTTAATTTGTTGAACGGCGACTCCTCTTCCCCTGCAATTTGCTGCCCTCCAATATTCTTCTCTGGGAACACTTGCAGCCGACTGCGTGTACTGCCGGCTATCTTTTGGACTCGGATTCCACGGTCAAACCAAGACGTCACTGCTGAGATTCTGAGTCTCTGGCCTTTTCCAGTGGTGCCGCCCCAATTTTGATGTTTCCTTTGATTTTGTTGGGTCTGTGGATCAACCCAGGTCAAGTCATTGTCTGTGCTGCAGCTGCGTTGAAGTCAGTGCACCTCATTCGCTGGGGTCGAATAACAGCAAAGATCTTTCTGGGTATCAATTGTGTTCATGCTTACCATTCGTTCTGAATCTTTTCTTTCTGTTCACCGGCATCCTTCTTTCTTCCACTTTGACCAATCACCCCATGCTCCATGCTCCTTTCTTTGGCTTTTGTCTGGCAGCACCCCTTGACGGGTTGACTCCCACGGTTATCATTCTCGCATGCAATCATATATAGTCAAAATACATTGTCGGTTCTCTCGGGGTCGGCTGGTGGATGTGCAGACCTTTTCCGTGAGCACAAGATCGGGCACGCGTTAAGATAGGTTATTATGGCGGCAAATTGTGTCCCTTCAGCTGGCAGATCATTTCACGGCATTATATATTGGTAGCATGCACACAAATTTGAGTAATTTTGTTGTACCTCCACGGTACGACGAAGATGTGACCTACCGGAGCGAAGCGGAGGTACATCTTGTTGAAATGAAGTGAAATGGAGTTCAGCTCGGGGACATTGGTGGCCGTGAAACACAAGTGGCATGCCCCGTGGCTTATCAATTGATAAGCCACAGTGGCTTATTGGCAGCTTATGGCTGGCAGTTGGGCAGCTGTCAGCCGGCACACAACCGGCTTATTGGAGTCACCGGCTGCCAACAATCACTTGATTCAATCTAATCTTCCTGATATCAGATATGTCACAAGCAGCTGGGATCAGTTGTCACCGGCAAATTGACTACCCGGAATTGGCCCGAATCTCCGCGGCTGTCATTGGAGGTGATACAGTTGATTGTGGTGTGATAGAAATGTACTTATAACTATGATCTGTCGAGAATCCTTGTTGCTCTCACCCATGTCCTGCCACGCCCCACCAAAGAGGTACCTCTGCCTGTGTTCTGAATGCTCCAAGGTCACCCACATAGATGACCCTGGGCAATCTATTCCTGGTGCTCTTGTCAGCTTGACTACACGCAAAGAACACAGGCGTAATGACTCTGAGGCCGCAGTGGAGGAGATGCCTGGAATTTCCGCAGATACAGGACCCCAGATTCCGGAACCACAGCCAACTACAGACAATACCCAGACTACTCTCCCAGCAAATGCTTTTCAAGAAGGTACAAATTTACGTCAGCTTTTGGAAAATTCTCTTACATACCAATAGTGATTGACAAAATTCGCATACTCTGCATGACACTAGGAGTTTGGTTGAATCTCCATGTTGGCATAAGCCGCGAAAATTCAGGGATCTTTCTGAAGGCAATACAAGTCATCATAGCTATAACTGTCAACCTCATCTTTCGAATTTTGCGTCGAGCTGGGTTGGATATAGTCCCACCAACCATAGATGTACCAACGGACATCCGAACTGCATACAAAAAAACTGGGGTGGAACCTGAAATCATCCGGATACCTTGCTGTCCTACTTGCTTCAAGCCATACTCGCTTGAAACACTCCCAGATGTTTGTGACTGGAAGAAATCTCCTAGATCTTGGCCATGTGGTACAGCATTGAAAAAGCAGGTTTTCATACAGAATAGGAAGACCAAGAAAAAAAAGAGCAAGATGGTTCCCAAATGCATATATGCTACACAGTCGTTTGAATCTTGGTTGCAATTTTTTCTTTCCAGACAACAAATTGAGGAGCATCTGGAGAAATCTTTCCAACAGGAGCAGACCAGGCGGAATAGCCCACAGCCTAACATTATGCGTGATGTGCAGGATAGCCCAGCCTGGCGGGGCCTTGGCAATTATCTGTGGACTCGGTATCATTTAGTGTTTGCATTCTACATTGATTGGTTCAATCCTTTTACAAACAAAATTGCAGGTATGTCATTGTATTCAGGAACCTTTTTTTTCTTCTTTTTATGGGTAGCTTATTGTACTCTCACAGGTCAAGTTGCATCCTGCGGGGCAATTGTCATGTATTGCCTCAATCTTCCTATTGAAGTTCGGTTTCTTCTCAAAAATATCTTCATTGTTGGCATAATACCTGGAGCACCAGATGTTTGGACTATCACACATATTCTCATTTCATTCGTCGAGATGATGAATAAGTTTGCTCTGCCAGGGATGGTTCTACCAACCTATAATCATCCTCATGGTGTTCTTGTTGCAGCTCGGGTCCTTCCACTTATTGCAGATCTTCAGGCAATCCGTAAAGTTTCTGGTTATATGGCATTCAATGCGACTTGGTTTTGTAACTGGTGTCTTCTGACACACAACATGATTGAGGACTTGGACTACAGGTCATGGCAACCTCGTAACAGTCATACAGTCTCTGCCCAGGCAAAAGCATGGCATGATGCCATAACTGTAACAGCAAAGAATGCGCTACCCAAGATATCTGGGGTGCGATGGTCCCCAGTACATGACATGTTTCAATGGGATCCAGTCCGCCACATCATCCTGGGCTTTATGCATAACTGGCTCGAGGGTGTACTACAGCGCCATCTTCGTTTATTCTGGGGCATAGGCCGGCCAAAGAAAAAGCTTGTAGACACACAAGCCCTCGGGGAACTCGATGATGTTGACGGATATTCTCAGTCAGAAATGTCTGAAAGTTCTGGTTATGCTACCGAACCAGAGGATTCAAGTGATTCAGAGACCGGACATAGTGCTGGGCACACAGATCCAGTGCCATCAATGCCCAGTGCCATGGATGTTGACGAAGAGAGTGATGATTCAACAACTCCCACCCCTGAAACATATTTCAACATCCCACCCTTTGAGGATGGTGATGAGGATGAAGATGATGAGGTAACTATCCTTGATGCCCTTGGCATGTTCAACTTCTCTCCGGTAGAACTGGGTAGCATCCGTGCTTGCATCCGAAATATTTCGCTTCCAACCTGGGTTGCTCGTCCATCTACAAATCTTGGTGAAGCAAGCCACGGAAAACTCAAGGCTTATTAATATCTTCTTCTCTTTACAGTGATCTTCCCATTGATAATTCCCGAGCTTTAGTGGGGAAAGGGTCAAACACAGCTGGCTTTTCTTTACAACTTCCACCATGTTGTTGGATGTACAAACATTCTTGCATCCTTCACCACCTCCAATAGTCATGCAGATCAATTCACGGACCTCTATGTCAAATATCGAAAGGCTCTGCCTCAGCTGTTTCCAATCAAATTCAAATCTGTTCCCAATCATCATTTTGCAATGCATAATGGATCCTTGCTGAAATTTTGGGGCCCTTTTGCGGCACTCAGTAAATTTTCCGGAGAGCGAATGAACGGCATGCTTCAAAAAATCAAGACCAATGGACAGACCAGTATGTGGCTAACATTAATTTTGATTCCTGGAGACTGAGTTTCTTGTCCACTGCCAATAGGTGATATGCCCTTAACAATGGTCAGGCAGATGGCACGCCGTAGTCGCTTGGAGGCAAAATTGAGTGATGACCAATTTAATGGGGGATCCGGTGGTCAATTAGCCAAGGTCCTTCAGCCTGAGACTGCAACAGTCAGACAAGCAGCCCAGCCCTTAACAGAATCTGAAGTTGCAAAGATAGTTGCTGGTGGGACTGAACTGACACCGGAGGAGTATGAGTTGTTGTTGGACCACCAGACCTCCAAAGGACAACTCTGGCGCTCATGGCTTGAGTTGCCCATCCAAATGGTTCACTCATCCTACCTCCGACTGTTGTGAAACAGAAACATTTCAAGTTGGGTGATCAAACATTTAGTTGTTTTTCCACACGGCACAACAGCTCTGGAATTCAATTTAAGAGCCCAGACAATCCTAGTGTTCGACTCACTGGGTTTATTCAGGAAATATGGCAACTCCCACTTCAAAACCACATGCAGACATTTTCCTCATTCGGAAACACAAACTTTTGCCACCCGCTTTACTGCAGAAAACTCCATTCCCCTCTCAGTCTTTTTCAAACCACTGCTGTTGATGCAGAACCATCCAATCAGTTTTGTATCATCGAGCCTACAAATATTTTGACACATCTAACTTTCTATCATCGTCCCAAAGGGACTTACGGAATTAACAAGCGGATCTTGGTACTCTGTTGGGCATTGAACCGTGGACGATGTAACTGAAGTAGATACCAGATTTTGTTTTCCAATCTCATTGTTTGTTTGTGTTCAAGTTTCTGTTTCATCAACTATTGACCTCAGGTAGGCTGTATTGCCATCAGTTTTTCTTCTTATATTCTTTATGGATCCATACGATGAATTAACAGTAGCTCTGTCCACTATACACTTGCTGCAGAAATCATTTCGGAGCAGACCAGCAAATAGGGGCTTTTTCTTCCCTTTCACATTTCGTGACAGTTTTAATAATGGCCACGGTCCATCCTGCCTAGCAGCCCCCCCATCATCGCGATGTTTCGAAGAAGGTCTCCCCCCTCAATGCTCCCCGGCAGCAGCCTGCATACAACCCCCATCTCCAGTCAGTTGGTGCCCATGTTCTCCATCTCTTTCTCTAAATTCTCCTGCTCAAATCATAGCCACAACAGACACATCCGAAAACGGGCCCTTTCCATGGCTACAAATATATTGCCCAACTCACTGGACGATTCATAACACACCTTTTCACATGCCCACCCTTCCCCCCACAATCTACACACTCGCAGGCGAAACTACCATATTTTATTGTGTACACCCTCCGTCGCACAAAGTTGCATCAGTCCGTCACCTATGCAGCACTTGTCTTGCTGCAGCGCCTAAAAGTGTGTTTCCCCACCACGCGCGGCTCTTCCGGCCACCGCCTCTTCGAAATGTGCAACTATCTCGACTGTGACCTCACTGTCGATAACCTGATATTTGACCAGCAGTGCCAAGCGACACCGACATAAATCTCCAGGAGCTGGGATTAATCTATTGGCCCATAGACCGGAATCCAGGATTTGGATTAATCACCAGCCAACTGCAGGCAATGGGTTGCAAAACCAAGGGGTGGGTACTCTTGCAGTAGGTTAAGCAGGTTTAAACTTTGGTTTTAAACAGGTTTGAGCATGGCAATCGTCCAAAAACAAGGCGACAACAGGATTCGAACCTGTGAAGCTCAGCAACCAATTAGAAGGTAAGCGAACATAACCGCTCCACCACGGAGACGACGTCAGAAGGATCTTCATGACATTGCTTAGTGGGTGGGGATGGCATCCTCAAATTATTTCCCGGAATCTCGGGTCAATCCCTGTGCATTCCCTTGTCTGGTGCAAGTGTGACATCTAAGTCAGTCTTGGGTTCGATGTTACAGTACACATCTGCTGTTCATTGCAACACAATCAATCCCACATTGTTCGCAGTTCCTAGGTCTGATGACATTGATCCTTCGAGCCACTCTCTCTTTGCGGTGCATCAAGCAGGTTTAATCGAGTTCAAGCCAGTTCAACATAGATTAAACTTAGTTCTGATTAAGCTGATTACGGCAGCTCAGTTTAATGGCAGGTGTTGAACACAGATCAATTGCAATGGATGCTCATCCAGTTCAAACCCTCTCATTCAGGTGTTCACCTCAACAATGTGCCTGGATCAATTGAAAAGGAAAGGTCAGACGGTTACATCGCGTCCGAGCGTAAATCTTACCGGTTGCAGTTCCCTCGCAGGTCATCATATATCAGCACATGCTTGCCCAGGATGAGCAATTCGAGGGCAGTATGGTACCGAGGAATAGGGTCGCCCGATTCCTGAATGAAGCGTTGATGATTCAGGAAGATCAGTATGTGATGAAACTTCCCTTTGGATGGATCTGACCAGCCTAATTCTTAGGCGAAAACTTGTCCGAGCCCTGGACGGGGCACACGAGCAGGGTCTTCAGTGCTTGGGTCTGAAATAGTGAAGCGACGAGAAAAATTAGATGCCCCGCTCGCCCCGTGGCGACGCGACGCGAACAGCGCGAGATAATGCCAACAATCGGCGACAGAGTTGCATCGCAGAGCGCAACATCTCCACCGTGCCTGGTGGAGAACGAAAAGCTCTTTCTTCCATCCGATCTAACAGCTGCCGAGCGCCGTGAGCTTGGACTGACAAGTTTAGCCATCGAAGAAGCGAGGTGGCGGGAGGGTCAGGCCTTCGACGCCTTGCGTGTGGAATAAGGACCGTTGTAAAGGCAATTCGGGCGCTTCGGGACCGCAAAGAGAAAAACGAAAGGCAACAGAAACAGAACTCGCGAGCGGGGGACCACATTAACGACGCTGTCCGCCGGCGAGAATTCTGCATGAAAACTTACGATGCCGCGCGACAGGCGATGATTTCGCTGGACTCGATGTCCCAGGGCCCAGATTCCGCCTTCCCGCCGCTGTCCGTTGATGATACATTCATGAAATCGGTTGTTAAAAAGCGCCAGCTTGGTGATTCCCGCTTCACGGATGGACAGCTCTTCACAGTTGGATCTGACGCGACCCAGCCCAGCATTCAGCCCATCGGAGTGTCGCCTGCACTTGAGACAGGAGGTCCAAGTACGGATGCAGGTCCCAGTACGCAGATGTCCAAGCGTAAATCGGGTAAGCCTATTTTGCATTCATATTAAGCCTAGCTGACGTAGCTCTGAAGGCGCAACTCGACGAAAGCATATCTCATCCCCGAGCGCCCAAGAAACGGCTAAAAAAGCGAAAGAACGGAAAGAGGGGTGGTTATGACGGGACCTTGGAAGAATGGGTAAGCTAACGAACCGGGAAATGGATGAATGGTCGCAAGAATGTCAGTTCGTTCGTCAACCCAATGGACAGGTTCTGAACTTCTCATTACCTAACAGCCGATCGTGTTCAGTGGTTCCGCGCCGAAGCAGAGGTTCAATGCTGGCAAGAACACGTAGAAATGCGCCTCGCAGAGCTTCTAAGGACCATCCGCAGCTTCCACAAGTGGGACGGGGTTTGGATGCAGCTCGCTAACACCCCGAAATTTGGATATAACGCGTATGCCAAGCAAAAGGCCCACATGTATCGGGTCCGTGGGGAGCAGTGCGAGAAGTTGATCAGAGATTCAGGGTACGGTACACTCTTGGAGCCTGGGACAAATTTGGTTGAGCTCGTTGTTACGGAGCCGGCGAGGGAACCACTGTATTAGACAGTTTCCAGGATAATTTCCGTGACGTGACAGAAAGCCTGTAGAGAATTAGAGTTGATGCCTGGCAATAGCCCAAACTTGGGACAACCAGTGACCGGGTCACAAAAAGGTTCGACGCGGAAATTGTCTCGTAAAATAGAGTTCCTGATGCTGATGAGGTTGGAGTCATGTTAGAACCTGTTACAATGGCGAAATTTTTCAGCTTGGCCGACTCTCTAGCATCCTGTAACCCCCAAGAGGCGAGCGATCTCTGGATCGTGGAAGTCGATCTGTGCACGTGAGTTTGACGTGCAGCGCCACCGCCGTACATCAGAACACTGCTCGGACAATGGGGTATGTGCAGTATGTACAGAGGGATCAACTCTCCATCGGCTCTGTTGCAGGTTGGCGAAGACACGCCGGTCGGGTGGGTTAAGCGGGACGCGACGCGCGCGTAGATGGTTAGTGGCAAGTGTGTGGCGAGTTGATGGCCGCGCGGACGCCGCTGACTCAGACTTGCCTTATTCGGGGGGGGGGGGGGTAGGTCCCCCGTGGGAATTTATCCAAGATCCAGAGATCGCACACCTCTTGGTAACCCCCGTACCCACCGTGTGATTCGTTGGCACATGGGCCTATTTGCTGTCAGTAATTGGTTCATTGAATTGTCTAGTTCAATCCGGTTTAATTGGTGGGATTAATTGTCGTGACTTAACTGCTCAGCTTTGAAAATCGGTTGGTGCCTGTTCTTGAACGTGTGTGTAGGGCACGTTTTGACCGATTTGATATCGTCTCCATGGGCGAGTGGTTGTATCTCATCGATCTCACCTTTGGTCTCTATGGTGGCATGTGTTCGATTCCTTCCCGAAGCAGATTTCTGCTGAATTTCAACAACCTGTTCAAACTGATTAAACTAGTCTTGATTAAACACCAAGTCGGCATAATGTTCAAATCAATGAACTCTGTGTTTAAACCTAGTCGTGTTTAAACCAGATTATTCCCACCACCTGAATACTGCTGCTTAACATTCACTCAAGTACGATTAATCCAAATCCCGGATTCCGGTCTATGGGTCAATAGATTAATCACAGCTCCTGGGGTTACTGCACCGACAAAGCCATATCCGGCGCCACCACCCATCGTACCCCCCTCTGTTGTACAAGAACTCAGCGTCGCCGATGACACCGGATACACTGACACATCAAAGGTCTTATCAGTACAGTTACTATTTCGATCAATTTGTGTTCGATTCAGAATTTTTGATACAATTAAAATCCAAAAGAAATCCGACAAATCGAGAAAAAAGTATTGCCGCAATAAAAAAAAAGTGGGTGTGATGCGTGACAACGAATTGAATGAAATAGTACAGTAATTGCAGCAATAACAGTATTTCAGATTGATTTGGGCCAGTGCAGTGCCCAATGTTCGTATTTAATGGCCAGGGAACTACTTTACCATCAGAGAATGATTGTAAAGTAGTTGGCGATTTTGATCTGTTGATCAGAGCTGTGCATCGGCGATCAAAGAATCCGGCACTCTTCTTTTCTCCTTCCCACTTTCAAGAAACCACCCTTGCCAACATGCACAACCTGCCCAGGCTAACCCAAGCTCGAACTCCCCTTGAGAACTCTCTCCTCCATCTGCTAGTAGCGCTCAACCCCCGGGCCAATCTTGGCAAACTTCTTCTGAACGGACTAGAGCGCAAAATGTATGCAATTCCCCGGGCTTCACCCCATTATATAACTTGCCTTCATGCAGCCTTCTTGGGTGGCTGTATAAGACTCAAACCGGGGACTCAACAGTCACACAATTAATGTTGCCGCGACTCGATAAGTCGAGTCGCGACTCGGGAAGTCGACTTAAATCCAGGTTTGACTCGACTTGACTCGACTTGGAACCGCTGAAGTCACTCGAAGTCGACTTGAGTCGACTCAAGTCGATGAAGTCGAGACTTTTTTTTGATAAATACTCAGACCAGTACACAATGTCACCTAGATACATAAAAACAACCCGAAACTGTCCTAATTATTTACGGGAACACGAGATCAAACTCAATCCCCATTCTCCTCCGGCATTTCAAGGTATGGAATCTCTGCGAAGTCGCAGCTGTCTGAAATCTCCCTCCTAATAACTTTTTTGTGCTCATCATCACCTGTGGATGCTTTAACCCGCAGCCAGTCCTCTTCGTCATCGGCAACAATGACAGACTGCCATTCCAGCCTTGATTTTTTGAAATGAAACTTCAACATCTGAAGAGCCTCCATTAGTACAGTGTTCTATGCCCTGATGGGACAACCAAATTGAGATCTTGTTCGGAGAAATAAATATGGCTGTACGTAGCAAATTTGGTCGGGCCGATCATACCTTTGGGATTAAATCTTTGTTCTCCATAACAATTTTGGGTAAACAGAGAAGGATTTGTCGATATCGAGCAGGATCAAGGCAAAATCTTGTTATCACCAATTTGACACCACTTGGGACAGCGTCACAATCACGCCGGCAAACTCGGTTAATTAGTTACCGTAATCTAATCTTCCACAAATTCACTTCCGATTTCAGCCTCCTTGTCCTCGCTATCGTCCTCCTGCTCTTACTGCTCCTTTTTTTTTCGGCTTAGGCAGCAACACCTCAATCTCGTAGTCAGCAATCTTTGGTTTCGCCCACACAGGTCCCGTGATGTGACAAGCCCCATATGGACCCATCTGGCCCATCTCGTCAATTCTGAAGGTTCATCTCGTCTGTATGGGCTAGGATTGGGGATATTAACTGTCAGCATTGCAATCCTTCACCATACCAATTTCCATGACCATCCAGCATTGTACAAAAGCTCCAGAGCGGAAAGTCACATCAAATCAATTTCGATTTTGAGGACTTTTGAGAATGATTTCAATTTGGAACCGGATCCCTTCTCTCGATAAACCCTACCTTTCAGTACAGTATACCTGACATGTATTCTAATGTACTAGTAAAAGTCCGAGGCCAATATATGTTGAGGGAGCGCATAAAAACTGTTTGTCCCATCTGATCATTGTGTCCCATCAGGGCGTAGAACACTGTATAGGACTAATATGGTGTCATCGTTTTGTATCGGTCTCAGCTGCAGATGAAAACACGCTTTCAGATGGCACAGAAGTTGCCTGGATTGCGGCATAGTCGGTGAAGAGGCGATATATTCTGGGCCACGTTGTTTTCCCGTGATTCTACCTAATAAGAGGTTCAGTGGTTGTTGTTAGATTGTATATGAGCCTAAACAAGCACTGACAATTCAATAGCCAATCATATCAGTCGAGCTCCTGAGAGGGATCACAGTATGTTTGTAGTGCCTCACCTCTTCTTCAATTGACTGGTTCCCACCGGTTCTTCCTGTCGAAAAATCGAGAGACTGTTGGGAATGACAGGGACGTTGTGCCAGATTCAGTATTCCTGTGTGCACTGTTCGAGAACGAGAGATGCACCACTGCCAGAATCTGATTCAGATCCCACAGGAGAGCTTGAGCCGGAAGCATTTGCGCTGATAGCTGCGGCTTCATAAGCTTCAAGCTTTGAAATTTTCAGTACTTATTTCAAGGGCTCGGATGAAGTTGAAAACCTTCTCATAAATGATTTTCCTTGCCATCGCTTGATCTGGAGCGGACCAATTCTGCTTGATCCATTCCAAACGAACGGACGGATTGAAGTAAAAAATTGCTGCACAGGCTGTATGGCCAGTTTATTAGTTTGAATGTTGTATTATGCAAGTTAACTCACCTCTTGCAAGTATCGAAGCCGGCGGAGCATATAAATGCCGAATCCCACCGTGTTTTGACATCTGGCAAAACCATAACCGGAGCGAGTACTACCGGTTCCTTGACAACTGTATTCTCGACCAAGGTGACCTGCGTCCAAAGTGAATTGGTATTGCCTTGTTTGATAATGTCAAGAAGTTGATCACGACGTTGGCCAGACTTGCGAATAAAGGCCACAGCTCTACGGGCGGGACCAGCCTTGCGTGTAGTTCGTGTCTGCCGAAAATTGACTGCAGCAGTATCGTTGTCTGTACCAGTCTCTGTATCAGGATCTGTATCTGTATCAGAGTGGGTGTCATCGTCGTTTTCCCTCTCCATCTGGCGTATCACAGCCTGGGAGCATAAATTGATGATGTGGGCGAAGCAGCGGATATAGTTCTTCTTAGCATCAAACTGGACGCCAATGCTGTTCAAAAGTATGGCAAGGTGGGCCATGAATGATCCATTGTTTGATGCATTGTCCAGAGTGAAGTGCCCAACCTAGAAGTAGGTGAGCAGGGCATGTGTGAAATATGGTTTCAATTACCTTACACTCAATCTCAGCAAGCTGAAGGATATTGAACACAATTTGTGTGAGCCGCTGGCCACTATGCGCACCCCGGATGCGTCGAAATGCCAGTAAGGCTTGGTGTAGGACAACTTGATCACTGCTCCAGATATCACCTGTAAAGTTGATCAGGCCGATAGTGCTCTGGAAATCCTTGTTAGAGTGGTATTGAACTTATAAATAAAGCTACTTACACCCAACTCGGCTTTGAGTTCAGTATAATAGAGAATCCAGGCATCTATGAGATTCCGGAGCTTTGTTCGATGGATAATGTCGTTGTCTGTCAGGGTCTCCCGCAAAAGAAGGAGGAGATCCAGAAACTCGCGATTTTCAATCAAGTTGATTGACTTGAAAAGAAAGCAGAGTCAGCATAGGCCAACAGAGAGAAATATATCGACAAACAAGATTGTTTGATATGATGACCTTGACCAGCTGATCTGTCAGGTTTTGAACTGAGAAGGGGAGGCGCTGCAACTCCTGTGCACGCTCTTTTGCTAGTTCTTTGTTGCGCTCTGCCGGACATTTATTCTCCCAGCCATATTTTTCAATAGCTGCGAGATATTCAGGAGCATGAGATTGGAGATGCTGACGGCATGTGGCAAGGCTGAACGGAGCGAGTAGATTTGCCTGGCCAATTATCAGTCTAATTTTAGTTATGAAATAATGATATTCACCCGCAGATCCGACACTTCTGGCCGCTGTCGAGAGTGTGGATGCCAAAGAAATATTTACAATCCGCGGATTTTTTCTCTCCTAGAGTTTGCGGCTCTGGACAAGCATAGCCATCGGTGTCCCGCTTGTACCCGTGTCACTTGTCAGCAGAATGTATCACAGTTTGGTTCGAATGAGTGCTGCGTCGCTGAAGAGTAGGTGCTGCAGACCCAGTCCCGCGCCCACGGCGTGATGGCCGAGGTGCGGGAGGGGTTTCATTGAGTTCTTCATCATCGGAATTCAGGGTAACAACCGGCCCGTGTGCCATTGGTACTGCACTACGAGTGCTACGGCGAACTTGACGAACCGGATGCTCATCTGAATCAGAGTCCCCCGCCGATTCGAACTGGATATTACGCAAATGTGGACCAGGGCTGGCCATGGCTGTCTGCTGTGTGAATTGCACTGCTAATCAGTTTGCAACAACACGGCCAGGTGTCTGCGACTGTTGATTCAATGGTGTCGATGGGACTGAGGACAATCAGGGATTGGTGCCAGGCTACATGTACAAGGCTGAGGTGACATTTCGTGGGCAGCGGATGTTCAGACTTAAGAGAGAGAGCGGCGGCCACTTCCCAGCATCCAAGTCTTTCTCAATGGCCGTTGCGCCCCTTCATATCCTTGAATACCCTGAATTTCAGGGTTCGCTCCCGTATATTGGGTACTGCATCATTGACAATTCGGTAAATACATTTTTACGAAGCCTTACCTTGATCTAATATCGTTTATCAGGGTCCTTCAACCCGATGGACACCAATGTGGATTCACATTAGCCATTGGCACAATGTTGTCCCACTTCCGTTACGTCCCAGAATGTGCACGTTGATTGAGCTTGTCAAAGCTGTTGATGATGGAACTTCAATTGAGCGTGCTATGGATCAGCTTTACATTGTTCAATTCCCATGGAGTGAACACATTTTCCTTGGATTCAAAGACTTGGATTCAAGACTACATCATCTTGAGGTGCAATTTTGCGAATTTTAGAACACTTTTTTAAATGGCTGATATATATTACACAGGCCCTTATTGACACTATGACCCATTCTTTGGCTAAGAAAGCAGCCGAAGAAACAGCAATGTACACAAGACTTGGATGGTCTTCGCATGGCACAAGGCGGTGCAGTCGCATTACTTTTACTTGTGAAGGATGGTATAGATACACGGGGAAAAGAGCATGATTATGGCTCGAATGAACTGCCAGACCTTGTCTAGTTGCTTGAGACCCGATACTTTTCATGTAATTCACTTTAATGTAGCTAAATTTTAAATGTTGAACCGCGCTGAGGGCATTCGGGAACATGGCAATCAAAGACAGCATTAATTCCGGAAAATAGGCATGTATCACACTTCCACCTACGCAAATTGGGGTCCTAATGACTGAAATTGTGGTTCTCCTTCATTCCTACACATTTCTAATATTTATGCCCGACTCAAGTCGACTCAAGTCACTTGAAGTCGACTTGGACTGACTTGCGAGTCAAGTCAAGTCTGACATTTGACTCAACTTGACTCGACTCAAGCCGGCTACCAAGTCGACTTCAAGTTGCCTCAAGTCTGAAGTCGCGGCAACATTACACACAATGGAGGCCGCCAGACGGCTCAGTGTGAACGAAATCTAACCTATTTCTTTCGCAGATAAATGTCTTTTTAATTGTGGGTGCGGACCACTGCCGCTGAACCAGCTCAGAGATCTTGCACGTGCAAGGTCTCCGCCTCATCTTACCCCAGCATACACCTCTGCCTCCTGCTCTCTTTACAGCTACCGCCGCTGAACACCCTCTCTACCTTCCTCGCGGCCCCCTATCACACCACTATCAGCACTATTGAGTGCCTCACCGCCCACGGTGGAATCACCTTCAACCTCCTCTACACGATCCTCGTGCCTGCACACACTCATCGTCACCGCACGCACTGCACCGTCACCGGCCTCAAGCACCCCATGGGTACAACGCTCGAGGGCATGCCCATGTACCATGTCATGAATCGCCTGGGTTCTACTTTTTCACGCGACGCATCCGTACGGATAGAGACACGTCTTAGCAGCACGGGACTCTCATGACGCCACCACGTGACCTTCTCACGGTTGAAACCCAGCCTCGGATTCTAAAGCCACAGACTCGGGGAGTCTGCACCACAGGATACAGAAGACGTTAGGGACTAGGAACCTGTACAGACGAATCCTAGTCCCCGGACGCACCAACGGCTGACACAGAAGCATACACAAAGTACAGGAGTGGTTGCAAACTGATCGGGGTTTGAACCACTGGATACAATGACATTCAGGATTAGGAAACCCGAACATCGGGTCTCCTAAGTCCTCCGACACCACGGAAACCAACACAAAGGAGTCTAGGAGTATCAGCATTAACACTCCTTAATGCTGGGATACAGGAACTGATCGCAATTGACCGCGATCACTTTAATTTATTAGAAGCCTATATAAGCACGGTAGAATCTCCATGTACAGTAGATTCTACCTCGTCTAATCTCAGGCTTCTACCTTGGCTTGACATAGGCATTGTCTCCACCCTGCCCTGCTTCCTTCACATCGTACTACAGGTTGTACCCACGCCCCAGGTTGTATACCTGAGTGGATATCACACCCTCTTTGACTCGTTCCGGGTTCCGCCTCGCATCCCGACCTATGACATACGGCCTCCTAGGGAGGACGCCGTACGACTGGTCCTACTGCTCGGGGAACACACGAGCTATTAGCGTCTATCGGGTTTCTCCTGGTTGGGGTTCTCGCCGGTTTACTCGCTGTTTAGCCGACCCGGAGGCCGTTGCTGACATACCAGCTTGGCCTTGAGGGCGTCGACCTCGTTGGCCACCTGCTCACACAGACGGTCACGGTCAGCTGCATTGCGACGGTGGCATACATCCCGTACTTCAAGGGCGCGATGTGCATCAATTGTGCGCTGGGGGCAGAAGTGGGTCGTTCTGACCGGGGTGCACCATGTGAGCTCAAGTGCGGCCCGAGCAAGCTCTCACGGCAGCATAACATGCGTGGCTTGTCCCTCTTCCCTCTCCCGATACTGACATCACCCGCAGTCTTCATTGTTGCTGCCGCCGCCACCGTCCTGTGCCACATCACCACTGTGCTGTCCGCGCACCCGACTCCCCTTTGTGTCACTGTCCCGTTGTGCGCTCACCTGCCACACGTCCCGTCTCCCCCATGTGCTGCCTGTGGCTCTCCATGGCTGCTACCTCCCGTGGCCCGCTACCCCTCGCATCGCCCAGCCCCGTCTGCACACCTGCCACGTCGTCGCTGCACTGTTTCCTCCGCGTCCGCTGCACACACGCATCGCCCCGCCCCCGCGTCTCCGCCGGCACCAATGCTTTTGCATGCTGCCGCCACTTGGCTCCTGCCACCCAGCCACATCCCCACCGCACTGTGCCGCGCTCGCGTTGCCATGCTCCTCCTGTTCCATGCCGGCTGCTTCCCTGTACTCTCTTCACTCACTCGTCTGCATGTCGGCACGTCCGCTCCATCCTGTGTCTATCCCCACCATGGATGCCTCTCCTCCGTCGACACGTCCACGCCCACACCCGTCCCGTTCTGCGTCCGCTCCCACCACGAAGCCATGCTGCGCCCGTCTGCGCTGCGGCGCCCATCCCGTCCTGTACCCGCATCGATGCATCGCTGCTGCACCCTTTCCGCGAGGCGACTCTATGTCCACACCATGTCCGCAGACCACAGTGTGTCTGCGCCGATCCACATTGTTCGCGCCCATGTTCGCGTCTATGCTGTTCGCTCGCACACCCGTTTCGCTTCATATCCATCCTGCAGCTGCATCGGCTCCGCGTTGTCGTCCCGCCCACACCCCTGTCAGCATGCCCCTGCCTCTCCGCAATGGCATTCAAGCTACGTATGAGAAACAGGACACAAGGCACGAAGCTCGGTTTCCATTGCGCGTGGGGGCAAGTATGGACACCGTGTAGTCGCGAGTGGTGGCATGCACTCTCTTTCAGAGCACACGTGGCGGCCGTGGGCACACCCATCCTGCTCCGTGCCCATACCTCCCTGCAATGATGTCGGGGCCAAGTACGAGACAAAGGAACCTCAGGACGAAGTTCGCTTCCACTTACGCATGGGGTGAGCATGGGTGTTGTGCATTTGTGAGTTGTGGAGCACATGTCGCAGCTGTAGTCGGATGTACGGGTCCTCGCGCGTGTGTGCCCTGCGACGTACCTCTTGGGGATGAGGCGGAAGGGTGGTAGAAGCAATGGAATAGCGGAGTAGGGGAACACGGGAAGTCGGTGTGGTGGAGCAGGTGAAGGACATGGAATACGAGACAGTGCCGGGAGCAAGCGGGGACGGGTCGGGCGTGGTGAGCGGGGCCCTGGATAATATGATGCGGGTGTGGGATCTGCAGGGTGCGGCAAGGCAGGAACGGAAGGGCATAGATGGGATGGGGATGGCATGTGTTAGGTGTATGGTTTTACAACTGTATAGTATGGGCACGAGTACAGGGAGCAATACATGGGTTCTCATCTAGTAAAAGAAGTCTATCTAAGGGAGCAGCACGTGTATACGGACAAGACGAGAAAGTAAACGATTCACCAGACACCCTACCTACACCCCCTCATCCATCCGCTTGCCGTCCAAATCATCAGGGATGTTAATTGGCTCGCCGTCGTCCGACCAGCCATTGTTTCCTTGCTGAGCCATCACCTCCTCTGTCAGAATATTGTACTGTTTGAGCACTTCATTCCCGTACTTGGTCATGAATGTCTCTCTGTCCATGGTCTTCCAGTCTGTGTTTCCATGATGCACAACAAGCAGCAAGGTGACACCATACTGGGCATATTTGAAGCGGGTTTCGGCGGGGAAGTCGTTGAATTCGGAGGGGGTGAAGTAGTCAATGGGGACCTTCTTTGGCATTTGGAACGAAAGATCAGACTCAGCGGGATTCACAACACGGATCCGTGTGCATTCCACCACATTGATCTTCTTCTTCCCCTTCTCGCGTGCGTCGGTTTTGAGTCGGCGTACCTCCAGTTGATGAACGAAGGTTGTCGCAGAGACACTGCGGATGCCCTTTGCATTTACGGTGTAGATTTTCTTGCCTGCATCGTCGGTGTCGGACTCGTCATCGGAGTTGCAGAACTCATTGGCTATGAGAGCAACAACATGGTCAGGGAGTTTGTCCTTTCTGGCAAACACGATGCGCTTCTCAGTAAGCTATTTCGGAGTCCATTTAGAAACCAAGGACAAGGAAATAGAGTTGGACGTACACACTTCCGGTGCTTGCCGCTGTTATTGTCGGCTTTATTCAATGCTAGCTTTCCCGGCTGCCTCAGTCCCACTTTCGCCTTGTGCTTCGTATACAAAAAGGTGAAACTGCGGAAGATGTCACAGATGAGGATCGGATCGTCAACACCAGCAGCCGAGGGCGCCAAAAAATAATACGAAAATGATCCCGCCACGAGACGAAAGGTTTCCAAGTAGACTGTCTCGTGAACCTGGTTGTAAGGGGAGTCAGATGGACCCATAAGATCAGGACACCAGTGCGTCAACCCTGCCACCAGCACCCTTGAAAAGATAATGGTGAGGAATGTGTCTTTGACCTCCAGAATATCTTTTGCAGTATTACTGCCCTTCGCTGCATCCTTCTCCGCTCTCTTGCGGAGGTCAGAAACCATCCGGGAGGTACCCACAACTGCAGTGGATGTGTCGCAGAGGCTCCTGCACCCGGCTCCCACCGCTGGTCGAACGTAGCAAGGATGGCGGGGAGTAGGCATAGGAGGGGCTGCATTAGCTCGGGTGAGCTCCAGGAGGATATAGCCATGCAAATATCCCACCGCCTTAACATGTCTTTGATCAAAGAGCAGACACAAGAAAGTAATGTCAATGGTGCTCACCTTGGTACCCTTTTGCTCAAGAGGGATGTCATCCTTTTTCAGATGGTGCTGGTTTGTTTTTGCCTTCTTTTTGCCGGATTGGCGAGATTTCTTTGGCGCAGAGGCTGGATCCGGGAGTGGTGAATCACGAGCACTAGCACGCCTCTTTTCCCCTGTTTGAGGGCCGGCTGAACCACCAGGGTTAGCTGAGGCTGTTGGAGCTGAGGAATTGGGCTGAGAGGAGGAATCCATTGGGGGGACACAACAAGTGAAAGGAACAAAGAGAGATGCGGAAACACACCTGTTAATTACGTAATTACGTAACGCAACGGTGCCATGGACCGACGATCAGGTCAGGTGACCGTGTCAGTCATATGCACCAACCAAAATTGTGAAGCCTCCGTGCTTTGGCACATAGCCCCTCACAAGATGGGATGGATTGGAAGCTCAAAGGAGCTTCACCACAATCGCAAGCCCGGTCGTGGTCCTCTTGCAGATAAGCAAGGCAAGTCCATGCGTTAGCGGGGACTCTAGCCTGTACCCAGGGTTGGGGCCATGTTACCCTCGACGGGGCCTCTGTAACCTTGAGGAGGTGGGCAGAACTGAGTGCCCAGCCGGAGCGAGTGGTCTTGAGGTCCATCGCACCCGCGTTCGTCTTAGTCGAACGTGGTGATCATGGTGCAAGAAATGAATGTATTACCAAATCATGTACACAACGGTAAAATAAAGCTGATCGCACTACAGTAATTATCTACATCAAATACAGTGATCTCTAGTCTGAATCTGTTGGCAGGTCTGATCATGGACCTGGGTTTTTGATGGAGAACGTGACCAGTTCTCACGTCCAAATCGGGTCGATATTCGGGATTTGGCTACTTGCAACGGCCCAGCAGCCATTTTGACGGGATGGAACATTTATTTAAAGCTATTAGCAGGTATCAGAAAATTCTCCGAAAGGTTTGAGGTCCTTCTTGGTGTACTATTGCCATTTCAACTCAAATACATGAACAACGCCTCTCAAATGCATTCCGGATCCAATTTACTTGGTTGAAAGACCAAAATCGATTACTTATCCCGCCCTAATGCATTCAGAAATAATTCAGGTTCCCAAAGTTCCGGTGAGGCGAGATTGTCCAAATTTAGGCGTGGGGAAGTAATCACGTGTCAGCCAAAAACCCAGGTCCATGATTGGACCTGCCAACGAAATCAGACTCCGTATAAAATATTTATCAACTATCATAAATCTTGTGGAGTCTGACTACAAGTGAGACTAAGTGATCTCGAGAGGTGTCACAAAAATGGATCTGATTGATTCAAATTGATTGATCTTAGACTTGGAGTGGGTCTAGACAAAATCCGGCTAACGACTACCGGTAAGCCGTGTGTAAGCCGTCGATAAGCCACTGTGGCTTATTTTTTAATAAGCCACAGGGCATGCCGCTTGTGTTTATAAATGGAGGTGAAATGAAAGTGGAATAAGGGGAAATAGGAACGAAATGGCAGCTTTGAAAGTCCTTAATCACCCACACTCTATTCAGCTACAAATAAGGGAATGGGAGGCTGCAAAGCAGCCGACCAGTCTCTTGTGCCACACAAGTCTCTGCCATCATACCAATAGTTTCATCATTCTGCCTTCTTCCCTCTCTCCCACCATGGCATTCTGCTTGCTTGTAAGCCTCTACAGTGCGTTGCCTCGACTGCCCATTCTCTGATCGCTTATTGACGCTACTTACCTGTGCCAGCCCTTGTATACACGCTCAACCTCGTACAAATCGCATTGGGGGGGCATGGATAATGCACAACTTCGAATGGAAGGAAACGGGTGCGCCTCACGAGCTTGTCGTCCGTTCAAGAGACTCACCTAGTTCAGCTGAAGCGCAGGTTATGCTGATGATCGTGGCACTGTATACAACCCTTCCGATGATCTATCTGCTGTGTGTTGTCAACTGCTCCGAGAGTCTCGAGATTCTCATGCCATGCCATGCATGCTTGGAGGACGAGATACCAACGCTCCACCGAGCATCGGCTGTCGCGCATCCACGAAAACACAAAGTCCCTTGCATTCCTGGTGTGCTTCTGGAGTTCCGCTGGTGCGTCATGGCCTTCCGCCTGTATCACTGCGTTCCGGCCCCTGATACACGACGCCGTTTCGAGAAACCTAGCCACCGCCTAGCCGGAGGCGGTGTCTAGCCGCGTCTAGCCGGCTAGTCACAACAATAACGAGGCGTGACGAGGCGCCTAGACACACCTCCTGCCGCCTAAACTTGGTAAGCGAGCAGGGTTAAGGCGGGGACTGAGCGGTCCTGGCAGTATGGTGCAACCGGCTGATAGGGAACTGCTACATGGTAGGGCTGTGGAACAGGAGACAGGCAGAGCTCAATGTGAAGAAAACTTGCTAGTGTAGACGGAGACATGTCGAGGTATGTGCAGCTGCCTCGCCGACTGACATCTACGAAGCCGTTGCGGCCATCGGTGGGCCTCGCCAAGGCTGTGTGTACCTAAGCGAGAAAGCGCTGTTCGAGATCTTTGATGACGCCTACACAAAGCTCGCGGCACCTCGGCAGCGGTTCCATGGGCCTAGACATCCCACGCTCTAGCCGAGGCCGGAACGCAGTGATATATCTACCTGAAATAACCTGTGGGGTTAGAGGTCTTCGCCACAGCCTTCGTCGTCATGCGCGCCTCCACTGCGGGCGCGTCCTGCCCTCCCAGCCGGCTCCTGAGCCTGTGCTGCTTGCCCCTCGTACTCAGCCTGCTCCTCCCGTCCATCCCAGCTTTCCCTCCGAGCTGAATAGATGAATATTAACGTCTTGTCCCCAGTCGTCCACGCAGCCAGACTCATCAGGGCGCGCGCGCGCGCGATGTACGGCGAGGAGATGGTCCCGCTCCCGACTACACCACCTCTTCCGGTCGAACTTGTCCCCGCCTGGAGACTCGGGCGGATTCCCGAAGTTGAACTTGAACTTGAGGCCAGATATGCCAAGCCTGCTGGGCCTCTCTCCATCTGAACTTCTGTTGCTACTGTATGAAGCTTGTTTTACTTGAACACGCGCTGTATTGTATTCTGCCTTTCTGACTTTGGGATTTCGAACACCCCGGATGATTGATTTTTTGCCATGGACATGCCCCAACCCTGTTCAGTGCGAGCATAATCCAAGTTGATGCGAGTCCCGAGAGAGTCCAAGTCGACAGTCCAATCAATCGAGACAAAGGATGTGACCGAACGTCTATGGCAATCTGCAGACCTACAGATCGGTATATGTATATCATAAATTACCTATCGCTATCGTCTATCGTCTATTTCCTTTTCGCCGCGCTGTATGCCCTCCAAACTGCACCTCTTACAACCCCCTCACCGCCTCTAACCCCCCCGCACAACCCACTCCTCCTTCCATCCACCACCCCCCTATTCTCCGCCTCGCTCCCCACAAACGGCACCAGCCTCTCCCTCCTCTCCCCCTCGCACGCCGCAAACGCCTCCTCCCACCACCGCTCGCCCTCCGGGACGCCGCGCCACCCGCCCGCGTACAACTTCGCGAGCGCGGGCATGGAGGCGGTGGCGGCGCGTACGGCGGGCCAGTACGGCGGGGCGGCGCCGCGCCCACCGGCGGTGGTGTACCGCGTTTTGGATTGTCCGTGCGAGGGGGCGGCGGCGGCGGAGTAGGAGGAAGGGGGTGCGGCGTAGAAGCCGTTCGAGGCGAGGACGAGCGCGGGGGGGACGGTGATGCGGCCTTGTTTGTAGCAGAGCTGCGAGACGGTGACGGCTGTGGGGAGCGCGGGTCAGCGCGGTGATAAGAGTAGGGGTGTGGAAGCAAAATGAAATGAATGCGAAAAAAAAAATTGGTTCAAAACAAACGTCCCAGCAGAGAATGCGAAGCTGGAGAACTTCTCGCCGGGAATGGGTTCGAACCAAGCCTGCCTCCTCCCCAATACAACCCAACCCAACCCAAAAACAGCACGAAAGCCAAAAAAGCCAAATACTTACTATACAACAACGCCCCATCGTCCTCCGTCGCCCTTGCCGCGCGCTCCAGCAGCGCGCGCGACACCGCGTCCGGCTGCGCGCTTCCATTTTCATTATTAATCCCATTAATCGCAGGTGTCACAACGCCACTGGCAGGCAAGGGCGTCGCAGGCGTCTTGAGCGACGGGATGAGCGCCTCACCACTTTCGCCCTGGGTAGCACTCCCAGCAGCGGCTGCGACGCCGCTGGCGATGGCGAGGCTGGAGGCGATGCCGTTCTCGATTGTGGAGTTTTTGGAGGTGGCGGATTTTTTGGACTTTTTGGACGGTGGTTTGACGAAGCGGCAGACGTATCAGATCTACATATATATATCCGTGTCAGCGAGATTTGGAAGCGACGGGTGGGCAGAGAGGGAGGGGAGGGAAGGGGAGGGAGAGAGCGAAGGGACGAAGGAGAGAGACGAAGACAACAACACAACGCGACTCACCCACTTGCCATCCCACGTGCCGATGCTGGCGCGCACCTCATACGTCGACAGCATGGGGATCTCGCGGATGAAGTGGAAATGCGTCGCCGCCAGCGGCACCCACCCGCCGCAGCGGAAAATACTGGGGAAGGTGGCAAGCGCGAGGCGGAAGCGGGCGCTGTCGAGCGCCTTGGCGTACGACGAGTTGCTCATGTGGAGGTTGAAGTCCGCGTCGTCGAAGCCTACATCGTTCTTGCATGTCAGCATTTCATTCGACGAAAGAAACAACGACGCACCGACACGCCTCGTATACGTCCACTCTGCGCGGAACGGGTGCACGCCGATGGGGAGGTGCGCCTCGTACCAGTCCCAGCGCGAGCCGTTTCTGCTCTTTGGGGAGGTAGAAGTGCGTCATGTGCCACAGGTGCGCGCCGCGCAGCTCGAAGACGGAGCTCCAGACGCGGACTGTGCGACGACGCGTAAATTAGTACTATTTGCTCGATTTCTTTCCTGACAACGAAGAGGAAGAGCAGTCGAGCGGGAAAGCGCACCGTGCCATATGAGTGGACTCGGAGGCTGGCTGATTTCAGCCGTTCTCGCGTGCCGAGATCAGCGTTGGTTGATGTAGCTGATGCCGGATCGACACGGATCACGATTCTTCTGCTCTCCGCAGGCGTAGGGACTAGTCGAAACACGTTTCCTAGGATTATGGCCTTGAGCTACAGCTTCGCGTCCTCGGTGGCTTGCGTCTACTCGCTGTCGCCACAACTAGGAAGACCTCATTCTTTGTGATTCCTCCCGAGTTTGAAGGATGGACACTGCTCTCTAAAGCTCCCTTCGATAGAGCGATCGTGTCGTGCGTTGGTTAGTTGTTTTAATAATGTCGAACCTCACGCTTCGAACTGGCCTGCAGACCCTGCTACATCGACCACCATACGTGCGTCCCAAGTACGCGATGTAAGCACTGAATTCATAATCCTGCCACTTTCCCCCTTCCTAACGAGTTAGCAGTGCAAGAACGACACTGGCGCCTATCTGGTTTATCTTCACCTCCTTTGACCCCTTGCAATACGACGTCCGCTTCTCCTGTACCACCGCCGCCGACGCTGCATCCGGCGTAGCTTCCTCCCCCTCCCAACCATGGAACGCTTGCCTGAGACGTGTAGGCTGGTACAGTCACGCTCGTCCTTCCCCTCTGTTCCTTCGACCGAGATCCTCCAGCTCCGCACAGCGCAACGTCGTAGTGCACTGCATCCTCGGCATCTTTCGCGTGCCCAGGCGACCCTTCGCCCATAACTTCGACATCACGCACCTTCTCGGTCCCTCCACCCCGCGTCATCCCATCCTCATCCCCATTCGTCGTGGGGTGCGGTGCTGAGCGCATGAGGAGCGGCACGTACAGGAGTGGCAGGGGCGGAGGGCGCGTACAAATTACATCGTGCTCGGCCCGTCATGGTCGGGATGGGTACGGGCGCGCGCGCGGGTGCGGGCATGCGCCTGCGTCCGCCCGGGTCGGGTGGGGTCGGGTGCGGGGGGTGAGTGCGGGACCTTGCGGTACGTGGAACGGGTGGTTCGGAACGCTCGTATGTTCCTCGCTCGGATGCCTTGCTCGACTCGACTTGAACTAATGGATGTGCTACAGGATCCACACGCTGCGGCTTTCCGCTCCTCTGCGACTTCAGCTACAGTACACCGCCCTCCCTCCTCACGCCGCGCTGCATTTTTTGTGTTACTCCGACGTCCTGCCTGGCCTCCCCCCGGTCCCCTGCGCCAACCTCTCATCGGCTGCACCACATCGACCCTGTCCTCATTGTGCTTCCCCTCTCCCGTGGTCGCGGTCGCGCTCTCTTACGAGGGGCCGGGAGCGGCATTCACTGCTCCAATTTCGGCGGCACGAATATCGATCGATCTCCGCCGCCTCCCCCCCGCGCGGTCCCTCGACAAGAGGCCCCTTCGCATCTGCGGCAGCCGCATCCTTTCCGCGGGGTACAGCACCCAGAGCGGGAGGAGAACTTGGAGCGGGTAGAGAATCGCTCGTCGTGGCCCTGGATGTCGCGGCCGCACCGGCCTCTTCTCGTGGGCGTACATAGGCGCAGGGAGGATAATCTGCACGCGTCTGCGGCGGAGAGGGGGATCCACGGAGGTGGTGGGAGGGCCGCTTCGTCCGGCTGCACGTCATGTCGCAGACTGGCGCGCGAGGGTGGGTACGATGGAGAGCGGAGCGCGGAGTGTGTGCGTGCCCACATCGATAATTGTGGCGCGGCCGTCGGACTCCGTACGGAGGAGGGCACGACGCGACATCTGCATCTCATCTCAGGCCGGCGGCCCTGTTCGCGTCGTGTCTGTGCTCTGGAGGTGATCATGAGGAGGAGGAAGAGGGAAGAGCGCGGGAGGACGAGACGATGAGGAGGTGTGTAGCCTGGACGCGGACGGGCATTGACGCGGTCATAACGCATGTACGGGCTGCGCCGCCGTCCAGCGCGGAGGAGGTGGTGGTGGTGGTGATGGTGGAGGAGGCAGGAGCAGGAGAGGATTCAGGATGCGGAAACGCGCACATCTCTGCATCTTCGGGGCGCGAGTCCGGCCTTCCCTGATTCCTCGCCCGCACCCTTGCCCGCTGCCGCTCCCGTCCTTCTTTCCGCCGTCTCGCTCCCGGACATGCTCGTCGGCTTCTTTACATCCGGCTCCAGCGCGCCATGCGCCAAGCATCTTGGACCTCGCACGACACGCGAACTGACCTCGCCATCGGCAGCGACGTACACGCGCATGTGGCGCAGGATGGAGAAGAGGGAAGAGGAGCGAGAGCGGGAGGGAGAGGAGAAGAGGGAGAGTGGCACATGTGTCACCAGACGCGCCTCCAGCCGCGCACCGCATCGGCCGCGTCGAGGAGGAGGGGGAGGAGGGGGCAAGATGGCGGGGATGGGGACGGGATGGGGAGAGGGCACATCCGCGTCGACCGGCTGCTCCTCGCACCACACGCATCGCCTGCGTGGAGAGGGGAAGGTGTCCATGCAATGCATCGGTGTAGGAGGAAGAAGTGTGGAGGAGAGACAGGTGCTCGGGTTGCGGAGGCGCGGTGTCCGTGTCAAGAACGAGCTCAGGCACGAGACCTTGGTGTGCTCTGCACACATCTCCTTCTCCGTCCATTCCGTGCACACCCCTTCATCTTTCCATCTGGACGCGGTTCTGTGCCCTCTTCGCGTCGATTACTCATTGGGGTCGACGACGGTGTCCCACAATCAGCCCCTGCTGTCGCTAAAACCTGGATGGCGCGCGCGCACCCCGCGCCGCTTCGTCTCGATGCGAGGGCGAGGATGCAGGGTACAGTGAGGGAGACGAGGATGGGGATCGGGAGCGGACTCCGACGTCGTAGGCGCATGTGCACTCGATAGGGAGGGAGGCGTACCCTCACAAGCAGCTAGTGCAGACATTCCTGTGATTGTGATCGCTTGCTGGTCCTCCTCATCTCATCGTGTACACTCCTCGTCCGACCCAAATTGAGGCCCTTGATCCTGTTCCTCCGTTCCTGCACGTATTCCGTGTTTCAAGTCATATCATACACATACATGTGACATACCTCCTGCATCATCAGCATTCGAATTCTCATCCGTACTGTCAATGCAAGAACGATAGACACACCGGGAAATGAATAATTTCACCTACAGTGAATTTGTAACTGAATCTTATGGTTACACTGCTGCAGTGAAAATGCAACTTAATTTCAAAGACTAATACAATTTGAATCTGTAGACGAAGTTTATTACAAGTACTTTATGTACTCGTTCTTTTAATCAATTGGGAACCAGAGTTTTGAGTTGATGAAACAAACATCAGTGTGTTTAGTTTGTGTAATGAAAATAGTGGCTGTGTTCATTAGATTTTTGAAGTCTTTTTAAGAGCCCAATCTAATGAATTTAGTGGTTATGTAATCCATACAGACGGGGCAGGTTTGAATTAGCCATGTCAATTCCATTTTCCTCTTTAAAAAAAAAACACTTATAAAGCTTAGTTGGTGTCATGAATCGCCCGGGTTCTACTTTTTCGCGTGACGCATCCATATGAATACAGACATGTCTTAGCGGCACGGGACTCTCATGACGCCACCACGTGACCTTCTCACAGTTGAAACCCGGCCTCGGATTCCAAAGCCACAGACTCGGGGAGTCTGCACCACGGGATACAGAAGATGTTAGGGACTAGGAACCCATACAGACGGATCTAGTCCCCAGACGCACTACGGATGATACAGAAGTGTACACGAAGTATATGAGTGGTTACAAACCGATCGGGGTTTGAACCACTGGATGCAATGACACTCAAGATTGAAACCCGAACGTCGGGTCTCCTAAATCCTCCGACGCCACAGAAACCGACACAGAGGAGTCTAGGAGTATCAGCATTACCGCTCCTTAATACTGCGGTACAGGAACTGATCATGATTGACCGCGATCACTTTAATTTATTAGAAGCCTATATAAGCTCGGTAGAATCTCCATGTACAGTAGATTCTACCTTGTCTAATCTCAGGCTTCTACCTTGGCTTGACATAGGCATTGTCTCCACCCTGCCCCGCTTCCTCCACATCGTACTACGGGTTATATCCACGCCCCGGGTTGTATATCTGAGTGGATATCACACCCTCTTTGACTCGTTCCGGGTTCCGCCTCGCATCCCGACCTACAACATACGGCCTCCTAGGGAGGATGCCATACAACTGGTCCTACTGCTTGGGGAACACACGAGCTACTAGTGTCTATTGGGTTTCTCCTGGTTGGGGTACTCGCCGGGTTACTCGCTGTTTAGCCGACCCAGAGGCCGTTGCTGAGAGTTGGTGTCAGGGGAACCCCGGCTTCGGACGGTTTTCCATCTGGACCCGCTCCGGACACTTCAGACGGTTTTCCGCCCGGTGCTCCGGATACTCCTGTGCCCATCCATCCAACCGTCCAACCATCCGGGACATCCGTCCGCTCTCACTGGCACGTGCTATGTGATCAGGCCTGCGATCACTGTAGATACCTCCAGACATGTGCTACTGGGTAGTTACCAATTAGCATATAAGGTTTCGCCTAGCGTGGGAATCCTCATCCTTTCTTCTCTTCGGATTCCCCCACTAGGTGCACAGTATTCCCACTCCTGTATTTTAGTACCTATATTTATTCTTCAGATTCCCCCGCTAGTTTCTGCGCCCCGTGCCAAGCTTAAGGTTGCCCTTACAGTTGGTGGCGACTCTGGGGCAGGCTTGATGTGTAGACTCTATATATGTATTTATGGCAGTACAAACCACAGTTTTTGTTACTTTACGGATGAATTTTTCATACAGCCACAGTGACAAGTATCACCTGTTCCACCTACATTGTGAGGTCTCCGAGCATGCTATGCACTGGTCACCTCATGGCCCCTGTGGACCATCTGCACCTTGATGGAACGAGCTTCGACATATGCGATAGTGAGCGATGTGCTCCAAACTAAACCCAAACAACACACTTATCACCCAAATACAACCCAAGTCTTTCCGGAATAAGCGGTGAGGCCTATGGAAATAAGACTAAGATCGGAAATAGGCCGATCAGCGAGCGCAAGAGCCAAGATTCAGACGAGTGGTAGTCCCTTTACAGGTCCTAACAAGGTTGAAGGGAAGGTATGTGTTTCCCTTAGGAAGATGAACCTTCACTACAAGATATCACCAGGAATTGGCCTGAGCGATAATCAAGCGGTGGAAATAAGATGGTTTAAAGCTTCGCAGCTTATGAGACAGCAAGTGTTGAGAGTAGTGGTGGTGGTGGTGTTGTCCAACGACGTGCAGGAGACCTCAGATAGGTCGACAATATAACAATAGAAACCCCGTAGCTTATTTCCCAAGTGCCAATGATGATAGCTGACGACAATGACAGTAGCTGATTCCAAAACACAATTCGATTCCCAGATGTTAGATAGCCTCAATCACGTCCAAGATGTTTCCGATACCCTATTCCTTATTCCAACTTAAGGTTTCCCGATGTTAAATCCAACGACAATACACACTGAGCCAACCCCAGAAATAGCCCAATCGCAAGTGTTCAGCCTACTAATACACGGGTGATTCTGTACCCTACTCGAGATAATGTCCTGACTACTTATACAAACCCCAAAATCATATGCAAGTCTAAGAACAAAATAGAAATTAGTAAAATTGCCCGAGTTCCCCTTCCTCAGCCGTTTATCCGTCGGAAGGGCTCCCGCAAGCGTATTGCCATTGGCTGGTGCCCAGGATGATTGTGATATCTGTTCGAGTGGCGTTGGTCAGCCTAGGGGTTTGAAACCCTCAGTCTCTTGGCCGACTGATACCGAGGCGTTCGTCCTATTTCCCGTTGTTCCTGGTCCTCTCCCGCCATCGCTGACCATCGGGTAATGTTCCCCTGGTCTCCAGCTCCTCGTAGATACCCCTAGTGAGACTTGTCCCAGAAAGGGTTCTTATTTCCCCAACTCCGTCTACTCGGAATAAGAACAATCCAATCAGATCTCCTTAGCCGACCTTTGCTAGTCCCGGAACTTCACCGGAATGCATATCCCCGGGCCTTGATGTCTATTACACGGAAGGCGCACGGCCTATTGGTGCAGAAATAAGACTATTCCCGTATGCCCTTGTCATCAGTATGTCCAGCCTATTCCATCGTGTGGGAAAAAGACCAGAAATAGTCTCTAAAGAGGCTTGTGGGCTACACATTCCTCTACAGTTTTCAAGGCGAGCACTGTCAGTCCGCAGGGTAGTTCCCTACCCCTTGTACCTGTTACTCTGTGATCACAACCCTTCTGGCTATACCGAGACCGTATACCAGTCCTTAGAAATAAGCCTATACTGTATTCCGACTATTCCTGAAACGCGCAAAATGTGTGGTGTTTAGGTATAGGCGGATTCCACAGTTCAACGGATCTTCCTAAACAGGATTCTATGTTACCGAAAGCAGCTTCTGAGCGAGACCAATGCTCTCCCCACCATCCGCATTGCCTCCTCCGCCACTCGAACTCGCTCCCACACCATCATCAGCAGGATACGACCATCAGGAAAGACCTCCTTTCCTAATAGGGTCCTATTGCCCCAATCTTTGGGATAATTCAGCCAAACTATCCCTCTTACCTTCATTAGCTTTCTAGTGTCGTTGAAAATAACTTAGGGGTAATTTCCCCAAACTTACCACACATTCGCACCGTATTTGCAGTAGATTCCCAGCTAGTTGGTACATTTTACATTGGATTTCCCTTCATTGGAACATGATTTGTAGGCAAAAGCGGCCGTGTGGCATCATAATTCAATGGACAGTATCATAAACTAGAGGATGATAATAGCTACTACAGACAAGCATTGAAGTATTGACTGCCGTGAAATAACAATTACGTAGAAGAGATTAGCAGCGAGCACTGCGCCCACTGAAGAAATTAAAAAGGCATGGCACAACATGACATGGAAGGGAATTTAATCAGACTTGGGGACCTCGACCAGGTTGATGAGGACAGAGGAGCTGCCAGTAGCAGTGGTGGTGGCGGCTGTGGACTCACTAATGGTAACAAGCAATCCAAGAAAAATAAACCATCTCACCAGCTCAAGAGCAAGGATGGCTAACATGATAGAAACTGTTGGAGTGCAGAGCACGATGAATTCTCCAGGGCTGGGATGACACAGATGCTTACCAAAACTTGAAACCAGCATGACTACAAGGCCTTGAGGAGGCGCTTTCAGCTGTTGGGCTAGCTGTGCTCGTTGCTGCCTGTCTCGCTCTATACGTTCTCGTTTCTTTCGTTCTTGCCCCACGAATCCAAAGCTGCGAGAACACCCAGCTGATATAGTTCTGTCGCAGTCCCTCATGACAGTAGACTGCAGTGGGATTAGCTTTATCTGTACACTGTAGGCAAGATAAACACACATCAAGAACTTGTCCAAAGTCGGAAAGGCCTAACAATTACGGATAAGAGGCAGTCACAAGACAGAATACAATGATTCAGAGCTTTGCAACTCAAGAATCATACTAACTTGGCGCAACATATCATCCGTTGTATTCCAACTCAAATTGCTATACACATCATTAACACAGAACAGGGGGTGTGAGGGCAGCAACCAATACAAAAGGCGAACACAATGTAGACTTTGGCCGACATAATACAATATTGGTGTTAGAAAGTCCCAGTCACACGAGACTTCACAGCAAACACAGAGAAAGAATGATGATATTACAGGGCGAAGTATCAGTTGTATATAATGTAAAGCAGGGCTGTAAAGGGCTGTAGACAAAGCTGTAGGGAAATAGCGCCGTTGCTGTATTAACAGTCCAAGCATGACAGGCCTATTTCGACAATTGGGATTCTTTTGCATGAGACCTGAACTGGGGCCTATCCATCCCTTTCCAAGCAGCCTGAGTACATGTATTTCTATCATTCTACCGTGCGAAAAAAAAGCTTCTAACAGCTACCCCATAAACCTCACCCTCCAACTCAATACAGATAGGCAACTTTTGGGTACCTTTTTCTTGATGTCAAATTTGATAGCCTGACATCTTGCCCCGATTAATGGTTATACCTATGTGTCCCCTCGGATTTGACAATCTACATGTCAAATACACCTATATAGGCCCCCCCCACCCAAAATCTCAGAGTCCAAATAAAATATCTCACCAAGATATGGTGAAGTCTTCTCAAACCGCCAAATTTCCGATTTTCTGTTCACATTGGGCTATACCAACCCAGCCACTATCGTACCTCACTCTACAATTAGGCTAGTGTGATAGCCCTTCTTCCCACTTCCATGTACATATTTTTCTCGTGATTTCATGTCAAGCAACGGTGGAGATCTATCCTCTGTAGTCCCAAACCTATCCTTGCAACCTGTGCTGGACAGGTGTCCGGCAATTTACGAAAGTGTCAGCAGTGCGCACAGACCACAGGCCTTATGACATCATCCCACTTTTTCACTAACTTCCAGCCGATCTGCCCTGGATATTGGCCACCGTTCCTTAAGAGTCCTCTTAGGGCTAGTGTTTTGCTGGCCCTGGTTTCAAGCCAGAAGCCAGCCAAGCCAGGCCATGGTTCAGTCAAGCCAAGTCAAGCCAAGCCAGCCGGCTGGCTTGCTCTGGCCCTGGCTTCTGGCCTGAAATTTTCCAAACCAGGCCAGTCAAGCCATAGCTTGAATAGTACCTGAAAAATTGTTCTCCAGGACGACATTCTAAGCTGAAATTGTCTGTCAAATTGTCTGTTCATCCCCATGGTCTGATAGTACTCTAACTCAAACCTATCTCAGGGAATTGTATCATCAATGCAACCGACTCTTCTGATTGGGATGGCTGCTTTCGGATCAGTGAGTTGAAATATCGGGTTTTTGACCTGGAACTTGCCTTCTGCGGGTTCTTTGAATGTCCAAGCAATGAATACTTACCACCAGTTCAATAGCCAGGAAAGACCAGGAATGGTCCTGGGAATTTTCTCCGTTCAAGCCATGGCTCAAGCCAGTGGTCCTGGCTTCTTGGCTTGGCTTACTCCTGGCTTTGGCCCTGGCTTGAGATTTTCAAAGCCTAAGCCAGATGAAGCCAAGCCAGCAAAACACTACTTAGGGCCTGGACAGCAAATTTGGATTGACTTCATCCTTGACCTTGACTTCCTCGTTCTCTCTTTGTTGTGCAGGTCTATCTTTCTAATCCGCCAGAAATGGCACCAGTTCCATGGCTGTCCCCAGGGAGGAATTGGTGCAACTAGAACTGGCATGAATGGGTAGGAACTGGTGCGAAATGGATAGGAATTGGTAAACAAAGAAGTAAGAACTGACAAAACTAGGTAGGAACTGGTACGAAAGGGTAGGAATTGGCGCAAAGTTAGGGTTAGGGGTTAGGGAACTGGCACAGAATCATCAGGTACTGGCTTGCCGCTCCATTCTGACCCCAACCACCAGTGACTATATACTGGTGGTTGGGGTCAGAACGGAGTGGCAAACCAGTAAAAGGCTGGAGACTACAGTTAAAATTGTACACTACTTATACTACTTGGAACAAACCGTGAGAACGACTACACTTTTGTTGTGTTGTACAATAGCTTTGCTCGGTCTAGGAAACTGCTTCTAGCTACAATGTTGAACATTGTCCCTGTCATGTCATGACAGTTGTCATTAACATCATCCTGTCAATCCTTGACATGACAATGTCTCCGACAGCTCTCTGATTGCCAGGTGTTCCGCCATAAATATCCATCCAAGTTCCCAGGATCAATCAACATCTTCAATATCTGCTGCAACACTGATCCTGTGGTCTATCTGTCAAGTGGAAATACAAGGAGTGGCAGGTGATCTTGTTGTCACAGGTTCATGATATTCTCCATGCTCTATGGGTGCTTGTGATTGAGCACTTAGATAAGGTGTTGGAGCGACAAGATTTGCATTGAATTGTGACATTACCCACTGTCTAGGATTGATGTCCTTGTCGATGTCAATGAATACCATTTCGGGAACGAATAATCTTTTCTTTAAATATGGCTGAGAAACATCCTCCTCCTTTGTTTTATACCGGTGGATCAATTTATCTCAGTGTCCTGCAGCAAAAACTGGCAATGACCAAATGTGAATATTGTGTTCCTTCTGATATTTATCAAGGATTTTCTTCACCCTTGGTATGAGATGCCGTGCCGGTTCCCACATGTGTTCATTCAACAGGTAATTTTTCCATTTTACAAGGTATTAGGGACACTCAATTCTCAAGTCGACCTGGTCAGGTTGGATTTTAATCCGAAAAACCAGAAAATCACTTGATGGCTGGCCACCTCGGCTGCCTGCATCCCAATTGGACCAATCATCCTCTGCGAATATCGAAGGTCCAGTCGCAATTGGTGTTCTAAACACGACATACAAAATGTTACATAGTTACACAGGTTGTAAGATTATATTGAACAAAGTGGGGAGACCTGTTATATGAAATGTTACATAGTTATGTGGGTTGTGAAATTATAACGAACGAAAGTGGGGAGGTGACATGTACAATTAGTGTGAATGGTTCAGGGATTAGGAATAAAAATTAGCCAGTAAAGTAATTGAGGAGAAACGAATTCATGCGGGACCATGTAAATGGCAGGGGGGAAATGGAATTATATTCTCCCTGAGGCTGTATAGTGTTGTTAGATGGGTGTCATGGAGGGATGTGTCAGGTAATGCACCGTGGTAGCCTGAGGATCCATGCTGTTTGTGTTCTCACAGTCGTGCTGTGTCCTTGCTCATGTTGTGTCCTTGTTGCTTCAAGTTGTGTGTGTGTACATCCCAGTGAACCTGATAAAACATCATGGGAAGCGAGACACAGGCACATTACACGCTTGAATCCTACGTGAGGCTGAAGGGGCAACAAAGTAATGTGTGTACCCAGGTGAGCGAGTACAGGGGAGGTGTAGTATTTTTTCATGGTTTTCTGGGTTTTCTCCAGCACAGTTGTTGCTTCATTGTGGACATTCTTCATTTTCTCAAAGAAGTTGTTCATGGCCTCATTACACAATTCAACTGTGTTCTCAATCCCCTTCCAGGGGTGGTATCTCATGTTCAGATAGAATGGTGACATGCTCGTTGATGAGCTGACTTCATCATTGTGGGTAAACTCAGCCAAAGCAAGCCACTCCACCCAGTCTGACTGCAGATAATTTACATAAATGCAGAAGAACTTCTTGATCTCCTGGTTCATCTGTTCAGTTTGTCTGTCTGTGATTGGATAAAAGGTGGTGCTTGGGTTCATTTCAAAAAAAGCATTCTGTGAAATAACTTGCATCATTTACCTCATGTTCAATGAGCATATCGGGGCCCAGAATACATGGGTGCCTTCCTTGGCATTCACAAGACCCCTGCCAAGCACTCAAACCACCCGAAAACCCGCATTCCCTATCACTGTGACTCACGTACCGATACTCCCATCGGCAACCCGTCGATGAGTCTCTGCTCCATCAATGGTATGTTTCGAAGGCATTGCAACGCGTTTTTGGAGGGCAGGCGCGTAGGGAAGCTGAATGGCGAGGTGGGCGGTGGCGGTAATGGGAAGAGATGTAAATATTTGGTTATTTTGCTCACCGGATCGCGTCGGGGGATCTATCATTTGATGTGAGTAGAATCTCCGACACATTGCTTGTTTTGGAAGTGTGTCGAACTTGAGCTCAAGTTCGACAAGCTCAAGTTCGACACATGTGTCGCATCTGAGCGGAGAGTGTCGCATTTGACGTGTGTCGCTCTGCCGCGTCTGGTATATACTCTGTTGGCACCCTTGCTCTTTCTCCGATTCGATCCATGGCGACTTATACATCGAACGACACCCCCAGTCCGCAAATCAGCGCTATCAAGACACACAAGATCTCGGAGTCCCCGCCCCATACCGACCCACGAGGTGAGGTCATAATGCAATGCTCGGTCATAATAGGACTCACCGACCTTCAGACCCTGAGGATAACGTGCGACGAGCTGCCCTGGCGACACCTGGGAAGTGCTGCTGACGATTTGCGACAGTGGGAGATCACTAACATTCCATGCAGCCGGAGGTCAGGCCGCGAGCGAGAATTCCGCCCATCCTAAGGATGATGGTGACGTGGGAGAGGCTGGATCCACTGCCCTGGCAAAGCTTTCGGAGCAAAGTGAGCACTGTCGACTTTTCGTACTCCAGCAGAACTGATATCGGATGTAGTCGAATTCGGCCCTGCGACCATCCCGCAAATCATCGGCCGTCTGAAGGATGGTGACAATGACGTGCGAGAGACTGCTTTAACAGCCCTTGCGAAGTTCTCCGAAGAGGGTGAGCAATGCCAGCTCATCCACGGAGATCGCTGACACCACCATACAGCTGAAATGCGACCTGCGATCAGAAATATCATCCCGCAAATCATGGCCCTTCTCAAGGATGGCGATCCTGACGTGCAAGAGACCGTCTCAACCGCCCTGAAAAACGTTGCAACGCAGCGTGAGCACTGTCAGTTGGTTAAAACTGAAGGAGATCACTGACATGGGATGAAGCTGAATTCCACTCCGCGATTAGAAACAACATCCCTCAAATCCTCGGTCTTCTCATCGATGGCAATCCTAACGTGCGCAAGACTGCTTTAACTGCTCTGGCTAAGCTTTCGGAGCAACGTAAGCACTGTCAGCTCTTTGAAACTGTCAGACTGACATGGCATGCAGGTGAATTCAGCGCTGCAATTGGAGATACCGTTCCGCAAATCATCGGCGTTCTCCAGGATTATTATGGCGACGTTCGCGAGACTGCTATAACTGCTCTGGCAAAGCTTTCGCGGCAGCGTGAGCATTTTCAGCTCCCTGAAACTGCCGAACCTCGCTGATATAAGATGCAGCTGAATTCCGCTCCGCGATTAGAAACAACATCCCTCAAATCCTCGGTCTTCTCATCGATGGCAATCCTAACGTGCGCAAGACTGCTTTAACTGCTCTGGCTAAGCTTTCGGAGCAACGTGAGCACTGTCAGCTCTTTGAAACTGTCGGAGATTACTGACATGGCATTCAGGTGAATTCAGCGTTGCAATCAGAGATACCGTCCCGGAAATCATCGGCGTTCTCCAGGATTATTATGGCGACGTTCGCGAGACTGCTATAACTGCTCTGGCAAAGCTTTCGCGGCAGCGTGAGCACTTTGAGCGCCCTGAACTGCAGAACCTCGCTGACATAGGATGAAGCTGAATTATGCCCTGCGATTACAAACGCCATCCCGCAAATCGTCATCATACTCACGGATTATTATCGGGACGTGCGGGTGACCGCCTTGACTGCCCTGGTAAAGCTTTCAGAGCAATGTGAGTACTGTCAGCTTTTCCATAGTCCAGCAGATCACCAACATCGGACGTAGCCCAATTCTGCGCCGCGATTGGAAGTACCCTCCCACAAGTCATTGCGCTTCTCAAGCATGGTGAACACGACGTGCGGGAGAGTGCTTTAACTGCCCTGGCAAACCTATCGGTGCAGCGTGAGCACGTCAGCTCGTTGAGACTGCGGGAGAGCACTGACTCGATGCAGCTGAAATGCGGCCTGCGATCGGAAATATCATCCCACAAGTCGTGGCCCTTCTCACGGACGACCATTTCGACGTGCAAGAGACCGCATCAACCGCCCTGGCAAACCTTGCCAAGGAGCGTGAGTAGTGTCAGTTGGTTCAAATTGGGGAGATCGCTCACATGGGATGCAGCTGAATTCCACTCTGCGTTGCGAAACAACATCCCGCTAATCATCGGTCTTTTCAAGGATGGCTTGGATTACGGCGTCCGCAGGACTGCTTTCATTGCCTTGGCAACGCTTTCTGAGAGGCGTGAGCACTGATATCTCTTTCAAACTGCGAGAGAGCACTGACACGATGCAGCTGAATTGGGGTCTGCGATCGGAAATGCCATCCCGCAAATTCTAGCCCTTCTCAAGGATGACGTTTCTAATTTGCAAGCAACCGCTTTAACTACCCTGGCAAACCTTTCGGTGCTGGGTAATCACTGCCAGTTCTTTTGAAAGTGCCGGAAAACACTGACATGACTGCAGCTGAATTGCTGCCTGCAATAAGACACGGCGTCCTGAAGATCATCGAGCTTCTCAGGAATGCCGATCCGAATGTCGGAGTGGCTGCCCTGACTGCCGTGGCGAATCTTTCGGAGTACCGTGAGCACTGACAGTTCTTCCAACCTGTGCGAGATTACTGACTTGGGATGCAGCTGAATTTCGCTCCGCAATTCGAGACAATATCCGGCCAATTATCGGGCTTCTCCGGGTTGTCGCTCACGACCGGCGAGAGACTGTTTCAACCGCCCTGGCAAAACTTTCAAATCAGCGTGAGCAATGTCAGCTCTTTGAAACTGCCGCAGATCACTGAGATGAGATGCAGCTGAGTTCCGCTCCGCGATCGAAAATACCATTCCGGAAATTGTTTCCCTTCTCAAGGATAACAATCCTAACGTTGGCGCAGCTGCTTTGACAGCACTTGCGAGATTTCTCCATGACGGTGAGCAATGTCAGCTCATCAACGGAGATCACTGACACCATACAGCTGAATTGCGGCCTGCGATCGGAAATGTCATCCCGCAAATCGTGGCCCTTCTCGAGGATGACATTCCCGACGTGCAAGAAACTGCCTTGACCGCACTGGAAAACTTTTCAAAAGAGCGTGAGCATTGTGAATTTGTTGAAACTGAGGGAGATCGCTCACATGGGATACAGCTGAATTCCACTCCGCGATCGGAAACAAGATCGGGGAAATCGTTAAGCTTATGGACTGGTCGAAGACCACCAGGACTTCTTTCATTGCCTTGGAAACGCTTTCTAAGAGGCGTGAGCACTGATACCTCTTTCAAACTGCGGGAGAGCACTGACACGATGCAGCTGAATTGCGGCCTGCGATCGGAAATGCCATCCCGCGAATTATAGGCTTTCTTCACATCGACGGCGCGAGAGAAAGCGCTTTAACTATCCTGGGAAAACTTTCGGAGCACCGTGAGCCACTCCCTCCTTCGGAATTGTGAGAGAACTGACATCCGATGCGGGTGAATTCCTGGCTGCGATCGGAAATGGCATCCCGCAAATCGTACAGTTTATCTTTCACAGATCTTCGGGAACTACTGCCCTAACCACCCTGGAAAAGCTTGCAGAGCAGGGTGAGCACTGTCGCCTTCGATATGGGGTCACTGACATCGGACGCAGCTGAATTGCGGCCTGCTATCGGAAATGAAATCCCGAAAATCATGGCCTCTGTTGTCAGAAACGACATATTGGTTTCCTTAATTGCCCTGGCAAGGCTTTCGGAACAGCGTGAGCACTGCCAGCTCCTCTTTACAACTGCGGGAGCTCGCTGAGATCGGATGCAGCTGAACTACGGTACGCGATCGGACGTGACGTCCCGAAAGTCTTGAAGCTCCTCCAGGAGCCCGATCCGCAAGTCGGAGTGGCTGCCCTGACGGCGCTGGCAAATTTTTCGAAGCACCGTGAGCACTGGCGACCCTTTCATTGTCAGACTCTGGGAGATCACTGATGACGCACGCAGATGATCTCCACACTGTGATTGAAAACAGCGTCCCGGAAATTATCGGCCTTCTCGACAATGGTTATCCTCTCATGCGAGATGCTGCTTCAACCACCCTGACAACGTTCTCGCAGCAGCGTAAGCGCTCTCACTTCCTTAAAACTCCGGAAAGCCACTGACATTGGACGCAGCTCGATACCGTGCTATGATTAAAACCAAAATCCCGAGAATCATAGGCCTTCTCAAGAATGTTTATTCCGATGTGCGCAGGACTGCCTTGACTACCCTCGTAAGCCTTTCGGAGCAGCGTGAGCACTGTCAGATCTTTGAAACTGCCCCATATCACTGAGACGATGCAGCTGAATTCTGTTCCGCGATCGAAACTGGCATTCCGGAAATCGTTTTCCTTCTCAAGGATGACAATCCAAATGTGGCCGCGGCTGCTTCGACAGCCCTTACGAGGTTTTCAGAAGAGGGTAAGCGATCTCAGCACATTTAAACGCTCGGAGATCAGTGACACCATACAAGCTGAATTGCGGCCTGCGATCGGAAATGTCGTCCCGCAAATCACAGCGCTTCTCAAGGATAGCATGCCTAACGTGCAAGAGACTGTTCTAACCATCCTGGCAAAGCTTTCGGAGCAGCGTAAGCACTGCCTCCTTCAAACTGTGGGAGACTACTGACATCCGATGCAGCCGAATATCGGGCCGCCATCGGAGCAGATGTGGTTCTGCAAATCATGGGCCTCAGGTCTCGCGCAGCTACAACGACCTCCTTGCGCCCTTCAGCTCCTAGCTCGGTCCTGAGACGCCGTAGACCGTCTCCCAAGGAGCTCCCTTCCCCTCCAATTGAGGGTGCCTCAGCCCAGCGCCCCAAAACATCGGCTTCAAAGCCGAATGTATCGAACACAGTCACGTGGCTTGCAAACTTGAACAGCCTCTCCATCTCTATGACGCGGCTTGCAAACAGTCTCTCCGCCTTTATGAGCTCCGCATACATCTTTATGATTGCTCCCCCTTTCGTTCACAATAAAACTGCTGCTTGGGATCAAGCACGATTGGAAAACCGCCTGAACGCCTTCCAGGGTTGGGTGTGGGGTGCTAATGCTGCCCTCCTTGCGTAAATCATTCATTATCTAATTCAGCCCAAGTTTTCTAATGTACAAACCAGCGGTGTCGCGGCAGTTCTAGCTCTTTCAGATGTCTCAAGCAGCCCTCTTCCTCAAAGTTTTGGAATACTGGGCGGTATATTTGCTCTATTTGGCTTTTTCTACACAATATTTTTGGCGTTTCATATTGGAGATAGCAAGACACAATTCTCTGACTGGTTTCTTGTACGTCCAACCCTCACCCGTGCTGCCTGTCCTCTCGAAGTAACTGAACTTAACCCAGGACCAAACAAAACACACATCCGGATCATTTTGGAACTTACCCATCATGGTATCTCTCCCTCTCACATGGATGGCTTGGTGAGCATCTCGGCTCATTCCTTGTCACTCACTGTCCAACGAGACTTACATATTGCGTAGGGCAGCTGTCAGCATCGTGCTCTTCCTGGTCTCTCTTGGTTCCCAAACCTTCACATTTGATGGTCAAAGTCTCGGCCGCGATTCTTTGAATGACCAAGTCACCTGTGCCAACACTGCCACACAGCTCACCAACACCACTGCTCCAACTGTTGCCATCCTCAACATCTTCCAATTGGCAGCATTTACGCTTGCATTTGTGTGGAGCTCGTTTTATCTTGTCAAGATTCATCTCGAAATTTGCACGTTTGTTAACAGCGGTGTATATTGACTGGCAACTGATTAGCGGATTTTGGCGGATTCCAACCGGTTGCAATCCCACCTGGAGTGGATTGCAACCGCTCGTGGGGCAATATAATAGATGAGCATGTTTACAATGCCTTACTATGGCATACTGGGGTTGCAGCCCCATGAAAAAGGAGCAGAACAAATACAGGTGATATATTATTGATCATTTTATCTTGTGTATACGTAAGAACATGTCGGCGTCGATGCAATCTACCACATAGAACACTTCTCAGGGTGCTCCGAACATGGGACAGACCGGAGCCCCTCGCACAGTATGCTCCAGCACCACAAATGTGGCCTTAAAATGTCCCGCGTGTGCTGGCTGCCATTCATGGATTGGGCAGTCTGTACGTGTTCTTGGGCTCCAGGTAGATGCACGGTATGGTGGAGCCAGTGCCAAATCGATGGTGCAACGATCAGGTAAGTGACATCAGAAAATAAACTCGAGACGGCCCATCACCATCGGATCATCGTTGGCTGCATACATGACAGAATTGTACCGCTTGCACCCGTGAAACTTTGTGTTGTACCGCAGAACATCACGGCCTTCTTTCCAGTCCACGGTGGATTAGAAGTTGAGACACAGAGTCTTGCATGGCTCAATCTGGATTGCCAAATGTCAAGGCCGCCGACACAAGAAGTTAAATTTAAAAAACAAACCTCAATATCATCCTCGCGACAAAGCCCAAATTCCGGATGATAGCGTGCAATATATTTGCACAGGTGCATATCAAAGTTCTGGAATTCTGTGTTGTTGTGCCAGAGAAACTCACACCGCTGTGAGGATAGGCGACGCATGGGGAACCTAGTGTCATGCTTCACCTATGGTGCGCACTAGCTTTATCATTTTTCGTCATCAAACTTATTACATGTGCAGGCCGGACTGTCTACTTGTTGCTTGTGCGATCAGGCCGGCCCTTTGACACCTCCCTGCCGCTTGTCCCCACGCCATTCACCATAATTTTCCCCCCCTCGTTGTACTGGAGCAACATCGGGTTCAACTCAATGTGGTGCTGCGAAAGAACTTTGGCGCTAGGCTGGCTACCGTAGTGTAGCCGAATAATAATAATTTTTTTATCCCCTGATGTGCGCCCATTACAATGGATTGCAATGATGAATTGGATTGCAAAGAAGGAATCCATTACAAGATGATATAGGATTGGAGTTGAATATAATCCTAAAACTGTGTTGCTGTAAGGGCAACCTTAAGCTTGGAATGGGGCACAGAAACTAGCGGGGGAATCCGAAGTATAAATATGGGTACTAGAATACAGGAGCGGAAATACTACGCACGTAGCAGGGGAATCCGAAGAGAAGAAAGGATGAGGATTCCCATGCTAGGTGAAACTTTTATATACTAGTCAGTAACTACCCAGTAGCACGTGCCCGGAGGTATCTACAGTGATCCCCAGCCTGATCACATGGCATGTGCCAGCGAGAGCAGACAGATGTCCCGGATTGTTGGACGGACGAATGGATGGGTGCAGGAGTATCCGGAGCATCAGACGGAAAAGCGTCTGGACCAGATCCGGAAGCATCCAGACTGGATCCGGTCAGAAAAGCGTCTGGAGTGGATCCGGCCGGAAGGGTGGAAGTGGCCGAGGAAGCGGCCAGAGTGGGGGTTCCCCTGACATCACCCCCCCTTGGAATACGGTGTTCCGACATATGAAGCAGATGGCCCTGTCGCGCCTCCGGAAGGACAGCAAGTCAAAGGCGGCTGAGGCGATCCGGTGGGGAGTGTTGGAGTAGCCACGGTAGTAGGCATTGATGGTGTCCTTGACAAAGACATTGGAGTGCTTGACCCACTTTTTGTGTTCTGGACCATAACCCTTCCATCACACCATGTACCAGAGGCTGCCGTAGCGGACCTGTGCTTCAAGGATCTCAGCGACCTCCCACCTCTCATCTCCGTCTGTCTGGAGGATGGGCGGAGGCTCGTCGTTCTGAGGGTGTCCAGGGAATGGGTCCAGCTTTTCAAGCTCGAGCTTCACAAACGGAAAGACTGGGTGGAGCTGGGAGTAGCACAGCGGGAGCTCGAGCTTGTACACACCGTCGCCCACAACCTTTACGACCTTGAAGGGTCTGAGCTGCTTGTCCGAGAACTTGGGTGATGGACACGTCATTTTGATGTCGGATGCATCCACCCAGACTCGGTCACCTACCTTGATCTCCGGCGCAGGCACGTGTTGGTGATCGTAGTACAGCTTGAACTCGTCCTTGGCTTTGATGAGGGCAGCTTTGGCTTCGGACACCTCAGTAGGTGGACTTTTCGCAAAATGTCTGGGCTCTAGTCCAAGGGTGTTTTGTGAAGTTTCTGGGCAACCCATAAAGGGTAGCTGACAGGTTGTGTTTGTATTGGGGGCTTATGGGCGGCATTCCGGCACCATCGCAGCCATCAGTGCTGGCCTCGACAGCCGCACGGCGACCATTCCGTGCAATTCGGACTTGCCGGCATCTCGGTGGTAATTGCCAAAACAGGCAACAAAAGTAATTTACATGATTTATTACCTGGCGCTCCTCCACCGTTCGAGCCATGCTCATGTGCACCATCCCATCGCAGTGCTCCATCTACCTCCCCTCCACGCTCCACTGAGCGCAGATTGCCCGCCCCGAGCGCCCGCCCTGCCGCCCGCCGTCCACGCACCGCCTCGCATTTCGTGACCAATCCACACCCCCGCGTCGACCAGCCCGATATAGGGAGTGGGTGGAGGTCGAGTACAGCACCTCCTGCCTCCCGCGCACGCGCTGCCTCCAGTGCGCACAGGGAAGCCCAGGTTCCCCGCATGCATGTGTCCCCGCTGCGGCGGCGCGATGGTGGGCGGCGGTGGTGGGCAGGCGAGGTGGCCCTGCTTCGAGCAGAACGAGGGGAGGGAGTGGGTGGAAATATAGAGTGGCCCACATGCGCCTCGCGCAGGCGGTAGCTGGAGCGCGGGCGAGAAAATCCAGGTTGCCATGCCCGCGTCCCCGCCGCGGCGGGACGATTGCGAATGGGCAGGGCGGCGCGGCGGCATGCAGAGCGACGGGAGCAGGAGACTGGAGGCCTGGCACAGCTCCTACTGCCCCTCGCGCACGCACTAGCTGACTGGCAACCCGGGAATCGGTACGCGGCGACCGGGCAATGGCCGTCGTGCTGCACGACGACAACGGCGCAAGGGCGGGTCGGCGCATGCTGCCTTCAGCAGCGCGACATCCTGGTGGCCATTGCTACCGTGCCATCGTGTTGTACGGCCGACGCGGATGTAGTGGCGGCACACCAGTCCCTAACCCTGGCGGGCCGAAATGCGGTGATGCGCCCACAGCCTGGCGCAGCTGCAACGTCAGGGGCAGGCGGCGGGACATAGCGCTGCGCGTGCGTGCAATGACGCGTCCCCAGTCCATGGCCATTTCCCGCCACCGGCGCGCGACACGTGTCCTCTCCGGTGTGGCAGCCCTCGTACCTACCGCATCCAATCTTCCTGAGCGAGGCCATTCGGTGGCGTATGGGGCGGGAAGGTCCTCGCACTGGGTGGATGCAAAATGAGAGAAGACAAAACATTCACCAACAAGAAGAAAAGACACACCTGAAATTCAAGCCACGCAGATACCCACAATTTAGACATGAATTCCTTCACCCGGACGAATGCTGCGAGCATAACATTGTAAATGAGCGATCGAGCGAATTCTGTGGAGCGTACAGGGAGAATATTCGCTGGATGTTGTGCGTGCCAGCGTGGCATTTGTCGCAGTCGATCCTCGGTAGATTGACGGTTGAAAAGCATAGAAAATGGATATTTCTTGAATTTTAACCTGCTCGCCGAGGTTATGCACGAAAATGGTGGATCCAGACCGAGCGGGGCGTGAATGCTGGCGACGAGTGTTTTGTGGGAAGGGACAAAAGGAAGCATACACCGCCACTGATTGGCAGTTTATGACGCCCAATTTGGAAAGAAGCCTCGCCGAAACTACCGAAAATGAGAAATGCGAACGAGAGCAGACACAGATACAGATATTGGACCCAGTTTCACAATTTATTCATTGATAAGCATTTTCTTGAGAAGAAAACAACTGCTTTCCTTTTTTTCTGGAGGAGAGTGCGCTCAAATGGGATCTTCAACCAAAATAAAGCTTTATATGCTAATTTGAAGCAATAGACGGGGAAGTTGGGACAATAAGAGTGTAATTCATTTGTCTAACCTCGAAAAAAAAATACTTCGGGGATAAGCCCCTCGAAGTAAAGATGATTCCAGGCATTCTTGTTCCGGGTAAATGCCCTTATTCTGGACGCTGTAGACCGAATTAGCGACTGGTATTTGAGCTAAGAGGATTTGAATGTCATACCTTCACTTCTATCCAAAATTTGGAATGATTTGGGGAAGTTTATGTTTCACCAAAAATCACCATGTTTGACAGTTTTCGGGACATGGAGGGCTTAGAGATCTTCCTTTTTGTCTTAGAATCGAAGGGAAAGGTTGTATGTATCCAAAATGAACGAAAGACCTGGGGTATTTAAGACTCCAGAGCCCCGAGTCGCAAAACATTGAGAAAATGTGTCACGGACTCACCACTGGTTCAGTCAATTCAGGTGCGAAACGCACTTGAGCTTGGGTTTCAACACCTCAACCCAAGATATTTGAATGGCATCTTCAAAAACTAATGCAATTTTGACAAATGTTGTTTATATAGTTGGTATGTATCCCATAGGCATTTTAGAGGATTTTTAACATGCTTGCGCGTACCTACATGAACGAAGTTTTGTTCAAAGTTGCAGATTTGGCCGAGGTTTGACTTGTACGTGCAAAAAGATATTCTGTGCCCAATGGTTTTGGGTAAATTTTGAATATATGGTTGATATGGGATATTAGTACTGACCAGGGGCAGCGATCAGCTGGAAATACAAGCAGTAAGCCAACAAGGTTCAAAGTTTTGTTTGTTTCGGGCATTTCCGAAGACGGTCCGGAGCTCCGTGCCAATGAGATCGCACGATCAAACTGGGCGCTTGCACTCAGAATTTAGGCGCCAGCTTCAAAAATCATCGAAAACCCATGTATTTCATCGCAAACTCATGTATTGACGTGCGTAGAACCATGTAACCTATGCAAGTATTAATCCCTCAACTATCCACATTCAATCCCATCGATCCTCCACCCTCGTCGTCCCCATCTCGACCGATCGTACACACGCGCACGAGGGAAAGCGCGTGCGAGGTGTGGTGGTGTGGGTTGTCGGTATGGTGTAAGAGGAGTGCGCGTGAGGGTGGAGTGAGCGCTCAAAAAGTGCTAATGCGAGTAAGTCGAGCGGAGTGCGGGAGCCGAGTCGTCGCCAGGCAACGAGTGGCTCGACGACATCCAGTGCATATGGATTGCCGCATCGTCGCGGCGCGGCATGCCCGGGTGCGACAGGGTGGAGGGCACCCGCGCAAGGCAGTGTCTGCACTCTGCTTGCATCCTGTTCTGTCGCACGCCCCCCGTGGCCATGGTGCAAGCGGGGGTGTGGGCACGCCGAGCGTGGACGAACACGCATACACAGCTCGTTCGGGCGAGAGCTGCTGCAGCGGCGGCGGGGGTGCACGTGGGGCGGGGCGCGAAAGCAAGCGGGGTGGATGCGCGCGCGGGGTGGAGTGTCAGCGTCGGCCATCGGGGGGCGCAGGTGGGTGGTAGGTGCGGGACGTAAGAGCGCGACGCGCTGTGCTGTGGCAGCGAGGGAATAGGTGCGCGGGGCAGAATATAGGCGCAAGGAAGCGGCGCGCACGGAGGGCGGGGAGCATGCGGGCAAGCCAGAAGGTCGAGTCGGCTGGGCCAGAGACGTCTCTGGGAGAATCGCGCAGAATTGATCTCGGATAATTCTCCCGGCGTTCGGCGGCTTCGCGTAGAATTCTCTTCGGCAAATTGTTGGAAATCGGCCCGATGCACAGTGACCCTCTGTAAACGCGCAGAGGTCTCTATTCAAAAGCTATGGCTTAAATACAAAACGAGGGAGTCATACGGATATAAGGAGAAATGTAATATGACTCTGTCTGAGTCAGGGAGAGTCAGTATGAGTCCGTATGAGTCAAGTCAGAAGATGAGTCAGAAGGAGTCAGAAAGAAGCCACTGATGTAATGTCACATTGTGACCATATGGCGAATAGGCAGTGCATTGGTGTTTCGGTTGTTACTCCAACACACCCCCACAAGCGATAGCACCAAGGCACACCCCCAGAAACTTGACAGGGTGTTTTACCAGACTCCGTCATATCCATCGGAGTCGTATTCTGCAACAGCAGCGATATCAGTGCTCTTCTTCTTCGACTCTTCCCAGCGCAGGCGCTCAGGACAATCCGACTTGAAATGGCGACCAAGAGCGAGACTGGTGGCGAAACCAGCAGCATGGTGTACACACTCGAGATCATCCCAAATGATCATGGGATCACGAGAAGTCATATGTGCGAGCTGGCTGGGCTCAATGCACACAAGCTCGGCACAAGCTTTGGCCATCTTCACCGGGTCTCGTGTGGCGATCAAGGCTCTCCGTTCTGTCTCCATCTCTGTCTCGGTCTTCACCGTCCCATCAGATTTGGTTTGGTCCACCAAAATCTGAATCATGCCCCACAGCTGCTTCTGTATGAGCACTGCCTCCATGCAAACATTCCGGTCGTTGGCATAGTTTGATGCTTCCGAGTCGCGCAAAAATGTAGCGGTCGTTGGCCATCATAGAAATCGAGTCGAGGAGTGATGGTGGTGATGAACGAGTGAATCAAAAATAACGGATCAAAATCCGTGCGAGGTCTCCTTCGTCGTCGATGAAGGGTTCCGTTGCCTCGGCGTCACGAGGGCTTTCTCCTTCGAAGTCAATGAAGGGTGTCGGTGCTTTGTTGTCGCAAGGGCTTTCTCCCTCGTCGTCAATGAGGGGTGTCGGTGCCTTGTTGTCGCAAGGGCTTTCTCCCTCGTCGTCAATGAGGGGTGTCGGTTGCCTCCGGTCGTTGGAGGGCTTTATAAGAATCCGAACTCGTACGTCAATGAAGTCCAGATAATGGCAGTGAGATCGAGGGTATGAGTGTTTGCGCGTTTGTGTTGGAAATCGGCCCGATGCACAGTGACCCTCTGTAAACGCGCAGAGGTCTCGATTCAAAAGCTACGGCTTAAATACAAAACAACTGAGTCATACGGATATAAGGAGAAATGTAATATGACTCTGTCTGAGTCAGGGAGAGTCAGTATGAGTCCGTATGAGTCAAGTCAGAAGATGAGTCAGAAGGAGTCAGAAAGAAGCCACTGATGTAATGTCACATTGTGACCATATGGCGAATAGGCAGTGCATTGGTGTTTCGGTTGTTACTCCAACACAAATCCATCCCGCTGAATGGCGTCACTGGAGGTCACTGGCTCGTTCCTGCCCATGAAGCCCCACAAGCGGTTCGCGAATCGCGGAAGGTCGTGGACCGGAATCTGCCTCCATTGGGATACTCTAACGCTCGCAACATCCCGTAATGGTGACCCGCCAATGCTAGGCGGGTTGTCGGGAGTCGGTTGACATCCAGTGGACGGCAAAAGCAAAGCCCCTAGACCCGAGCCCGGTTTTCCTTACATCCATTAACCTGTATTTGTTGCACTGCCAATTAAACTTCTTATCAAGACGGTCTTGCGCTCCTTCCCCTCAATCTTACCGGTGATTTTACTCTGTGCCCCACCCGCCCCACCGACCATATGTGAATAATGTGATGCGCACCTCCTTGCAAGGTTAGACGAACCGTCATATCCTCACCGCAGGCTTAGACGAATCGTCATATCCCCCGGCCCTGGAGAAAGAAAATGTATAAAAGCTGGCCTGGCTCTCGAAATCTCATCATCTCATTCATCCCGTCTGCTTAATTTTTACTCTCTCGCATTGAATCACCACCTTCTCTCACTATGAATCCATCTGAACTTGCATCTGAATTGACTTTTCTACCCGCTGCCCTCGCGCTTAACCCTCGTCCCATTCCCAAAATCGATGCGACACCTGCAACGGAGAGCTGGGCCAACTTCTGCAGGCTCTCAATGGAACCGTGCTCGAAAATTGGGCGCGGTGGTTCCAGAAGGTATGTTCTAATGCTGTCATGGAAAGGTCTATTGCTTATTCGGTCCCTTTCAGTGCAAGGGCTGTCCCGAGTTCTACTGGCACAACCCACCTACAGTGCTGGAGAAAATTCCACACAATGTACAGGTGCGGTTCGTAGTTGTCCAGTCGTGCAGACAATTCATTCCATATGTTGTACAGGTCCGGTTTACACTCATACAGTCGTCCAAGGACACTGGCACTCCTCTAATCTGCCAGGAGGACAATTGCTTGACGACAAACAACCAACGTCGCCGGGCCAACAAGGAATGCTCTCGAGTTCCGCCATGTTGCGCCAATTGTTGCAAAGCAGCTGGTGGCTGCCGTGCTCAAAGTCATCGTCTTTCCGGGAATACCAAGTTGTTACTCCGCGGGAGCTCTGGTCAGATTTTTTCTAACGTACCAACTGCCTGTCTAATATATATCCTCAGGTACTCTTACTTCGAGCTCCCAGAGCACTTTTACTTCGAGCTCCCAGAGCACTCTTGCTTCAAGCTCTGACTTGGGTGAAGAATTTAGTTTATTCTTCAGGATTTCGTTTTCATCTCCGCATAGGTCCTACTCTGACTGCAGAGCCTGTGGTTCCAAACCGCGTCTTTGCGCGTCCGCTCAACGAAAATTATGCCATCGGTTACCTCACCCGTCATTCCAACTTGTTAGAAGCCAATTCCCGACTCGAAGCTGTCGAAAAGTCCAAGCAACTGAGCGACAGTAGTGTATATATTGTTCTCTTTCATGCCGTGAGTTTATTTCCCATGGCTGAGACATTTTATATCGATTCTGTATACAGGCAAACAAGCCGTCTCAGAATTTCTTCCTTGTCAACAATGTGCCGGGTAAATTTGTCCCTGCGGACCATTCTGTGCTGGCATTTGCCGTCCAGGATGGACTAATCTCATACCTTGAGTCGCCGTCGAGCAAGATGTGGTGTGTTCGGGATGCGCGGGTGCCAATTTTGGTCTGGCGTAATGTCCGCATTCTTCTTCGCAGGTCAGACATGTCTGACCAAGACTGTTTTGGTCTTGAGCTTGAGATCCGTCGCCTGCTGATTCAACTCTCGGACGAGTCTCCTCGGGCAAAAACACGAGGCCTCCTGGCGCTTTCTGGTTCGTACATTTCTTTCTTTCAGCTCGTCCTTGCTGATAGGTTATCTCACCCCAGGCTCTGACCCTGCCCCTTCCCCTTCTCAAACGACTTACAATTCAGAGAAGTCCGAGGAGTTCTCTGTGCCCTCTCCTAGCACCGAACGTATCATTGCACCGCTTCGTTTTCCCCTCACTTCAGCCAGTGACATGGAAGCCGGGTTATCGCACTTGTGCTTGTTGAGGCAGCAAGACGGCGGCCGCATGGGTCTTGAGACCGCATTTCAGCTGGCCTTTCCGAAATGCACGTATAAAAGCCAGACCGTTTACAAGCATCTCAAGATATACGATGATGCTGCTAAATTAAAAATCGTTCCAACGCCAGGCAGTAAATGGACCGAGTTCGTCAAGGCTGTCGAAGACGGGCGCAAGCTTATGAAAGGCTCGTCGTCGTCTTCATCACACTTTGTCTAAATACTCAAACTCGAACCAGAACCAGAGCAGAGATTCATTGAGATCTCCGATGGCGATGACGGCTCCGACACCGAGTACAACATCATTACCATGCAGAAGGAGGTTTTCAAGTACTCAGAGGGCCGCCTCGAGTCAGGCTCCATCGACCGGCATACACCGTTTGAACAGCTCGACGTTTTGATTTGCGATAAATTCGAACGGGGCCATAAGATGAGAGTTCATATGGTCTGTCCGATTTTGTCTCCGCTGGGCTGCGTCTCTCATTTAATTCCAGGGAACCGGGAGCAATTTCGAAGCAGTTGCTCTCAAAAAACTATCGCTCTCCGACTTCAGTCCATGGGGATCCCGTGAAATGGCGGTATGGTCAGAAGCGGCACGTCTGGCTGAGTGCCAGCTCATCTTCGAGGCTTTCAAAGCCAAGGCTAACGCTATTGATCTTGACTTGGCTGGTCTGTATCTCTTGTTCCTTATGTCAATATTTTTGGTCTCATTATCTTCCAGATGTTGACATTCTTCCGACGTCGTTGTTCTCATACGGGACAGACTTCTGATTTCTCAGCCATGGGAATCCGGAATCCGTTTTTCTTTCAATCGCTTAGATAACCACACCAACGCCTACCATGTGTTGTCTGCATTCTCCCATTTCACTTACCAAACCAGTAATCACAGCAGCGTCTATGTGGACTTTCAAGGTACGCCCAACATGTTGGCTACAAGTTTGCATAGTTGACAAAGGACTCATGTTTGCCACAGGTTTCCGAACCATCTCTGGATATCGAGTCTTCGACTCTACCACGCACATTCGGTGAGTTTGCGATGATTCACTGTGAGGTTTGGACTCTGATATCTAGTCTCAGCAGCGGAAATGATAATGCATCCATCTATCCGGCCATTGGGAGTCGCGGATCGGATGGAGTTGACAAGTTCACCGCAACACACATCTGCAAAGATGTCTGTAAGGCGCTTGAAATGAATGCTTTCCCGCTTACTTTCCCAACTCCACCGAACACCGAATAGTTTTTACTCTTCTTCTATAGTATTTCAAATCCCTGAATGACTTATTTTTGACCCGACTTCTCTACTACTGGGTAGCACATTGTACCGGTTTTCAGTTAGCTTAACAATTGATTTGTACCGAGCTATCATTCCCCCAGTCTCAGTTCAACGTCGCTCGCGGATCTGGCCTCGCAAACAGTTACATACTTCACTTTTCGAGTGATTCACGGTTACTATTTTTGGTTCAAATCAACCATGACGCTTTGTGACTTTGATTTGGGTGGACTGTTCACAAAGCGTCGTCGGCTTCTATCTCTCACTGTCTATTTCTGAATCGTTCCCTTCCATCCTTATTATCTTACCTTATCTTATCTTGAGTTCCGTAAAAGTTCTTTCAAGTTTACGATGTGGCTTGGCTATCTAAGGCGAGCCAACCATACGAACGGATTAGAATGTATCCTAGCAAAGTCCTGAGAGTGACAAATGTTGCCCCTGGACAACCTTTGTAATGTTTTCATTGAGTTCTCGAATCGAGTAGTAAGTTGGAAAAAAATGCCGTTACAAGATATCTACTACACGTTAGGGAAGACTGCATCCAACGGGATGGTCCATGGTGCACATCCCTTGGCCTCCAACTCTGCCACAACATACCGATTCCGACGCTTGATCATCTCATCCAAGAAAAAATTGTAGCGAGTTACCTCCATATCGCGGACTATTGCGATGTAACTGCCAAACCAAACATTGGTCTGTTCGCATATAGAAGTGTTAAACCGCCACTTCCCGTCAGACGTAATCATCTCCGGAAAGGCGGCGGGATTGCAATAGCGTTGGCAGTGTAGGTCTGTGAGTTTGTGCTTGGACTTGAAATGAAAAACGTCGACCGGCTTCCCCGTGTTCTCAAAGTGAGTGTCGTTTATAGCGCGCTGGTGGGCGTCGAGTTTGCAGTTGTTATCAAAGATGAAGAACTCTGGGGTAGATTCGGGGGTAGGGAAGGTGGCCTTTGCGAACAGCTGATTTCGATGTAAGTATTGGATACTATTCAACGGAATGGGCTTACATTCACGGCAGAGACTGCCTCAGATCCGAAGAGAGTGGCCCGTGAAAGAATTACACCGCAGGGGCGCATGATAAGCTGCTCATTATGAGTCCACCGCCCACCGAAGATGGCTCTGAGTCGTCGATTACCGCCCTCCGACTTGCCATCACAGCCCTCAGCATCAAGCTCCACAGGCCCGCTGGCTCTCAGCTCGAAAATGACTTCTTCATCGTCGCCCGGATTACTGACAGGCAGAGCTGCAGAATCGTCCGGGACAGCTACGCCCGCTTTTTTTAAGCGGGAGCGCAGCTGGAACATCGCACTGCCGCACTTGAAATAGGCTGTTTCAAGCGCGCGATGGTCGACATCGTCACAAGTTCGATGACCCAGAGCATGAAGGGATGGACAATCAACCACAGCACATTTCAAGCGCAGATGCTGATGATCCATGCAGAAATGGTGCCGCAGAGATGGCAAGGGATTCTTGCAGTCGTGGAATTTGCATGATCGATGACCGATTGTATTGCCATCGCACGCAGCTGCTTGTAGTTTCCCTATTACTGAAATCAGAATGGTGAATGAAGAACGAATAGAGTTCAACAAACTCAACCGCCCATGCTGGTCTTCCACGATGTGGAAGCAAAGATCACATGCATGTAGATAGCATTCTTGGCCCGTCCCTTCCATCACGCTGTTCCGTTCTGCCAAAGCAGGTTGGAGGCGATCGCGCTGACTCGGTTCGTTGTGCGGCAGGACGAGAATGCCAGCCTGCTCCGATTTGTCAAGAAGGAGGGAGTAAAGAAAGAACCCGTTCATGGCATCCTCCTTCCGGAGTAGCCTTGTTGTGCTCCAGCCGTCTGGTGTAAAATACGAGCTCTGGTGATAGACAGCCGAGAATGCGAGTTTATTGTTGAGGATTTGTGAATCGGGACTTGAAAAGGCCTCGTTATAGATACGAGCACAGTTAGTTCCTGATAACCTGAGCCAAATAATTAGAATACCAAGCTTGAATCGGATTAACGAAGAACATACCAGCCAAATACCATGTTGTTTGCGAAAAGCTCGAGCAGCGCACTTTCTATGAAGAAGTGCTGCGCAACCTGAACGACATCGGGGATACCGCCATAGTATGTTCGTAACGAGCTCTCGTTGTGGACGTAATAATTGTGGTAGTAGCGACGATGACACACTTTCGAAACAATTAGAATTGCATGGGGGTGCAGACAAAACTTACAGCGACAGTACAGTGACGTAGTATAAACTGGTAATGCACCGTGCCTTAGCGTGAAAAGCGTCCCATTATACGTGAGGGACTCTCCCAGAGTCAGTATATTCTTGTCAGCCCGATGACCCGAGCAATCAGAGTTTTGGCATGAGCGGACGGGGGGATAGAGGTGCCGAAATGCTTCCTCATATAAGTGGATGAATCAAAAATTGAGAGGAAAACTCACAAGTCTGATGACACAGAGCGGCATCATTGAATGCCAAAATTTCGTTGTCCGTTGGTGAAATGGAAGGTTGAGTCCAGACAAGATGACGGAAAGCTGACCAGCAAATCTCGATGAGGTGGGTATCCTTTTCACCTAGAGCAGTGGCCAGGACCCGGACAACTTGGAGTGGTAAAGAGGTAGGGCATTCCGCAGAGTTTTCCGTCGCAAATTCGATACACTCCCTTGCAAGAGAAGCATAGCGTATAAAGAGATTCAATCCGTGGAAATCCAGCAAATCAAGCTCCGGAAAATGCTGGAGGGCTGCAGTGACCTGCTGGAGGCTCATAGGTAACTTGAGACCGTGGCGGGAGGAGCTATGACGCGTCGAAATAAGCGCGTCGAATTGAGCCAGTTCGGGATCGGTGTATGGCTATGCTCGCCAACAGTCTCACATCAATTCTACGCGAACGTCCGTTGCCATCATCAATTCCACGCGCCAGTCAATCAATTCTACCCGGCTGTCCAATCCGTTGAAGTCTCTAGAGACGTCTCTGGAGAATTTGATCCCAACGGATTCGACGTCCTCGGGCAAGCTCGTAGTGCGGAAGCGCGCCAGCGGAGCGGGCGGTGCACGTGGGGGCAGTATGATACGCGGGGGTGCAGTGTGGAGTTGGAGGTACGACGGGCGAGCGCATGGTGTGCGGAGCGGATTGTGCTGTGGTCTGCAGTTGTGAGCAGGTGCGCGGATTGTGGGCCAGTGGGGGAGCCGGGCAGGAGCGAGTGGTGCTCGAGCACGAACGAGCGTATGCTAAACGCTCCAGCGGGAGCGCACTGTGCACATACGACGGGCGGGGAGCGGGATTGGGTGCGGTGCTGGACGTGGAGGCGCAGCAATGCCGAGCACCGCAAAAGCGGGAGCACCGCGGCGCAAGCTGGTATGATGCGGACGGACGAGGAACCAAGGGCGAGCAGGCCAGACGAGCGCTAGGGGCGGGAGCACTATTGGGCATGGTGAGCGTGCGCAGGGGTGCGGATGTAGCGGGATGCACAGAGCAGCCGGGAGCGGGTGTGGGGCAGCGGAGCGTCCACAAGGCAGCGCAAAACGGGTGCGCAGGGATGCCAATACACGGCATAAATGTGCTCGCTTGCGGATAAAGGCCAGCGCGCGAGCGAGCGCGGCGGGTGCGAGCGCAGGCGAGCAGGAGTGCCGCGGTGCTATTCTATGTGGACAACGGCATGAGTTTTGATGTCGGTGGCACGGCATCTGACCGATAACACATACCTACCGTGTATGAACAGACCAGAGCGCACAAAATAAAATAAAAAGCAGCTGAAAGGAAAGCCGCGCTGCGGCGCGATAAAGCGAAAAAGGCGATGCAGGCATAAGGTCAAGGATTACTTCTTCGTATCTAGGCGCATTGTGGAAGAATTGAGGGCGCGGGGTGGCGGCAAGCGAGGGCAGGAGCAAAAAAGGGGGAAATTGGGCAGCGCTGAGGAAGCCGAAATCTGGCGACTAGAGTATCATTGAGGCACAGAGTGGACGCCGATTAAGGCCTGTTATGGTCTGGTATACGGCTGGGGCAGCCTGGGGCGGGTGGCAGAGCCAGCGAGCGGCGGTGGCGGGAGGAAAGCGGACGTCACATTTGTGACACGCGTGATGCGGGCAACGCCCGGCCGCGACGGCAACCTCAAAATGATGGTTTGATGCAGTTTGATGGCGCCCAGGAGCCGCCGAAATGGCCGCCTGATGCCCCACATGATCCTGGGCAGGTGTCCAGAAACTTCGCGAAGCACCCCTGGGCTACGGCCCACTTTTTTCGCGAAGGTCTAACTTAATGGGCTGCTTCGGACACTCTGGCAGCTATCTGGTCGCGGAATTCATTGACGGACTCGTCGGCGGAGCGCATACTGTTCGGCTCGAAACCCATCCAAGGGAGGCAGCCGGTTTCTGTCATAAACAGCACCTGCTGCGTCAAGGAGTGGACGTGGTTGTTGTACATGAACTCGGCTGCCGGCAGGAGCTCATCCCAGTCGTCCTGTTTGTAGCTCGTGAAGATACGGATGAACTGTTTGAGCTCCTGGTTGACGTGTTCGGTCTGGCCGTCAGTCTGCAGATGATAAGCGGTGGACGTAGCAGGTTCAATGCCGATGAGGCGCCACAGTTCGTGAGTGAACTCAGCAACGAACTGCGGACCACAGTTGGAAATGTACTTCCAGGGGGTTCCGTGGTGCCTCCAAATGTTCCGGTAGTACAACCGGGTGGCTCTGACAGCACCGAGGCCGGTGTGGCACTTGTTGAAGTGGGCCTGCTTACCGAGGACGTCAACCATGACCATGACCACATCAAACCCATGTGCTTCCAGAAGCTCGATGATGAAGTCCACCAACGCTCGTCTGGAATCTCGGTTGGATGAAGCTCACCATGGGGAAGTCGCCAGAGCGCCTTCGTCTGGTTGCACGTGTCGCAGGTTCCGACATACTGGCCGATGTGTCGGAACAACTGGGGCCGCCAGTAGTTCCGGGAGATGAGCTCTAGTGTCTTGAAGGGGCCAGCGTGTCCGGTAACCCATGTGTCATGGTGCTGCTCCATGATCCGACAATGGAGGTCCTTATTCCACGGCACAACAATCTTACTGCGAAACAGGAGGACTCCATCCGAGATTTGCCATTCAGCCGAACAGGGAAAGGGGGCCTTCCGGTTCTTGAGGAGCTCCCAGGCAACGAGTGCAATGGGGTCCTCGAGCTCCGGCTCAGTCGCAAACGCCTTCCGGACATTGCGCAGGAGGGGAAACTCGGGTCCGTTGACCATGATTCCCTCCATCGTGTGGATCCAGAAAAGCTCTGGCTGAAGGAGCGTAACATCCGAGTTCTCGGATCTGGCCCCGTGGTCCGGACGGCGGGAGAGCGTGTCCGGGTGACCCATGCGACAGCCTGGCTGGTGGAACAGGGCGAAGTCAAACCGGGACAGGTACAGGGACCACCTGGCCTGCCACTGGTTCAGCTTCTGCAACTTCTGGAATACTCCAAGTTCTTGTGGTCCATCCAGATCTCGACCGAGTGCTGCGTGCCTTCGAGGAAGTGCCACCACTCCTCTAGGGCTCGGACGATTGCAAGCATCTCCTTGTCGTGGATCATGTAGTTTCGTTGGACATCATTCAAGCTCTTGGAGTAGAAGGCAATAGGGTGCCACTTTCCATTCATGCCCTGCTGTGACAGAACAGCTCCAGTTGCCCGGTCAGAACTGTCCGCCTTCAGCTGATACAGCTGAGATTTGTCCCGAAGGACCAGGACAGGCTTTGCAGTCATTGCATCCCTGAGGGCTTGGAACGCGGCGGCCGAAGCAGCGGTCCAGGTCCAGGCCATGCCCTTCTTTATCAGGTCCAAAAGCGGCTGGGTGACGTCCGAGAACGCCTGGATGAACTTCCAGTAGAAGTTCATGAAGCCGAGGAACTGCTGCATGTCCTTGTTTTCGGGCACAGGCCAAGCGGCAACCTTGACGGGGTCCATCTCAATGTGATTGTGCGAGATAATGAAGCCAAGGTACTCGATTGTCGATGCACTTCTCTGGATGGAGGTGGAGGCAATATTCTCGGAGCCACTGGAGCACCTCCCGGACAATTTTGCGGTGACGAGCAAGGTCGGAGTGCGTGATGAGGATGTCGTCCAGGTAGACCATGACGTCTCCAGACAGAATGAGGTCCTGGAAAATGTTGTTCATCATTGTCTGGAAGGTGGCCGAGGAGTTGGTAAGGCCGAAGTACATCACCAGAGGCTCAAAGAGTCCCCAGTTTGTACAGAACACGGCCTTCCATTCATCACCTTCCTGGATCCAGATGTTGTTGAAACCCCACCGGACATCGATTTTTGTGAAGAACCAGGCTCCCTTCAAACAGTTAATAAGATCATTGATTAAAGGGAGCAGGTACCGATTTTTCACGGTTATCGCGTTGAGCGCCCGGTAGTCCTGGACAAACTGGAGGGCACTGTCCTTCTTAATGAAGAAGACCAGTGATGCCATTGGAGACTTGGACAGATGGATGCAGCCGGTACTCAATCCCTCTGCAATGAAGGCATCGAGCTCCTTCTGCTTGAGTGGAGAGATCAGGTAGACCTTGCAGTTGGCTGGCTTCGCATTTGGGACAAGTTCGATGGCATGATCCCACACCCGCCTTTCCGGCAGAGAGTCAAAAGACTCCCTGTTGAAGACATCCAAAAAGTCCGTGGCCCAGGACAGAACCTCAGTTCCAGCCGGCGCAGAATTCCACACGTGAGCCTCTGCGAGACGTTGCGAGACAGTGCTTCTGGCACAAATCTCTTCAACCAGAGCGAACACAGTGTAGAGAATGCGGTCGCCTTCCTCAAGCTCATCTTTGTCATCATAATCATCGTCCGAGTCTGGGGACAGGTCCGGAAGGTCATTGTCATTGGTCGGATTGTACCCATCATCTCTGTACCACTCCTCCGAGTCAACGGCACAGATGGACGGGGTCGGACCTTCGTGCAGCTGCCAAAGGATTGAGGTAGCAAGCTTCTCATTCCTCCGAACGGCCCGCAGCTCGTCCCGGCAGGTGCGGCATCCGGTCAGGCAGCGCGTCATGCAAACCTCCTTGGTTTCCCAGTTGATCTCTGGATTGTGTTTCTAGAGCCAGGAGTAACCGAGGATGGTGTGTTGCTTCCCAAGCCGGGTTACAGCGAGCTGGATGCGCTCGGCATGCCCTTTGTAGTCAACCACCATATCGACTATGCTGGTGATGCCGCCCGCTTGGTTCGGGCTGCCATCCACGTTGAGAACTGGGATAGGCTGCGAGAGACGCCGGACCGGAAGGTTGCAGGAGATGACGTACTCCAAGTTGATGAAGTCTCCGGTCACTCTGCAGTTGACCAGAGCCTTCACCGACATCCGTGCGGCAGTCTCAACAGACTCCAAGTCCAATGGGATGTGCAGGGAGTTTCGGCCTTCAACGGAGTCAATGACGTACTGCTGGGGGAGTTGCCGTTCCCACTTCAGGCAATGAACACGCCGGAGTGAGCCTGTCCTCCTTCCCAGCTTGGGGACAGGGGCCCCTGTCACTGTCTTCGTTCCCGGCTCAGGGACAGGGGCCTCTGTCACTGTCTTCGTTCCCGGCTCAGGGACAGTGCAGGTTTCCGTCTCCATCACAGAAGGAAGAGTCTCAGTCACTCGGACGAAGACTGGGACGGGGGGGTGCACCTCTCGCTACTACCTCAGACTCAAATGTATTGGCACTATCTGAATACAGGAGAGCGTAGCAATTAGGGGATGCGACTGTGGGCGCACCACTCACTCGGCCAGGGACGGAAAACCCACTGGGTCTGGGTCCGCATCAATCGACTCTGCCGGAATGCGAGGCAAGTAGTGGTGAGGTGGGGGAACAGCTCATCAAGGAGGTCATCCCCAAGTTGGCGAACAACCTCGTCAAGAACGTCTGTGTGCCGGACGTCGCATGTAATGGGGCTTCCATGCGTAAGGTGTCCGGTGGCTCTGCACCGGAAGCAGGTGCATGGGAATGCGCGCGTCCAGGTCCAGTCGACGTCTATTGGAACGACCGCTGGAAGCCCAGGCACCAGCGGGGCAAACAAGACCGGAATGCACGGGAGTGCTAGAGCCAGGGATACGCCCGCTGCGTGCGGCCGAGGCAAAGCAGCCGGAAGCTGGACTGGAAGGTTTCCGGTCCGGACATGGCTGAACACTTCGTACTGTCAGAAGGCACGTACGTGCCACCTGTCATAGTTGGTGAGGTCGGGGGCGGTTCCGGACATCGTAATTGCAATGTTGATCTGTGGGTTGAGGCCAGAGTGATACTTGGTAACCCGGATGAGAGTGTCTGAGTAACCAGCCATTACGGCCAGTTCCTCAAAGTCGTCTGTGTACCAGTAGATGTTGTGGGAGCCCTGGAAATACAAGTGGGACTCAAGCTTGGTTAGGGCCTGGTCCTGCTCGTTCTCCTTTACAAACCAGAGGCGGAACTCGGCCTCAAATTCGGCCCAGGTGGGGAATGGGAGCGGTACGGCTGACGAGCGATGTTCGGCCCACCGGGCAGCTGCGTCTTTCGGCATGAAGGACATGGTGAACTGGACAAGTTTTTCCTGCGAGACAAACCTGTCTGCCACGAAAGCTTCCAGAACCAGCCGGTAGTAGGTGAGGACGGAGTAGAGGAACATCTGTCCTTGCGTCCGGTTGCCATCAAAAACAGCCGGAGGGTTCGGTCAAAGGACCGTTTTTGGAGGTGGGTGGGGGGCCAAGAAATCTGGACCCGGCGCCGGAGCTGGAGTGGCAGGGGCGGGGGCAGGCAGCGGATTTTGGGTGTTCAGCACTAGCTGGTCCATTGGGACAGAGGAGGGGTCGAGATTTGAAGTGGGGGAGGATGGAGCACTGGAGTAGTGGTCCGAATCCGTACCTGCACCAAACTTCCCAATCTTGACTGGTTGATCCCTTAGATCCTTTCTTCTGTTGTAAAAGCAACCTTAAGCTTGGCATGGGGCATGGAAACTAGCAGGGGAATCCAAAGTATAAATATGGGTACTAGAATACAGGAGTGGAAATACTACGCACCTAGCGGGGGAATCTGAAGGGGGGGGGGATTCCCATGCTAGGCGAAACCTTTATATACTAATCAGTAACTACCCAGTAGCATGTGTCCAGAGGTATCTACAGTGATCCCAGGCCTGATCACATAGCATGTGCCAGCGAGAGCAGACAGATGTCCCGGATGGTTGGACAGACAAATGGACGGGTGCAGGAGTATCTGGAGCATCAGATGGAAAAGTGTCCAGACCGGATCCGGTCGGAAAAGCATCCGGACCGAATCCAGCCGGAAGGGTGGAAGCGCCCGAGGAAGCGGCTGGAGCAGGGGTTCCCCTGACAGTTGCAATCCACAAAATTAATATGGGATTGCAATGGAATGTATTACGTTGGGACTATATGATCAGCCCGGGATTTTTCCGACAGGAACACTAGGCGAGCTTGGTATAGTAGGAAGGGAAGAGGAGTGATTGGCATATATATCTGGCACAGGGTACTGTGGACAGCGCAGAGCAGTGGCGATAGGGCTTGCACCCACCTGTGTTACGGCCACGGCCGTAAGAATTACGGTGTAATTTTGTTACAGTACGGTTTAACCGTCTGTAAGACCATTGCGCAGATGCTCGAACAGCACGGGTCCCACCCGTGCCGCCTGTTACAGCGTAGTTACAGTGCCACCTGTCATTGCACTTCAACATGTTTGAAAATATTCCATTTCTTCATCCAAAATATGTCTGCTGCATGGTAAATGACATGCTATGCTCTGGAGTCAAGTTGAACATGTAAAGATCTCAATTCAACGAGGGCAACCACATCCATCATAACATTTCGGAATATTCCACGATGGACTCTTCATGAGCTGATGCCTCCTGGATGTGCCGAATCTTGCTCCTTGGGTCAATGACTAGGAACTTAATCAATGGGATGCCATCAGCAGCCTTGCTAGCCTCATTCGCAGGAAATTTCCTCCCATTTTTGAGGCACCAGTGAGGCAAAGCCGTAAAGCCGTAAATGGACGGTTACGGCTCCCCATATACGGCCGAACCCATACCATCCCCGTCCCATGTAAAATGGTCTCCCAGTGCTTGATGGTACAGGTCTGTAACCATATTTACGGCCTGTGTCTCCGTAGTTTTACGGCACGGCTGCAAGCCCTAAGTGGCGAGTCATCAGTGTAGCGTACCAATCATTTGGTGTTGGCATTAAGAGATCTCAGGCTGTCCCAGTCCCAACTAAGGCTTTAGTACATGCAAAAAATGAAACTATATCTGGCAATGCAATCAGCGTGGTTTCAATATCCCCACATCCAAAGAGCTAGTACAACAACGGATACAAGCTCAAAAGCATACCCTTCTACTGGGCTGCAACATTCCGAAGCAAAATCGGCCAAAAATTCATTCTATTACCACCCTCCTGGATATGCTCTCTCATTCTGGGATTTTCTTCTCTTCTTTTGGGGAGTCACAAAGAAGAGAACTGAAAAAAAAATCCAACAGCCGATTGACAGCTTTCTCACAACCATCCCGAGGGTGGATTTTGATAGATAATGGTATGGGCTCCCCTTGGCCAATCTGCTGCTGCAATAGTTGTATTAGGGTACTCCGAGATCTACAGAGTTCTACCCACTACACAGTCAACTCCCGACCCTTTGAGCAAGCTGGAGTAATAATAGGTGTTGTACGGCAGATTTTCAGCTGCCACGGTCAAAGGGGACAACACTGTTACCACACAGGGCATATGTACAAGAAGGGGTTTCCATCGGCACCCGTGGAAAATGATACATTTGAGGCTGCCAGATCTTAATCCTCCCTCCTGAGATAATATTTCTTTAGTTGCACCTATGTTGTCCTGTTTACAGCTCTTTACAGTTCAACAGGCATGGCTTTTTTTTCTTTTTTGGAACTTCCCGCTAGAACAGTCACTGTGGGGTCAGTTTTTGTCGGAATCCCTTGGGAATAGGCGCGTTAGAATTGCGCTGTGAATCTGCAGGGGACCAAATACCGGCTTTTTTGACCTCATTACATAATGAAATTTCTTCCGAAAAAACATGGCTTTCAGCAGAAATACTGTAGCACTGTGAGTGCTGGCCTGATTGACCTAATTCCCGGATATGGTATGTGCTACGGGGTTTCTGTTCCACATCGATATTTTTCACATACAAGCCAAGCTCCTGGATTTTTCGGTGCTTCCTTTCCTCACCCTTACCTGTCTGCTAATTCCTTCCCTCTGCAACAACGATCCGGGTTGTCCTATCCATCAAACATAATCAAACTGCACTCTTCATCAAGGTCAAGAGACTGCACAGCAAATTTATACTCTGGCTATGCTTTCCCTCACACCAGCCATTCACTCTCATCTGACCCCGGCTCCTGGGTATTCCAGCTGAATTTTCAAGCCCGCTATTGATTGCCCGGCATTCTTTGTTGCTGTATATCCTTTTCTCTCCCTTGCTGCTGCCTTTTTGTGCCGGTTTCCGCAAGACTTCATCACTGCACACCAATAAGCTGCCCTTTCTCATCGCCCGCCTCAAGCTGGATTTCAAAGCCTGCTATCAATCACCTGACATACTTTGTTGCTATATTCCTCGCTGGTGCTTTTTGCCCTGATTTTCAGGGATACTTCATCACTGCCCACTAGTTCTCGCTGATGCACGCCTCTCCAAGTGGCTTGCATGAAACCATCCATATCTTCTGAAGCTTTTCTAAATTCTTGCGGGCTCAACTTGGATTGTGCTTCAACATGCCACGGTGAAGTATTGTGATCTGATACCCTCGGGGCCGCACCCGAGATATGATTGTGCAAACCCATTTCAAGCTTCGATATTCACATTTTGTTCACTTTTCTGGCCTCAACTGTCGTGGTTGTCTGCACATCATTGTTTGGGGACCTTCAGTGCATGACATCATCAACACAGAGCCAGATGATCCTGGCAATATACACTGGGGGCAATCACTGATGCATATGAAGATCATATGCGTCAAATGCATATGGTCTGCACTTGATGCTCAATGCACAAGGCCTCCCTTGACTTTCAAAGGCTGCCTTTGGTGCATGCTTTGTTCCCCCACACAGGACCACAAAGCATGCAACAAAGCTGCCCTTTGTCTGTCAAAGGCAGCTTTGTGACATTTGTTCTACCTGCCGGCCATATGCATTTGACGCATATGGTTTTCATATGTGTTCCTTTTTGCCCCCAGGGACAACAGTATGCAAGATCATTTTCTGCACTATTTCACTGGATTGATTTACACCTTGCAACAATTTTCTGTCCCATTCCCCCAATGACTTCATCTGTGATGTACACTTTTTATTATTCACCATCATACAATACTGTAGCTAAATACTGTAGAATTTCATTCAATTCGGCGGTCACGCATCATGCACCCCCTGTGCCACGATGAATTTTGGTTTCGCGGGTCATGGCAGCCAGTGCCGAATGTAGAATGCGTGACACTGGGGCCAAATCTCCCTTGGAGGTGCAAAAAAGGCAGAATTTTCGAAACTTTTTGTCTTGAATGCCGAATTTTTGGAGGTGTCACGCCAAAATTCATTGGTTGCTGAAGTGCCGAATCGGTATTTTGGGTCATGGGTCACAACAACCCATGCCAAATTGAATGAAAATTGTACAGTACATGTTTTCTTCATCCGCTCAATGTCAATTGTGTTTCCCGTTGACTTGAGTTTATATCTTCCATCGCTATAACTTTCTCAGACTCAGGATCCCGCTGCCAGAGCGAAGCGTAGGCACATCTTGTCTCCCTATTTCTCCCTCTTATAAAATTACGCTGTCCGTCTGAAGCTTTTAAAACTCCGCTACTCATCTGACCTCTATTTTGATCCGACATTACCCCTTTATTCATGCCGTTCTTATGCATACAAGCGGCTGCTCAGCCGCTTTGCGGCCTCGCATCCCCTCCCGGATGTGTGAGTTTTGGAGTTGCGTGCCCCTTGCTATGAATTCTTTCCGTGGTTTAGAGGTGGTTCAAAGCAAATAAATAAAGTGCGGAAGATCTTCGGGCAAAGAAGCTGATTGACAGATGGCGGAGTTTGAAAAGGCTTCAGACATGCTTAATTTTATAAAGAGAGAGATGTCTCGGGATCTCAACTGAAGTGCTGGGGCGCGGAGCGCCCCAGCACGCTCTTGTCACCCTCTTTATAAAATTATGCGTGTCTGTCCGAAGCCTTTTTAAACTCCGCCATCAGCTTTAACCTTTTCCGTCATTCTCTCTGTTCCCACTTATGCCGTGCCTGCCACGGCCGCGTAAATCCCACCTCACTTGACATGTACAGCCTCGGCACGTCCAGAAAATGGGCCGTTGTAAACACTTGATCCATGCATTGAATTTGCAGGCACAATACATCTCTATTCAATTCTTAAAACAGATGCAGTCCACATGAAAGGAAGGGGATGCGAGGCCGCAAAGCGGCCGAGCAGCCGCTTGTATAAAATTAAGCCTGTCTGTCCGTCCGAAGCTTTTTAAACTCCGCCATCAGCTGTCCGGCATTTTCCCCGATTTCAACGGAAAATTCAAGATTCAACCGAAGTGGTGGTGCTTCGCACCCCACCACGCTCTTGTACACCATAAAGTTGATCCGTCAAACTTCCCTGATGCCTATTCTTCAAAGGAGTAACTTTTGCCCACGCACAGCTTCAAGTCGACACGACTTATAGCAGTGAGCACTCCTTCTTCCCTCTCTCCCACCATGGCATTCCGTTCGCTCGTAAGCCTCTACAGTGCATTGCCTCGACTGCCCGTTCTCTGATCGCTTATTGACGCTACCTACCTGTGCCAGCCCTCGTATACGCGCTCAACCTCGTACAAATCGCATTGGGGGCATGGATAATGCACAACTTCGACAGGAAGGAAACAGGTGCATCTCACGAGCTTGCCGTCTGTTCAAGAAACTCACCCAGTTGTTCAGCCGAAGCGCAGTTTATGCTGATGTTCGTGGCGCTGTACACCCTTCCGATGATCTATCTGCTGTACGTCGTCGAGTGTGCTCCGAGAGTCTCGAGATTCTCATGCCCATGCATGCAGGACGGGATACCAACGCCGCGCCGAGCACCGGCTGTCGTATGTCCACGAAAACACAAACTTCCTCGCGTTCATGGTGTGCTTCTGGTCATGGTCACGCCTATCCCTGTTTGAAAATAATAGCGCTGTGCACTATGTACAGACGTTTTCGCCGCAGCCTTCGTCATCGTACGCGCCTTCACGGCTGGCACGGTTTGCCCTCCCAGCTGGCTCCTGCGCCTACGCTGCTCGCCCCTTGTATTGAGCCTCTTCCTCCCGCTCGTTGACTGTGCCATCTGTGCATCCATCCCAGCTCCCTTCGTTTCGTCCCGAGCTGAATGGTTGAACATGTTGAAAACGGGGCGGCAGGGCAACGCAGCTGGTATCAGCACTCAAAGAAATCCTGGGACGACGTGAGGAGAAGGTAGGATGTCATTGCTCTCTAGCTACATACCTGGGACGACGTGAGGAGAAGGTAGGATATCTCCCCTCGCCGTCCCTGTATCTATACGCAGGGTTCGGCTATCATATATTTCTCCCTACTACGGATCCGTGCAAGTCACTAATTCCAACAGAACAATCAACGTCTTCTCTGCAGTCGTCAATGCAGCGAGACTCATCAGTGAGCGCGTGCGCGCGATGTATGGCGAGGAGATGGTCCCGCTCCCGCTCCCGTCTACACCAGCTCCAGACCCAGTCGAGCGATTCATCAGGGAGCGCGTACGCCCGATGTTCGGCGAGCAGACGGTCCCGCTCCCGCTCCCGACTACACCACCTCTTCCAGTCAAGCTTGTCCCCGCCTGGACACTCGGGCGGATTCCCGAACTTGAATTTGAGGCGGGAGACTCCAAGCCTGCTGGGCCTCTCTCCATCTAAACGTCTGGCCACTAGGTATTGTCACAGTATGAAGTGTGTTTTATGTACTTGAAAACGCACCGCTGTATTGTAATTTGCATTCCTTCTGACTTTGATTATTGAACCCGGATGATTTCTTTGTCGTTTGCCATCCCACCCAACCACCAAGTCAAGAAAGTTTTCTATGCAGCCCACCATTGTCTATAGCAGTTTGTGCAGAGCCGATACGTATATCATAAATTACCCATCCATCTAAGTATTTTGGTCGTCCGTGCGCCTCTCGCTCTCACCCGCCTACAACCCCCTCACTCCCTCCAACCCCCCGCTCAACCCACTCCTCCTTCCATCCACCACCCCCCTATTCTCCGCCTCGCTCCCCACAAACGGCACCAGCCTCTCCCTCCTCTCCCCCTCGCACGCCGCAAACGCCTCCTCCCACCACCGCTCGCCCTCCGGGACGGCGCGCCACCCGCCCGCGTACAACTTCGCGAGCGCGGGCATGGAGGCGGTGGCGGCGCGCACGGCGGGCCAGTACGGCGGGGCGGCGCCGCGCCCACCGGCGGTGGTGTACCCGCGTTTTGGATTGTCCGTGCGAGGGGGCGGCGGCGGCGGAGTAGGAGGAAGGGGGTGCGGCGTAGAAGCCGTTTGACGCGAGGACGAGCGCGGGGGGGGACGGTGATGCGGCCTTGTTTGTAGCAGAGCTGCGAGACGGTGACGGCTGGGGGGAGAGCGGGTCAGCGCGGTAATGGGGTAGGGGTGTGGAAGCGAAATGAAGTGAATGCGAAAAAAATTGAATCATCCCAGGCTCAAAACAAACGTCCCAGCAGAGAATGCGAAGCTGGAGAACTTCTCACTGGGAATGGGTTCGAACCAACCCTGCCTCCTCTCCAATACAACCCAACCCAAAAACAGCACGAAAGCCAAAAAGAGCCAAACACTTACTGTACAACAACGCTCCATCGTCCTCCGTCGCCCTTGCCGCGCGCTCCAGCAGCGCGCGCGACACCGCGTCCGGCTGCGCGCTTCCATTTTCATTATTAATTCCATTCATCGCGGGTGTCGCAACGCCACTGGCAGGCAAGGGCGTCGCAGGCGTCTTGAGCGACGGGATGAGGGCCTCACCACTTTCGCCCTGGGTAGCACTCCCAGCGGCGGCTGCGACGCCGCTGGCGATAGCGAGGCCGGAGGCGATGCCGTTCTCGATTGTGGAGTTTTTGGCGGTGGCGGACTTTTTGGAGGGTGGTTTGACGAAGCGGCAGACGTACCAGATCTACATATATATATCCGTGTCAGCGAGATTTGGAAGCGACGGGAGGGCAGAGAGGGAGGGGAGGGAAGGGCAAGGAGAGAAGGAAGGGACGAAGGAGAGAGACGAAGAACGCGACTCACCCACTTGCCATCCCACGCGCCGATGCTGGCGCGCACCTCATACGTCGAGAGCATGGGGATCTCGCGGATAAAGTGGAAATGCGTCGCCGCCAGCGGCACCCACCCGCCGCAGCGGAAAATACTGGGGAAGGTGGCGAGAGCGAGGCGGAAGCGCGCGCTGTCGAGGGCCTTGGCGTACGACGAGTTGCTCATGTGGAGGTTGAAGTCCGCGTCGTCGAAGCCTACATCGTCCTTGCATGTCAGCATTTCGTTCGACGAAAGGAGAAAACAACGACGCACCGACACGCCTCGTATACGTCCACTCTGCGCGGAACGGGTGCACGCCGATGGGGAGGTGCGCCTCGTACCAGTCCCGCAGCGCGAGCCGTTTCTGCTCCTTGGGGAGGTAGAAGTGGGTGATACGGTGCCACAGGTGCGCGCCGCGCAGCTCGAAGACGGAGGTCCAGACTCGGACTGTGCGACGACGTGTAAATTAGTACTATTCGCTTGATTTTTCCCTGGCAAGGAAGAGGAAGCGAAGTCGAGCGGGAAAGCGCACCGTGCCATACGAGTGGGAAGGAGCCGGCGTTGAGGAGGAGGAGAAGCAGTGCCGCGTATTTCGCCGTCGTCGGTGCGAGGCGCAAGGCCCGCAGCAATAGAGCGATGATTTTCGTCGGTGCCGTTTGGAGCAGTGCCGCTGTCTGTGTATGCGCGATGAGGGCCAATGGCGCCGTTGAAGCTGCGCTGCTGCCGGACATTGCTGAGCGCCGTCGAGGTCAAGAGAAAGCTGGGGCGGCGCTTTGGGGGTGCGTGTCTGCGGCGCTGATTGCCGAACCCGCTGATCAATGTTTCCGTTGGGGCGGCTCCCAGTACCCGAATAACACGCGCGTCGGGATGCCGACAAAGTCGCATTCGATAGCCAGTGTCTGGTTCTCAACTGCCCAAATTATATCCAAAGGCGATTGGAAACGTTTCGCGGCGCCATTGTCCATTATCGGTTTAATTCACTCCCTGGCAATCCCATCTAAGACTACGTAGTGTTGACAAAGTTCGGTTCAAGAATCGATCCGAACCCGAACCGAATTCGAGCCAGACGCAGCGTTCAGGTTCAGGGTCAGAAAATGCCCGAACCTGAACGCCACGTACTTGGATGGATGGATAATTTAGTTCAAAATTCGAAAGAAAGCCGGATACTACAATACCGCAGTGCGTGTTTAAGTAATAAAACACAAAATCATACAGTGAGGTTCAGATGGAGAGCGGTCCCGCAGGCTTCGCGCATTCGGCCCCAGTTTCAAGTTCTAGTCCAGGAATCCTCCCGAGCGTCCAGGCGGGAACAAGTTTGGGCGGGGGTGGAGGTGAAGGCGGGACAGTGACCATCTCCTCGCCGTACATTGCGCGCGCGCGCGCCATGATCAGCCTCACTGCGTGAACAACTACGGAGAAGACGTCAGCTTAGTATTCAACCGTTCCGCGCGGGAGGGAACGGCAGGATGGACGTTGACGTACAGATGGCACAGCTAACCAGCGGGAGGAACAGGCCGAGCGCGAGGGGCGAGCAACGCAGACTCAGGAGTCGGCTGGGCGGGCAGGACGCAGCCCGCACGACGAGGAAGCCTGTAGCCAAGAAGTCTGCATGCGGTCCACCAGGTTGTTTTAGCTATACTTAGTAGAGGGGGATGAGGGCCATGACGCACCAGCGCAGAGCCAAGAGGACCCCAGGAAATAGAGGAAAATTATGTTGTCGCAGACGCGCGACAGAGGGTGCTCGGCGCGGCGTTGATATTTCGTCCTGAATACCCAGAGTGGGGTTTATATCTCAGGTCAGCTTCGACTTCAAGTGAGGGTAGAGTAGAGAGCACCGCGACGCACAGCAGATACATCATAGGAGGGGTGTACAGCGCCGCGAACATCAGCGTCAGCTGCGCTCCGCCTGAATTCACCTCGGTGAGTTCCCCGAAAGCTCTGAAGACGAGCTCGGCGTATCGTACCCGTTTCTCTGAATCCAAAGCTGTGCAGTGTCCATGCGCCCAATGCGAGTTGGGCGAGGTTGAGCGCGCATATTAGGTCTGTGAGCACGTAAAGTCAATCGTGGTGGATAGGACAACGGATAGAGGACGCACGGTAGAGGCTTGTGAGCGAGCGGAATGTCATGATGGGAGAAAGGTAAGTAGGTGGATTATATCATTATATTACACGGCACGGTCCGAAGGTGGAGTCGTGTCGACTTGGAGCTGTGCGTGGGAGGACTTGAAGTTACCCCTTGCGGAGAGGTTTGTTCAACAAAACTGTGTTGATGCATTTACCGTTATTGTGACGACAGTACATCACGGAAGACCTTGTTGGGTTGAGGGACATCAGGGAACTCAGTCCCAACTGTCAGGCCAAGTGCCCAGATGTTCGGTTCGAGATATCGACTGCTCACGCCAAAAACTGAGAAAAGATCTTCTTCATTTCAACATGCCTGTCAAATTATATCATTATCGTGACCCGAGCTATACTAGCTGAGTAGCGGAACAGAGCGAGACATTGCGGCTGAGGCTATCCAATCGTAATTTTATTTTGGAGAGCAGACTTTGAACGAGATAGGAATGAAGCTTCGGGACAGATGCTTCAGGTCTATATATCGAGGAATTAACAGGGTCTCGACCGCGAGCTAAATGTGCACATACCATTCAACCTGGACGCTTTGATACGCCCGACGGACCGCCTCGAGTTGGGCAGCTGAAAATACAACACACGTCAATGCGACTGCGCACCGGAAGAAGAAAATGAGATGACCCACTCATGAGGCGGCAGCGCGGGGCGAAGAATTCCATCGCCGCGATAATCCTGTCCACACAATCTTTCAATGTTTCTATTTCCTTCGTATTGGGTCCCGGATCGCGATTCTCGTGCCGCTGCCGCTCAATCTCTGCGATAAATGCAAGGCAGGTCGTCGTCCACAGCGGCTGTCCCAGACGTTCGTGAGAGACTCCTTGAGACATGTGGGACTCACCGCAACTGCCGGCTCGAGCAGCCCCAGCATTGGCTTTGGAATCATTTCAGTACGCGCGTGGATGTCGACGACGGCGCGGGCGGCGACGAGCGTCTTGGTGCGCGAGCCGATGTTTGTGTTTGTCAATGGCTCGTGCAGCTGGATCGTCGCGCAGTGGGATAGCGTATGGACGAGGAGCATCTGCTGGGACTGGATCGGCGGAAGGGTCGGCGTAAATGCGTCTATTTTGCGATCGAGAGCGGTGAATTCTGGGTCGTTCGGGGGAAGGCCGCCTGGTCCCGGTGGGGAAATGTGTCGGATCAAACTCGTCAATCGAAGCCGCGACCCCATCGCTTAAGTTACCTCTTGGCAGTGATCCAAATCAACAGTTCGGCAGGAGACATGGCAACACTCGTCAAACTCCAAACAGACCGCTCTTGTCTCTTGCTCTCACTATGGACCTCAGGGATAGCGTTCCAGACGATGTCTGGCTCGAGATAACCCATCTTCTGCCCCGGGAAGCTATCAAAAATCTTTCTTTGACTGCACCCATCTTCCGCCGTCTTTCGCGACCGACCCTTTTCACCCATTTCCATTTTCACCCTTACGCTCTCGGCGTTTACTACCGGCGTCCGCCGGCGGACAAATTCGAGGAATCCCTCGCCCGACTGAACTTTTGGTGCTCTGACGAAATCGCCCCACTGGTTCACTTTTGCAAGGTCACCCCTTGGGAGAAGCATTCGGGGCCTTGTAAATCCTGGACCTGGGCGGAGGGGCCATACGAGGTTCTGCTACATGTTTTTCTGGAACGGTTCGCGCGCTTTACCGCTTTGCGCGACCTCCATGCAGATTCGATCGAGTTTTCGCGAGCGACCCTGGGCCGCTTCTCGAGCCTAGACCGCCTGCAGCTCACGAATTGCACCGTAACGAATCAGGCCCAGACAGACAGCAGTTCAGAGGCGTTATATGCATCCATGTACACCTGGATCAACACACCCGAGGACAAGAATCCGTGGATTCCTGTGCTCCGTGCGGATCGCCTTCGCGAGTTGACTCTCCATGCGAGTGCTAGCGTCCTTCATAAAATCACCCAATCTACAACCTCCTTCCCCTACGTTTACCGACTGGCTGTTTCCATGGACCTCGACGATCTGGGTATCCTGGCAAAGTTCCCTGCTGTCCAGGCCTTGACGATTTTAAACTTGGGAAAGCGGGTGGCGGGCAATGCCGCCGGTCTTTTGCCTGCCCTTAAAAACTATACGGGCTCCTGCGAGACCATCCACATATTCCTCCCACTGAACAATCTAACTCACCTCACAATTACCCGGTGCAGCCCGGATGCTCTCACGGCGGAGCTCAGCAAAATATCGACCCATAGCATCACCTCTCTCAACGTAGCCTTCGACAACCTCAATAACAACGAATTTAATCAGCTATGCCGAGCTTTCCCTCTGCTAACGAGGCTCCGCGTGAGCATAACTGTGTGGCTGGGTCAAGGCGATTTCACTCCTGATCACGATCCTTTGGTGCGTCAAGTTAACGATGATCCTTTCCTCACCCTAATTACCCACAGGCATCTACATTCTTCGAAGCGCTGCCTCATACACCTTCTCTGCCAACAGCTCTCCAGGACCTCATCATTTCCTGGCTGTTCATATGGAATTGCGATTACGAATGGCAGGAAGGGTGCAATCCCGCTGGAGAGGAGCCCATATGGGATGATTTGGTCAACAAGCTTATAATGCGGTACCCCTCCCTCACGTCCCTTTGCCTCGACGGCGACGAGTTTGAGTTCTACTGGTGTAAGGACGATGGGTCGGTTGGCGAGGACCGTGCCACTGGTGCCGGTGAGTTGACTTCGACTTTGGCTTGAATCATTGGCGCTGCGTCTTACAAACATCCGAACTAGACGGTGTGGCTGATACTTGTGAAAAAATACTTTCCGCCTTTTGAGAGTTTGTGGGCAAGAAGTGGGCGGCTTATTGGGAGCAAAAAAAAGAATTGTCAGTCACTTGGAATGGATGATAAATGCGTGTTTGTCATACAGTTTGAAGGCCCCTCATGGTTTCCTAACAATTGAGGCACGAGTTCGATTGCTGGAGCACAGTCTGCTTCATATAGAGTATTGTACAGGCGAATCGGATAAACCAGCGAATGATCTAGGTCGGCATCGTGAACACTCCATTTCAAGCTTGGTCATAAAGCCACGATAATGCCGGGAAGCAAATGAAGGCCAGCTGAACACTCATGAAGAATCTAAAGGTCCTCTAGACGGGGAAGATTTCGCCAGGGATGCCGCGTGATTTAGGTTCTTCGCCTTCGTCTGCTGATAACTCTGGAATATGGTCATTGAATTAAGTTTTGAGGTGGATTCAGCCTACCTTCATTGTCCTCGCGCAGGGGCCGGCAGTCGTGCAACATGCTCAGGGTTCTCGTGGTCGCAATGTGGGGTCCATACCTTCGTCACTTCGTCAGGATCCACATCATTTGGATGTGTCTAGATGCTTGTAAGCTGCATTCATCCACAAAATGGCCCATTAAACCAATGTTGTGGAATATACATCATTTTTGAAAATTTCTTTCTATCACTGATTCGGCATGAATTAGCCGAGCATTTCTATCTAGGTTTCATGCGAATCGGTGCAGAACTCGTTGAGATATCAGGAATTCTTCCAAAACATCACAAAACAGAACTTTTTCAATCTGTGCCTTAGGTACTGCCAATTGCTGTAAACAAGATGGTACAGAATATATCCAATCCAAAGCCGGTTACTCTTCACGCCATTGTTCGACCTCATCCACAAAACCCCTAATATCACTGAGCCTTGTGAAATAATTATATGTGGGGAAACTTGCCGGTATTTCATTAAATGGGTTTGCTCCGATGCAGTTGTGGGGTGAACAGCAGTCCTGTTTGCCGTAACACAGGCGTCCCACGTCAAAGCAATTATTGCCAGTAGTAATGACACAGGTTCCCTAGATCATTCAGCCTTGCAGGACATTCATAGGATGATAGAAACTTACCCCTGAAAAACTTGGATAACCATAATCACAAGTGTCTCCGGGGCAGCAGTCCGCACTGGTTTCACATGCTCTAAACACGTCATTGCAAGCCCGCTTGGTGAGAGTTGCACTGCTGCTCTTGAGCGCCAGAGCAACAAGGAGGAAGAAGGTGATAGTGAATTGCATATTGGTTTCAGGAAAAGCTTTGTCTGCGGGGGGATGGGGACTGCGCTCCTTGAGTTCATCCTTTTATACTTCTTCGCGGGCTGTGGTCTAGGGTTGATGCGCTCTGAAAATGGATTCATAAGTGATCATTGCATCAAATCATACTTGATAGGGCTCTGAAAAGTACAAAGATCAGAGCTTGACTTGAGACAAACCTAATTGGCTGTTTCCTCAAATCGAGGATGGTACCACAGGAACAAATAACTTCACGTTGAACTCAGCAACCTCCAAGCATTTGTCGCTTGTACCTCCCTCTTGGCAAATCGTGGCAGACCACAAGCCATACTTGTGTCAGTTTTCCGCCAAGATAATATTCCTGCAACAAGCTCTATTGATCTGTTTAAAACTGTCGCATACCTTCGCTGCACTTCCGAAACAACTCAAAGAGTGCCTCAGTTAGCCGGATTACCCTACAATGAGGGTGTGGCAACGGGCACATGGAGTCTTGGAACTCCTCTCGCTGAAGGTCATAGCACCCGAGATTGGTACACTGATTCTTGTTCACCGTTTTTTTCAAGTACTAAGTACTGTACTATTTCGATCAAATTGACAGGAGGGTTGACGTGTGACTCATTTTACCAATTCGACATTTCGGCAGAATTTAGAATCAAATACCAGCTCAATGGTCTCACCGCCAGAAATAATAGGGAGAGACTCAAAGTGTGATCCCAACTGCCCCGTTTGTAGTTCTCCAGTGCTCATGGTGAAGCTGCGGCAAAAAGGCTTCGAAATCTTGACTGAATGAATGATGCTGCTAAAGATGGGGGAGTTCATAAATCATATTTCAATCAGGAACCAAAAACATCTCAATGCATATATTGATTCGCTAGCGTACCAAGAGAGCGAGCTGTTGTCTTCCATTATCATATTTATCATCTTTTTACGAACAAATTAGCATCACCGTGTGCGCGCAATTGAAGTGTCTGGTGGATGGTGGAAATGGCCGTTAAGTATGCTTGAGGCGACATCCAGAGTGCTGGTACATTCTCCCGCTCAATCTTATAATGGGATTCATCCCGGCTAGGGTACATTGACTGAGAACTGGATGGAGTGCCAAGGCAAAGTTATAAGTACGAATTCGCCACTCCAAAGTCATGCCCTTCATCAAAGCTTGATCATGCTTCTCCATGTCTCTATAATGATCTCTGGGTTGCTCGGCTTGTGCTTTCTCGCACAAATTGCCACTGACACATGCCATCCTTCACCTCCATTGGTGATTGCGACGGAGCAGTCGTCAGGGAAATCCTCTTTTCGGAATTTGTAATGACTTGTCCAAATCCGTTCACTGGCAAGTTGTCAAAATCTGTCCAACTTGTAACCGACCTTGGCAAATCTCGGGTAGGTAGGTAGGTAGTACGGTCCCGCTTGAAATCGTGCCAAGCCATTGATCAAATTGGGTTAGATTTGACTCAAACCGTAACCTGCCATATCAGAACTACTGTGACCTTCGTATCAAGCATATGGTCAAAGCTGGCATTCACACCGAAAATGTATGTCGACATTTGGTCGAACCAATCTTAAACCAAGAACTACAGTGGGTAACTTCCCGTAAGACAAATTTGTGATTTTCAGACACTTCGCGGTGCCAATGATGGGAAGTAAAAGGGTGAAAAACGAATGTCTGTGTGACATACATCAACGTCGGGCGCTCCCAGTCACGGTGTGCGTCGGTGGCGCCGTCTTCACGCCCGCGTCAGCGTTTGACAGCGTCGCCGGCGGCCACTGGCTGAACTCGCTTATCGCAGCGGGGTCAATGGTCCCCGCGCCCTCACCGCCCGTCTGCCACGCGTTGAAAGTCCCGTCAAACGGTGTCCCTTGCGTGCCGATGGCGGCGCACTTCCCGTTTGCGGTGCGAGGATCGGTGGGCATCCACCCGCCTTCGAGGCCGAGCTGGTACGACCAGAGCGGAGCGCGCACAACGCCGTCGGTAGTGTTGCCAATCTGTGCGCTCAGCCTTTATGAAGTATTCGGCGGGGAGGATGATGCTGAACTGACCTTCCACGTCCAGAAGAACCAATCACCCAATGTATCTATTTGCGCGAGCGCAAACGGCATCACCCAGCCTTCGTGGAGGTGTTCCACGTCAATGAGTCTTCCCAGAGCGCGCAATCCCCACCGTAGCTAGTTGAGCCATTCACCCTATTGAGGTAGAGGCCACAGTCGTTGTACCCGCTGCTGAATTCCCCAGCAACAGTCACCCCGAAATCTGAGCGGCTGTCGAAGTTCCAAGTCAACACACACTATTCGATTATCAACGGAAGCCACTCGAACGCACCTGCCATTGGTCCCGGGCCCCCACGAGTTGCACGCTTTTGCGGGCCATGACCCACCAGCACTGTCCGCGTCCTCTCCTGTCGCAATTGGGTCATCATTCGGCTCCCTGCTGAGTGAGAAGTACGGGTGTGTGTCGCGTATGACACGGTCCGATCCAGGAAGGAACCCGGCCCACGAGGAGATGCCCCCGAACCCGTCGTGCAGACCGATGTACGGCTCATTTGCCGGCGCCGTAGCCCGTGATGTTGCGGATGAGGTCGTGGACGTGAAGATAGTTTCCAAAGCCTTAGTTCAGAACAGTTACTCAGCAGAGGGACTCACAAAGTGCTGACTTGGGGTCACCCGATGGTGGACATTAGAGCTGTACACGCGATTTCAGCCCGATGTCGTGCGGAGTAGAATAACAACACACATTGATTGATTAACCTGAACATCTGCACAATGTCCTTGTACTTGGGCTGCGAGATAAACTCTGCGATGATGCGAATATAGTCCAGCATCTGCTGGGCATTCGCAATCCCCATCACACCGTTCAGGAAATTAACCTGCCCGCGCTTTCCGGAGTGGTTGTACCCTGTGGTGGGTCGGAATAAGCGACTCGAGCTTGAGAATAGAAACATGAAAATTACCATTCTGCGAACCTGGCGCGGCATGCAGATCGAGGTTCACACGAATACCATACTTGCATCCGAAAAGGCGAACGACTGGGTTCAAACCAAGCCTGCCTCCTCCCCAATACAACCCAACCCAACCCAAAAACCCGGGTTCAAAACAAACGTCTCAGCAGAGAATGCGAAGTTGGAGAACTTCTCGCCGGCAATGGGTTCGAACCAAGCTTGTCTCCTCCCCAATACAACCCAACCCAACCCAACCCAAAAACAGCACGAAAGCCAAAAAAAACCAAACACTTACTATACAACAACACCCCATTGTCCTCCGTCGCCCTTGCGACACGCTCCAGCAGCGCGCGCGACACCGCGTCCGGCTGCGCGCTTCCATTGTCATTATTAATCCCATTAATCGCGGGTGTCGCAACACCACTGGCAGGCAAGGGTGTCGCAGGTGTCTTGAGCGGCGGGATGAGCGCCTCACCACTTTCGCCCTGAGTAGCACTCCCAGCGGCGCCTGCAACGCCACTGGCGATGGCGAGGCTGGAGGCGATGCCGTTCTCGATTGTGGAATTTTTGGCGGTGGTGGACTTTTTGGAGGGTGGTTTGATGAAGTGGCAGACGTACCAGATCTACATATATATATCCGTGTCAGCGAGATTTGGAAGCAGTGGGAGGGCAGAGAGGGAGGGGAGGGAAGGGCAAGGAGAGAAGGAAGGGACGAAGGAGAGAAGGAAGGGATGAAGGAGACAGATGAAGAACGCAACTCACCCACTTGCCATCCCACGCGCCGATGCTGGTGCGCACCTCATACGTCAAGAGCATGGAGATCTCACGGATGAAGTGGAAATGCATCGCCACCAGCGGCACCCACCCGCCACAGCGGAAAATACTGGGGAAGGTGGCGAGAGTGAGGCGGAAGCGTGCGCTGTCAAGGGCCTTGGCATACGATAAGTTGCTCATGTGGAGGTTAAAGTCCGCGTCGTCGAAGCCTATATCGTCCTTGCATGTCAGCATTTCATTCGACGAAAGAAGACAAAACGGCGCACCAACACGCCTCGTATACGTCCACTCTGCGCAGAACGGGTGCACGCCGATGGGGAGGTGCGCCTCGTACCAGTCCCGCAGCGCAAGCCGTTTCTGCTCTTTGGGGAGGTAGAAGTGCGTGATGCGGTGCCACAGGTGCGTGCCGCGCAGCTCGAAGACGGAGCTCCAGACTAGTCGCCGTAGAGTAGCTATGAAGTAGGTACGAGACGGGATGAGGTGTGATGGATGCGAGGACGAAAGTCAGCGAAGGTGACAGGGGATGCAAAAATTGTGAGAATCAAGGGTTTGTCAATGAAATTGACAACCTGCGAAGGATCCGATGGATCAGCCTCGCGTATCGGTCCAGAACAGAGGGGCTCTCTCGACAGTGGATGATGTGCGAGAGAGACCTCGGAACGGAAGAAAGGTCTTGATGATCGTGAAGATGGTTCTGGAACGAGCAGGTGTCAATCTCAGTACGCAAGGAGCTCCCGGGCATGAGGAGAGATGAGATGAAGCCCGAGAACACCCAACCAGGAGCACAGCTCCACAGAGCCAAAGGCTCGCGTGAAGGGTGAATCTCCAACGACCGAAAACCCCCAAACAGGAGCTGTGTGGATGGAGAGAAACAAGGGTTTAAATGAAGATGAGATGAAATAGATGTGCACTGTCACATCCCCAGGGGTCTAAGACCAACCAAGCTGAACAAAATCGAGTCAAGGGAAATTAAGTGCCAAGAATGGGGCACCCGAGAAATGCACGATGAGGATGAAAGGTATGCAAACAACTCCAAGAAATATGGATGGCCTTGAAAGTTGCCCGATCCGCCGGAGGCCACAAGAGGTGCCAGCCCAAGCAGATCATTCCGAACAATCTCTTACTTGACCGAGATTTGGCGCGATGTGCACCCAGCAACAAAAGATGAAGAGGAAAGGGATGAGATGGCGCCAAACGACTTCTCGGTTACAGAAGTCTAATATGTACCGCAGTAATGACACATACAGTTAAATCCCTTATATGGAATAAAGTTGGGAGACCAGCCAAAATGTTGGCCAACCCCATTCCATACTGCAGATATTCCATATGAGATGTATTCTACAGTGGTAAAAGGCCATTTGGGAGAAGCCCAAGGGCAATTCCATACCACGGAATTTGGCTGTGTATTCCATATGAGGAACTCGACTGTATTCGGTGGATTAGAAATAAAAATGATGTTTTGGGAACCACCCAAAGCATAAAGAGAAGAGAAGAGAAGGGTTCGAAAGGAGAGAGATATATGAGGAAGCAACTTAGCTTGAGGCTCAAGCACTCATAAATCCTCCTTTCTTGGCGAGTATGGCAGCAAGAGATAACACAGCCACGCTGACGACATCCACAGATTGCCGAAGCATCCAGCCAGCCGAGAATCCGAGAAAGCAAATAATGACAGATGCCAGAGACAGCCAGAGAGGGATGGAAGCATGGAGGATATCTCAAGCCTGAAAATCTGCAAGCAGAGCTCAGCAGCTGCAGAGATGGTGAGCGTCGCGAGCAGAAAAGAATGAAGTCATGAGATGACATGTCATGTGATGTGCTTCTCCGGGGCTCCCGGTCTTCCTTGTCTAAGTCTTCCACTCAGGCTAGCTCGCAAGCTCGCCTTGCCTGAGCTCGCAACAAAGAAGAGGAAGAGCAGTCGAGCGGGAAAGCGCACCGTGCCATACAAGTGGGAAGGAGCCGGCGTTGAGGAGGAGGAGAAGCAGTGCCATGTATTTCGCCGTCGTCGGTGCGAGGCGCAAGGCCCGCAGCAATAGAGCGACGATTTTCGTCGGTGCTGTTTGGAGCAGTGCCGCCGCCTGTGTACGCGCGATGAGGGCCAATGGCGCCGTTGAAGCTGCGCTGCTGCCGGACATTGCTGAGCGCCGTCGAGGTCAAGAGAAAGCTGGGGCGGCGCTTTGGGGGTGCGTGTCTGCGGCGCTGATTGCCGAACCCGCTGATCAATGTTTCCGTTGGGGCGGCTCCCAGTACCCGAATAACACGCGCGTCGGGATGCCGACAAAATCGCATTCGATAGCCAGGATGCCTGGTTTCTCAACTATCCAATTTATATTGGAAACGTTCGCGGTGCCATTGTCCCTTATCGATGTAATTCACTCCTTGGCAATCCCATCTAGTGTTGACAAAGTTCGGTTCAAGAATCGATCCGAGCCCGAACCGATTTCGAGCCAGACGCAGCGTTGAGGTTCAGGGTCAGAAAATGCCCGAACCTGAACGCCGCGTGCTTGGACGGACGGATAATCTAGCCCAAAACCCGAAAGAAAGCCGGATACAATACAGCAGTGCGTGTTCAAGTAATAATAAAACACGAAATCATGCAGTGAGGTTCATTTGGAGAGCGGTTCCGCAGGCTCCGCGCATTCGGCCCCAGTTTCAAGTTCGAGTCCAGGGATCCTCCCGAGCGCCCAGGCGGGAACAAGTTCGGGCGGGGGTGGAGTTGAAGGCGGGACCGGGACCATCTCCTCGCCGTACATTGCGCGCGCGCGCGCCATGATCAGCCTCATTGCGTGAACATCTACGGAGAAGACGTCAACTTAGTATTCAGCCATTCCGCGCGGGATGAAACAGCAGGATGGACGTTGACGTACAAATGGCACAGCCAACCAGCGGGAGGAACAGGCCGAGCGCGAGGGGCGAGCAACGCAGACTCAGGAGCTGGCTGGGCGGGCAGGACGCGGCCCACACGACGAGGAAGGCTGCAGCCAAGATGTCTGCATGCAGTCCACCAGGTTGTTTTAGCTATACTTAGTAGAGGGGGATGAGGGCCATGACGCACCAACGCAGAGCCAAAAGCCCACCATGATCACGAGGAAGGTTATGTGTTCGCGGACGCGAGACAGCCGGTTCCCGGCGCGGCGTTGATATTTCGTCCTGAAAGTGGGGTTTATATCTCAGGTCAGCTTCGACTTCAAGTGAGGGTAGAGTAGAGAGCACCGTGACGCACAGGAGATACATCAGCAGAAAAATGTACAACGCCACAAACATCAGCATCAGCTGCGCTGCGCCTGAATCCCCCTCAGTGAGTTCCCCGAAAGCTCTGAAGACGAACTCGGCGTATCGTACCCGTTTCTCTGAATCCAAAGCTGTGCAGTGTCCATGCGCCCAATGCGAGTTGGGCGAGGTTGAGCGCGCATATTAGGTCTGTGAGCACGTGAAGTCAATCGTGGTGGATAGGACAATGGATAGAGGACGCACGGTAGAGGCTTGTGAGCGAGCGGAATGTCATGATGGGAGAAAGGGAAGAGAGGGTAGGTAAGTAGGTGGATTATATCATATTATATTACACGGCACGGTCCGAAGGTGGAGTCGTGTCGACTTGGAGCTGTGCGTGGGAGGACTTGAATTTACCCCTTGCGGAGAGGTTTGTTCAAAACTGTGTTGACGCATTTACCGTTATTGTGACGACAGTACATCACGGAAGACCTTGTTGGGTTGAGGGACATCAGGGAACTCAGTCCCAACTGTCAGGCCAAGTGCCCAGGTGTTCGGTCCGAGATATCGACTGCTCACGCCAAAAACTGAGAAAAGATCTTCTTCACTTCAACATGCCTGTCAAATTATATTATTATCTTGACCCGAGCCATACCAGCTGCGTAGAAGAAGAGAGCGAAACATTGCGGCTGAGGCTATTCCATCATTATTTTATTTTGGAGAGCAGACGAGATAGAAATAAAGCTTCGGGACAGATGCTTCAGATCTGTACATATACCGAGGAATGAACATTGTCAGTATCATGGGTCTGACGGTGAGCCAAAGGGTCACACACCATTCACTGGGCGCTTTCATACGCTCGACGGACCGCTTCGAGTTGGGCAGCTGAAAATACAACACACGTCAATGCGACTGCCGAAAGAGGAAAATGAGATGACCCACTCATGAGGCGGCAGCGCGGGGCGAAGAATTCCATCGCCGCGATAATCCTGTGCACACAATCTTTCAATGTTTCTATTTCCTTCGTATTGGGTCCCGGATCGCGATTCTCGTGCCGCTGCCGCTCAATCTCTGCGATAAACGCAAGGCAGGTCGTCGTCCACAGCGGCTGTCCCAGAGGTTCGTGAGCGACTGACCGTGGAGACTCGTTGAGATATATATGTGTAACTAACCGCAACTGCCGGCTCGAGTAGCCCCAGCATTGGCTTTGGAATCATTTCAGTGCGCGCGTGGATGTCGACGACGGCGCGGGCGGCGACGAGCGTCTTGGTGCGCGAGTCGACGTTTGTGTTTGTCAATGGCTCGTGCAGCTGGATCGTCGCGCAGTGGGATAACGTATGGACGAGGAGCATCTGCTGGGACTGGATCGGCGGAAGGGTCGGCGTAAATGCGTCTATTTTGCGATCGAGAGCGATGAATTCTGGGTCGTTCGGGGAAAGGCCGCCTAGAGGGAGAGCACTAAATTAAACACCAGGAGTGAAATGTTGATTTATGCATATGTGAGCGCACCGGAACGACAACGACCACCGAGTCGGGTGGCCTCTTCATACAAAATTCCAGCTTTCGCATACAACGCCGAGCTGGATGTTGCGTTATCAGGAACGTCCCGGAGAAAGTTCACAACAGTTCCAGAACTTTGCAGCGGAAGGAGATGGGGGCGCTATATGGTCCGCGAATCAGCCTCCAATTCAATGTTTGCAGACTGAACGAGTAGATTTACCTCGACATAATCCGCGGTCTCGAGCGGCCACGGTGTATCAATGACCAACGAGGTCGACCCGCCGTATGAAATGTTCGAGCAAGTCCCGTCCCGACTGGCAAAACAGTTGTTCAGGTTCAACACGCCCCAGAACGCACTAATCCGCTCGCCCTCCTCCCGCGCGTCCCTGGGCGGGGCGAGCATCTCAGAGACTGGTGGAGCCTCGGCGCCCTGAGGTGCGCGGATGCGGTGCAGACCGGCGCTGAGGGCAATGGAGACCGCCGCGCTGATGTGGTACTTCCCCTCCAGAATGCGTGCGTTGCGGATAAAATAGTACGCAAGAAGCACGGACGCCTGCAGACTGTGCAGAATTCTCCGCGGATGTGTCCCGGAGAGGCTCCCTGCGGTGCTCCGTAGGGCATGCGAGAGAAACGCGGGTTCAAAGGCTGAAATGCTTGGGTCGTCTAAGAGGTGGATGCCCCACAGATACATGACATTCAGTAGGACCGGAGGGAGGTGTTGTCCGCCCGTGGTCGTTATCGCGTCGTGGAACGCCTGCGTATCGAGGAAGAAGCCGCAACGATCGGCGTTGTGGAGGAAGTTGTGGGCTCTGAGTAAAATGGGTTGATTAACGTCGAAAGAAGAACAGTCATAGCGTACAGGGCCTGGAGAACGATGAAGGGAAGTTCCTGCAGCAGCCGAGGTCAGAGTGTGTTCTTTTCAGCAATAATAACATACGGTAGGCATCGAATTAGCGGCGGCTTCGTTCAGAGAGGTGCCGGATGTTTGTTGCAGATCTGTGTCGGTGTGAATAAAGTGCAACTGGTCGGTTAAATCACTTACAAAAGTAAGTCAAAAGGGGGTCCCAGCGCGGAAGTATTTGAAGGGGTTACTTGTGAAGTTGAAGTCGACTGCCGATGGCTGCTGGAGGGCTGACTGGAGCTGGGGCCACGAGTTGGCCTTTCCAGCTCCTCTATCCGAGTCTGGAGGAGAGAAATTTGCTCTAGGAATGAAAGTAATTATCACTGGTTGACCCGAATTCTCTTGATTTCTTCCACCTTCAAGCATCTGACTCTGGGAGGGCCCGTCCTCGGTGTATTCGCAGTCGCCGAAAGCTATGGGATACCGCGCACATTGAAAACATATAGGCTTGGCGCCGTTGCATTTCTGCAATAATTAATGGGTTTAAACTCAAGCTGAGCTCGAAGTCCACCCACGACTTTCCGGCGCCTCAAGACAGACAATTGACCGGGGGCCCAGTCGATGGAATAGATGACTTACCGGCAATTTTGGCACGCCTTACCCTTCTGTAAGGGCGTTTCGTCGTTTACTGGAAAAGATCCCGTGGAACTCATAGGAAAGCGGAGGGGGAGTTGGACAGATCGATCCATTCGCCGACAGAACTCATTTTAACGGTGCAAAGTCAACCCTTCAATTGAATACCGGAGAGCGCTGGGAATGCCAAAATAAGCGCTCTTGGTCAGCCTCCCGGGGAGCGCAGGCCGAAGTTTGACCGGGGCTCGTCGGCCATATAGGTAGTAAGCGGCGATACTTGGACGGTAAGCAAACGTAGAAGGTTGGTAAGCTCGAGAAAAATACTTGAGCTGCTTCCGTCAGCGTCAATTGATAATCTGGTAAATAATGTGAGTTTATCAGCTCGCGGCGACAGTGCCAACTATGAATGAACGTAGTTACGTTCATCCATATCCGCACCTGATCTCTCGTCCAGTAAGCTGCCGATGTTCTCCATGTCGCAGTTCCGCAGATGGCAGCGGCGTAGTAGCTTGCCGCGGCCGTAGTTATTCCGTAGTTCCTTCCAGTCATATGTACTTAGTTCGAGTCAATCCCACCCATAGTTTAGTCTAGATAGGTGTCAATAGTCAGTGGTCACCAGTAAACACGGAGTTTTACCGGCTCAACCATCAGTCCAAGTAATAAACTCACCCCTGCGGGCCGCCGAATGATTGTACTGTTCATCAGGGATGAGCGGTGATGTCGGGTTTATAGAGAGCAGGGATTCCAAAAAAATTCCATTTCGTAGGAGGAATTGTCTGAGCTTCTGCGATTGTTCTGCGACGAAACGTCGTGGCGAAAGGTGCGAAGGCAATCAATGATCATTGATGCGCAATCACAAATGGTCGGGTGATATGATTCAATTTTTTTTTTTTTTTTTTTTGAGGTGTGATAACACAGCGAGTCACCGGTCACAGTTTGCACTGTGACCACCAAGGGCCTTAACCTCATTTTGAGGTAAGGCTCCCCCTTGGGTCTAGGCCTAGGCCCCCTTTTGGGCGGACATTGGTCCGTTGACTCACTGCCACAAGTAGTCTATCAAGGGACACTTTGACCCAGATGTTGGGAGTGACTACGGCTCCAGGCAGGAATGCATTTACGCAGACCACATTTAGACATATGCCCCTTTTGTAGGTAGCTGCCCAATGATGGTACTGTGGGACTCGGCTGACACGCAATAGAGCATATCTGCAACGCAAAAAACAGCCCACCAGATTTTTGCAATCAACGCTCAGATTTAGCCGAGTGCAGTGACTGATGTGACAAGCTTGACCTTCACCTCCAGTGTCGGGTCCGCATAGCTCCCTAAGACACGGAGGGATATTTCTGTGGCCTCTACTACCGGCCTCCTTAAAAAGAAATGAGCAAGAAGGAGGGATTTTGAGATCTGTGGTGGGTTTTTGGGTGCTCTGCCGCCCAGCCGTTCCCTTTTTGGCTGTCACAAATTTCTGAAATCACCCATCAAATTTTTGACGTTTTCGTGATTTTGAGGGCTTTTGAGAGCTGCAGATATGCCAGGTTCCTACCCAGCCGCGGTTCCGAGGCTCACAATCCCTCTAGCGGTAGTTAGATTGAATACAGAGATTTTGACTGACCGGAAATTTCGGACCGTGTTATGTGTGATGTTACTGTGACAGAAAGTTGGGGGTGAGCCTCTCCACGGCGGCTGGCCGATAACATTTACAAACAACATAGCCACATTTGTAAGCAATTCTCGAGAAATTCACCATGGTGTCTTCAACATCTTAGGAATATTGATCTGCTGAACCCAGAGAGTCATGAAAGTGTATTCAAGCTCATCTGAAAGTTAATCTCATTTTTACTCACCTGAATTCATCTCTTGTAGCATGAATTGCCATGTTTTGGTAGCCTTTGGGGAAGAACTTCTCAGAGACTTGTGTTACTGGTCCCACCTTTCAGTATAGTCTGTATATGACAATATATCATGCCTTCAACAGCTCAAAGTATTTTATATACCATGGTGGAGCATGCATGTTGAATTTCTTTTGAATTGATGGCAAATGTGGCTATGTTGTTTGTAAATGTTATCGGCCAGCCGCCGTGGAGAGGCTCATCCCAACTTTCTGTCACAGTAACATCACACATAACACGGTCCGAAATTTCCGGTCAGTGTATTCAATCTAACTACCGCTACAGGGATTATGAGCCTCGGAACCGCGGCTGGGTAGGAACCTGCAGATATGCTCTAATACCCACTAAACCTCCTGATGGTTTGATGCGGGATTTTAACCCGCGGCCGAAGGAAACACCTTCCGAACGGCGGCCGGCACATCGGCTCGACCGGATCAGCAATCTGGCATATCCAGCTGATCCCGCTGAAGTGGCGTACTCGGGATTCGAACCCTCGCGGGACCCGGGGCATCTAAAATAAATCGAATGCCGGGGCAGCAGGGCATGACCACTTCGTCATGCTGCCCCCTATGATTCATCTTCTTGACGACGACCACAACGTTCTCATCGGACGATATCCTAGATTACTAGGTGTTACCCGTGAATTTTATTCACGGGTCATTGCTAGCACGAGTTTTTATGAAAAAAAAACATTCCCAAACCTTTTTAGACCCACCCAGGCCTCATCTTGTCGCCGACCTTGCAGGAAGTTGTGTTTTGTCAGTTGCACCTCCCGTCGCTGTAGGTCTTGTCTCGTTTTGCGGGTGCGATATCTGATCTTGTCTCACCTTGTCTCATAAACTTCCAGGTCGTGTCTCGTATCGTTAACATCTTATTTCGTTGCCCCGGCGGGTCTCGTGTAGGCTCTCTCTTGTCTTTCGTTGCAGAAGTTCTCGTCCCATGAACCTAACAGCTGTGTCTCGTCGTGTCAATTCGCGACCGCGGTCTTTTGTTCTGTGAGGGTTTGGTCTCGGTGGGCCTTGTCTCGTCCAACTGGTTACCGTTTCACCTTGGTTGCTCTGGCACGAATTTGTGTCTCGTCAACTGCTTGTGTTGTCTGACATATTATCTTGTCGTATTGGGTCTAATCTTGCTTCCATATCTCGTTAACATCTTCCGTCTGTTCTCGTTTGATAACCCTCTGTCACGGAGTCCGTGTTGTGACCAAAAGTGTCTACATAGTACACGCAGGCTGGTAACCCGGATCGTTGCCTGAGTTCAAGTTGAGGTCCTGCCATGTGTGTGAGAGTTGCTTGACATTTTTTCGGAGTGATCTAAACTTGTAAGAGAGCTCAAAGGGAGTAAGCTTGTGGCGCTACTTATGGTTAGGCATGAGCTTGAGATGAGCTACAACCGCTTGGTTGAGCAACTGGCAAGTGGCTGTGTTTGGAGCATGCCGGTTTCAAGCCGGGGATACGGCTCGTCCCGCATCCAAGCTTGCCCGAGGTATGATGTCAGAGTTTCTGTTTGGAACCTTCTGTGTCTGGGGGATTATAATATATAGTAGAATTATGACGAGCATTCCTTTCATCCCACAGGAACTCCTCAACTGCATCCTCGACGAAGTCCGTGATCGAGTCACTCAAATCCTGCTCCCTTGTGGGGCCCAATGTTTCGCGTTCCAAGTCAGCATATCCTTCTGCAAAGCATCACGCTCTCCGGGTAGTTGTAGGACACTTCCGAGTCCGAAAACTACGGCGCAGCACGCACTCTGCTCGAGGAATCACCGCATGTCGCATCGTACATAACGGCCTTGAAATTGCGACTGAACTTGCCAGTCGTGGACCCCAACAATCTCCAGTGGGTCCTGCAACGGCTAGTTAATGTGCGGCGATGTACGATAGATGGCTACCGCAGTCGACTGCGTTGGGATTGCATGCCTTCCCCACTGTCGGAATAAATTGTCGATTTTTTATCACGACAGCAGCTGCAAAAACTGTGCGTGGGTCGCATCGAAAACATCCCAGGCGCGGTCGCCTTGCGAGCTGCTCCCTCCCTATCATTTTATCTCCTGAATCTGCCCAAGGGTGTTCCGGATCCACCACCCGATGTTCTGCCTACTGTCTGGGATCTGGTTCCTCATCCGAATTGCGAGGCTATGTACACATTGCTCACATACCCCGGCTTCAAGCACTACATTTCCAAGCTCCGTCGATTGGCGTTCAACCCGGAATACGGCCATACTCAGACTGTCGTTGTTCCCGCCGCCAATACTCTGGAGCACATTCACTTCGCTTGTTCAACCGTGAGTCTTCGCACACCCACCTGCCAACTCATGAGACGTGGTAGATCATCACGCTCTAAACGCGGCAATCCCGCTACCCCCTCTGCCTTCCCTGCGCTCACTGGAGTTCAGGATGATTTCTCCGTCGAAGAATCTCCTTTTTCTTCTGGATACGATTTCCTCTGTTCTCATTTCGAACACCAGCCCTATTCTGACGGAAATTGTCATGACGTTTCCCTCGTGGGAGCGTTTGCCCCCCCCCGAGATCCAATGGCGATCCTTGATGCCGCGCTTGTGGCCCATTCTGCTGCCCGGCTGTACGTTGGCGGATGTATTTCAGATTTGACAGTGGGTCGACTCTCCTGGCCGCATTGGGTGACCTTTTAAAACAAGCCTTCCCCGAAATACATGCCCTGGACAGAATCGTAGTTGAGGAGTATCGAACGAATCGCGAGGGAGTGGCAATTGCACCGTACATGAATGGTGTAGAAACTGCGCCAGTTTCGCTGGCTTTGCATACCATATGTATCGCTCAAGGGAAGAAAATGATCAAACAAACCTTCAACGACAGTTGCGCCGTACATGGAGTCCGGATCTATGTTATGATTGTAAATAGGTTGCTTATTTCTTTCTCCTCTCCAGGGCTTCCTCCCGCCTACAGCTCCCATACTCCCTCTAACCCCCCACAAGGCCCGCCGTGCCGCCCATCTATCGTCCCCGCTGCGGTATTCTCCGCCTCGGTCCCCACAAACGGCACTATCCGTGCCCTCTTCTCCCCCTCGCATGCTGTCCCACCATCGCGTGCCCACGGGGACTTCGCGTCACCCGGTCGCATACAGCTTTGAGAGCGCATGGAGTTCGAAAATATTGCGGTTACATTCAATCTCAGATGTTTTTTTCTGGTCTGGTTGTGAGGGTTGTCGACCTCACTTGTTCCAGTCAGTCATGTCTGACGAGTCAAGCAAGTCCGCACTGTGTTGAAGACCCTAATGGATTGTGATCCTCACTACTATCCTTCCCCTACTACCCGGACACCTACGCAAAAGTGATCAATATCATTTTACCTAGAGGACTTAGGATAAATCTGAGTACCTAGATCGTCAGGAAATTGGCTTCTACCACGTTCACAGAGTTTACTGTAAGGGAAACGGTGACGAATTGATCAAACGGCGGTCTTCTTTCGGGGAAGGAGCGGTGTCCGAGGAGTAGGTAACATATCAAATCCCGATTGCCGGTGTTCGCCCGAAGGCCTGTTTAGCTGTAGGGGCTTGAAACTTTGTACGACGAATCTTACATATATGCCATACAATATATGCACAGGACAAGTCTAGCTGGGTCTTGGAATGGCCGGCTCGTATCACACAGTTTGGGACAACAATTAGATCAAATTTGCAACAAATTTGGCACGTAGATCGCTCATTTTGGATCGTTGTGAAATGCACAAGGCACCTGGACACATGAGATTTCGCATGGGTACCAATGTGGTATATAGCTAAAGTAAAAGGTCAAATTTGGGCACTACTTATGGCTATGACTGGAACATTGTAAAGCTCCAAGATCTCGAAATTCAACCAAATTGAGGCTACCTTGGATCTTCGCACGTGTTGTGGATAGGAACCATCCCAAATTCCGGGGAATTAGAGCCCATAGTCCATACACCAGAGTATAACTATGGTCTGAAGCCCCAAATCCCGGGAAACGGTCAAATACTGGGTGAGAAATTATTGTTTGTCCGAGTTGTAGGTGTGTCCAGATCGGTGGGGGGGGGGGGATAGTAAGACTTTGAGCCTGGGGCCAAATATTTGAGCTCCCAGAAGGCTGTCTGTCACCTTCTTCGAACATAGGGCTGCACGCCGTGCCCGTCGCGCCGGTTCTACGGGGTCCGGCGACGAGCATACTGTCCCGTTCCGTGGGCTCTTTCGCTGCAATTTTGACGGCCATTCCCGTCGAAAACGGCCGTGTATGTCTTTTGTGAAGCATGTTCTGTGCAAAGGTAAGCCAAATACACAATTTAGGACACATCTTATGAACTTACTTGTGAGTTTAAACGGGCGAAATGACGGCCGTCGCGTGACGGACTGTTCCCGTTCAGGTCCTGTCGAAATGACGGCCGTGCCCGTGACGGGCATGGCGTGCAGCCCTACTCGAACATTCAAAGGAACTGAGGTACCCAATGCACCAGAAAGTCGGAGTGATGGGGAGGTCGGGTCGGGTTTGGGTCGACCCGACCCAATGGCTATGCAGGCCTAGGCCTGGCCATACCAATTGCGGCAAGTACAGACGACAACGCCGGTGTCCAAATATCGTAATTTGTAACCTGCCACGCCGCTCTCTTGCCTGTGGTTCAACCTTCAGATGGCATGTGTTATAAACATATCTAGGATACAGCCTGAGAGATGCTACATTGCTAGTCGTACAATTCAACTCTTTTCCATGCCAAATTAGGAAGTACGCGTTTCCCAGCCTTAATTCCTCGAGTGGCAAAGGGTTCTGCTCGGAAGATCGATTCAAAATTACCAAGAGTGTAAAACAGCCATAAAACATGCCTAACAGGTAGATTCCCCATATCCAAGTGTTGACTTGGCCACTGGACCCAAATTTATTGCATACTCCAACAGAAAATGCGTGAAGTAAAGCAGACATAAGCAGTTTGGGTAAAGAAAAATGATACTTAACTCCTCCAGCTGTGGAAACATCATCCAACCACAATCATCACAGTGTCTTATGACAGAAGACCCTGGGAAGCAGAAAAGACGGCAAACAGTGGATACATCCGGCTTTGTTTACGCGTTGTTTACGCGTCGAAGTGCACGTGTATATACACGTGTTAGGTCAGGACAGGTCGGGTCGGGTCGGACCCGACCCGACCCTCCCATGCCTCATATGTTCTCCAATTCACAATGAAATTATCTACAGAGACCTCAAAAGGATGGTATTCGTTGGCATAACGGACGTAAAAGTCGTACTTCTCGAATGACAACATAGACCCTTGCCTCTTGCTCGATGTACCTAAAAGGTGAGTTGTGGGTGTTTGGTGTGGGTAAGAGTAGTTAGATTTCACGTGACTACGAGTAATACTATAACTACGATATCCAGATAAGCTAATACAGGCATATGGAGACAATCGTAGATGGGTCATGAATAAAAGAAAAAGAGGAAGGGAATTATAGTTCATAGGGTTACAAGGTATATGACCCTTACACTGGTGGATTCAAAGCTGCAAGTTCCAACAAGGCTTTCTGATCGACTGTTTTCACAGCTGAGAGCCTAGCATGAATCTCAGCTACATTTTTGGCTGGCAATGACTGCTTGAACAGTGATTTAGCCATTTTCCAGAAGTCAGTTGCCTTCGAGGTCTGTCCTTGTTCATTCGCTACATCTCCAAGACGAATCATACACTGTGCCCGACTGTAGTGCACATCCATTTGAGTGAATCCAGCCAGAGCCACAATATAGAGATTGTTTGCTGTTTCTTTATCCTTGTTGATGAATGTGTCTCCTAGAAAGAGGAGTGCTTTGTGAAGTGCCAATTTGTCTTTGGATTTGTAGGCATATCCACAGTAGATCACTGGCCATTTGGATTGCCATTCAGAAGTTGACCAAGCCTTAACATCTGCAAGCATTTCCAAGCATATTGATTCAGCCTCATTGTCTATTCCCCAGGCAGAATGAAGGCATTTCTCAAATTGGTTTCTTGCCAAATCCAACTTCTCCTCTCTGAGCTCTATTTCCGCTTGAAACATATCACACAAAATAATTCCCCTCTGAGATTTATAACTGCTGAGGAGCTCTCTGGCTTGATTCAACCATTGATATGCATCCTCTATATTCTCGGAAATTGCATCAATGTGTGCAAGATTGAGAAGTGATAGTGCATAGCAGAAGATATTGTGGTCAGGTGAATCGGTTTTAATCAATTCAATGTAGATGGCTCTGGCTTGGGGATATTCTGATTTCAGAAGATGGACCTCTCCTTGGGCTACTGTGATTTGAGTGTTCAGAACTCCTCCAAGTAGACCACAGATACCAAGAATTTCTCTGCTTCTGTGTAGTTGGTGTATGCTCTGTTGGAAATTTCCTAGAGACGTGGAACACAATGCTCCAGTGTAAAGACTTCTTGCTTCCTGAAACAAATTTGCTGATAGTTTTGATACCCTTTGAGTTTCAGTAATATGTAATTGGGCAGTGCCATAATCTCCAGTGCTCCATTTGAGCTGGGAAATGCCTAGCAACACATTGCAGTACTGATCACTGTCTTCAGACAGCTTTGCCAATCCTAGCGCCTTCTGGTAAAATTGCATAGATTGAGGTGGATCCAATTTATAGTTATAGAAATAGTCTCCTGCGGCCTTGTAGAGTTTGGCTAGAATAATGAATGGTCAGATGAGGATGACTTCAAGAAAGAAAGAAAAAACCTACACTTAAGAATGGGATCATCAACATATTCAAGAAGTATTATTGCTTTCACCACTAATTCTTCCGGATCACAGCCAGGGGGGTAGCTGTAGGACTTCAAGATTTCTATGGTAAAGTGTATCTCCAATTGATGGTTACCCAGACTGGGCAAAATCAGGTGAATATACTCCATCAGCAGTGTAGAGCTATGACCAGTGATTAAAAGAAACGAGTTCAGAGACAATGTGCAGTGGATCACATCTTCAAGATCTGAAGAGCTGTTATATAACTCTTGATGCAGAACTTCCTGTAGATTTCCCAGATTTGAGGTGATTTGTTTTACTATGGGTTGCAGCTGTTCTCCAGTAAATTTCTGATAAAGCTCTAAATGTGCATAGAAATATTTCCGGAGAGCAGATATAAGGAGTGGGGATGGGGGCAGGAATTGCTGGACATGTTCTCTTATAGGGACTAGTGACCGAAGGCGATTGTCGCTATCTCGGTAAGCCAGGGAGGTAGCCTGCAATAGAGCCTTGCAACCAAGGATATTGGGAATTCCAAGATTGCTCTGGACCAGTTCAGCATCAGAAAGTCCTTCAGGGAGGATTGAGAGCAGACTCAATAGTTCCTTGCTGTTAGATGTGATCCGAGGGCTTGCAAGAGAGAGCCTAATAGATGCATCGAGATTGGATGTTCGGCCATTGCCTATAGAAAACAAAGATGTCTTTGCTGTCTCCCACCGAGCCAAGACATTTGATAGGCCCTCATAGTCAGACAAATGGGCAATAAGATCTACTGCTAGAGGCATATTATCTGTAAATCTGAGGATTTGGTCTATGTCTTCTTTTGTATAGACATCATCTGTAATATCCGCAAAAATTTGTTGTGCAGCATCATCTGACAGGGGTTCCAGAGGCAATAAAAATGGACGTGTCCATCGAACTTTAGCAGGCTTCTCAGTCCCTCGCATTGTGATCTGTCAGATATTAGTGCACACTAATTTCAACCAACCACTCAACATACTATTAGTGCCAGATGTTCTATCTCTGTGAGCAGAGAAAGAAATTCTTCAATTCCACCTCGAGACTGCCTTGGTTCCCATACTGTCTCCAGATTGTCCAGAATCAGAAGTGAATGTGGCTTTCTCGAAAAATAGTGGAGAATAGGTCTTGTGAGGTCTTGGCCTGGATTCAGTCCAAGGTGTAGTCCTATGAGTGCTGCAAGTCCAATGCTGGTGGTTGCAGCTTCTGCACTGACAAAGAATCTGTGTTCAAATTCAGCAGATGTGGCTGGGTCATGGAGGACCGCTTTTGCAAGACTGGTCTTGCCCATTCCACCTGCTCCCAGAATAGCTATTCTGGCTGCTGGCTGCTGGCTAAGCATTTTTATAATGCTATCCACCTCTGATTTGCGACCATGGAAAATCTTGGGCTTGGAGGGCAACAGTGAAAATGAATTTGAGCTGGAAAGAATTATAAAAAACAGATAAGTTATACAACAAGTCTTTGACCTGTTTTTTGATTCACTTTCACCAGATAAACCTGGTTATGAATTAGTGGAGGGGGTTCATATGTTTGGTGTTTACCTTACCGATGAGTCATCTGAACTTGTACTGGTATCGGAAAGTGTATGAATCAATTCAAGTAATTCTTCATGCATGATCTTGGTCGCCTTCTTCATCTCGTCAATGTTGTTAACCATTGCTGGCCTGATAGTCATCTAATTGCATATGGGTCACTCCTCGAAGAAAATGCAAACATAGAGCATACCCCAAAGATGTCCATTGCTTCCTTCAATCCTGCATGACAACTTTTGAGTAGGGTCTGCATTTCATTATTTCGGAGCAGATGCTTGATCCTGTTCCCATCTTGTTGCGCTTCAAGAAATGTATATATCTTGTGAAGAGTGCTGTGGAGGGATTCTGTCAAAGGATTTCAGTTGAATTTACACAACTTACTCCGTGAATTTCCCGATGTCATACAACATGGCAGGAAGCAAAGATCCCACTGTTTCGGACTTCAAATGAAGGTGTATAATTGCATACAAGATCTCATGAATTTTCTCCATGAGCTGAACACATTCATTTTTATTCCGTTTCACATTCTATAGCATCCTATTAGTTATTTGAATGTTGATGTTGCCCACTTCTTACCTGAACCATATTAATCAAGGCTTCAACGGTGCTTGAAATTGTCTGGATAAATGGAGGACCAAATGCATCATTGAGCTCCCTTAGTAGTGTTAGAGTCGGTGTCAAAAGCCCTATGATCTTGTCAAGGCGAACGTCTGCGACGGTGGGGCGGTGGGGCATTGTGGGAATGGGGACAACCTTGGGACAACCTTGAGGGCTGCCCATTTTATGTGGCTTCTCAAAGCTGTCACTATTTTCCCAAGCATGGGAAGCAGAATCTAATGGCCATTCATCTCAGCTGTCAAATAGTCTCTCAACAGATGGCCAAGCGAGTTTAGGACCGGACCGGCAATACTTTCTTTACTGCTGCCAGTGGGTGTTCGCATTCATCACTCGCAACAAGCTCTCAAACACCTCTGTTCACTTTGCCGGGGAGTCCCATTGCCTATTGTCCCTCCGCGGCGTTCAGGCCTCTCAACATCAAGTCAATTTAGTCGGATCGCATGTTCCTTCGCTTCGAATCCTCAATATCTCACAGTGAGATTGATGAAACCCATGTGCAGTTGACAGCATCAAAGGATTGATGTTAATATAGGCCACTATACCAGGCTCAGATCACGGACCCTTCAATTAGGATGTTTACCGGCGACCGGCATCATTGACGAGGGTAATGACTGGAGTGCAATTGGCCGCTGTTGTTTACCTTCCTGCGTACCCGTTCCGCGCCATCCCCGGTTTAAAGTTCTTGCACTCGAGTTTCCCTTGCCTGTCAAGGGCTCTGGGTTGGCTCTGGGAATTAAAGTTCACGAACTCGTGGCATTGACGTTGGTGTGAAATGCCGAAACCGATATTTGAACGCAGAAATTGGATAGGTCCCGGAAGTGGCGATGGGAAAGATATCTCATTGTCACTCACGGGCGGTGGGTACGCTTGCCATTATCAGTGCTCCACGCCACCTTTTTCAATGCGGCCATATTGGCCTTGGGTTCAACACCAATGCGCATTCTAAATCCTCCGCCAGTGTCTATGGCAGCCTGTACAGAGCTACGGTATTCGTATGTCACAAATTCCCCATTTATTTCTCTCTCCACTCCAGGGCTTCCTCCCGCCTACAGCCCCCGCACCCCTTCCAAACCCCCGCTCAACCCACTCCTCCGCCCGTCCACCGCTCACTTATTCTCCGCCTCGCTCCCCACAAACGGCACCAACCGCTCCCGCCTCTCCCCCTCACACGCCGCGAACGCGTTCTCCCACCACCGCGCGCCCACGGGGACTTCACGCCAGCCACCCGCGTACAGCTTCGCGAGCTCGCGCATGGAGGCGGTGGCGGTGCGCACAGCAGGCCAGTGCGGCGGGTCCACATCGCGGCCGCCGGCCATGGTGTAGGTCACCTTGGACTGCCCGACGACAGGGGAGAGCATCGCAGCTGAAGACGAGGGCGCAGCGTAGAAGCCGTTGGTGGCAAGGACGAGGGCAGGAGGAACGCTGATGCGACCTTGTTTGTAGCACAGCTGGGAGACAGCTATGGCTGTGGAGGAAAAGGTGAGTAGAGGTTTAAAGAGCGTTGGATAGAAAAGGGGAATGAACCACGACGCGAAATTGGTCCAACCTGTCCCGCACTTCCGAACATTTGGGAGGATCGGGGACCTGTCCATATCCACCCCTCCCAAAAAATAATCCCTCTCGACAAGAATAACTTCCAGGTCGAGGTAAGACAATGGGAAATTCCCGAGAAATTTCGGAAAGACCCTCGACAACGGAACGGTGACATCGCCCAAGCACCTTCCGTCCAACCACGACACCCGATTTTGCCCTGATCACGCCCCACTTCCTCCAAAGCAATCCGAACAAAAACAAAAATACAGACAAAGGAAATACGCACTATACAACACCGCCCCATCTTCCTCCGTCGTCTGCGCCGCGCGTGTCAGGAGTGCACGTGAGACGGCATCTAGCTCAGACGTTGCGTGGCTTCCATTGATCCCAATAGCGCTATCACTGTTCTCGGCGAACGGCCGTCGCCGCTCCCAGCGGTGTCGCAGGCGTCTTCAACGACGGAAGTAGAGCTTCGTGGGCCTGGCGGCCTCTACCGCGGCTCCGCCCGCTCTGCCGTTTTCGGGTGATTTTGAGTATTGGGATGGAGAGGATTTGGTGCCGGATTTGGCTTTGGATTTCTTGGAGGGCAGCTTCACGAAGCGGGAGACGTACCAGATCTACGAAGGGAAATACACAAACATACTCAATGGAGAATGAGGACCCGACGCACCCACTTGCCATCCCATGCGCCGATGCTGGTGCGCACCTCATAAGTCGAGAGCATGGGGATTTCGCGGATGAAGTGGAAGTGCGTGGCTGAAAACAAACATGCATGTCAGCGTTGACGCCAATAAAGACCAAACCCAACACACCGGCCAGCGCCACCCAGCCCCCAGTGCGGAAAATACTTGGGAACGTAGCAAGCGCAAGTCGGAAGCGCGCACTGTCGAGCGCCTTCGCATAGGATGAGTTGCTCATGTGGAGGTTGAAGTCCGTTTCGTCAAAGCCTAATATGCGCGTGTCAAATCAAATCGGGAACAATCTTTAAGAGAAGGTACCCACCAACGCGTCTAGTATACGCCCACTCGGCGCGAAACGGGTGTACGCCGATGGGCAGATCCGCCTCGTACCACGCCATCAGTGCCAGGCGCTTCTTCTCCTTTGGGAGATAAAAGTGTGTAATGTGGTGCCAGGCCCCGCGGACACTCCCTTGGAGCTTCCTCCGCTTTTTTTACTCAAAAATCCACTGATTTACCTTATGAAATTTGCGCTCAGAGCCTTGATTTACCTTATTTTCGGAGGGGGATATCCAAAAAAGCGGTTTTTTTTTCCGGCCGCAGGCGCATTTTCGCGTTCCAGAGGTGTACTATCAACTATTTCTTCTCTTTGCGACCCCTCACCGATATATTGCAGTGCCTTAGGCTAAGTACCTTAGCGATTGCCGAGGCCGATCCGGCCATCCACGGCCACGCTGCCTCACACTGTATTCAAAAAATTTCTCACACGGAGGGTGATTTACCTTATGCGCGGAGCGGCATCCGTCATTTTGCCGCTGATTTACCTTATTTTGAGGAGCGGGATAGAGGTCAAAATTGGGCCTTGATTTACCTTATCGCGGAGGAAGTTCCAAGGGAGTGTCCGCGGGCCTGTGGTGCCACAGAAGTGCGAGGCGCTGCTCGAGGAAAGAGCTGAAGACGCGGGCTGCGAGATGCGTTAGTTCACTCTATTTGATTTTGTCCTTTTCAGGGAAGAATAATCGAGTGGGAAAAACGTACCATGCCATACGAGTGGGAACGAGCCCGCGTTGAGGAGAAGGAAAAGTATCGCAGTGTATTTTGTCGTCGTAGGCGCGAGGCGTAAAGTCTGCTGCAACAAAGGCAGGATTTTCGTGCATGTCGTCTGCAGCAGTGCCACAAGCTTTGTGCACACAATTGGGACCCAGGCTAGTGCTGTAGAAGCTGCGTCTTGGCCGGACATTGTCGGCCCTTGCAGAAGTTGGGTGCTAAAAATGGTGAGGACGAAATCCGTAAGTTGGTCACCATAAATGCGTTTCAAAATCATTGGGGCGGCTCACAAATTGACAATAGCCGGTTCCGAAAGCCGTAAGTTGGTCACCATAAATGTCCCAAAATCATTGGGGCGGCTCACAGAGTAGCCGGTTCTGCCCCATGAAATAATGTTTTGGGTTGGGTTGATTCCGCCGGGCTTGGCATACAGTAGCGGGGCCGACGGCGGCTTACAAAGGCCGCTGCGTAACTTCAGTTCAATTCAATTTCGATGGCTCTTGGTAATGAATGTCGTCCTCTTCCAGGATCTCCAGCGCTTATGCTTGCATTATCTCGGAAGTGCATGTGGCTTCTATTCAATTCATGCGTTGCCGAATTTCAGTCAACGGGCTGGATGAGCGATCGAAGCAAAAAAAAGTCACTGATTTGGTATTACACATAAGAAGACCGACCCACCCCCGCCGTTTCACCACCCAACTACACAACATCGAGCTCTACACCACAGTGAAATTGCCCGACGTCCCCACAAACGCCGAGATCTTGCCCCCCACCGACTTCGAGTCGCCGAAATACCGCAGTCGGTAGGTTCCCGCTGTAACACGCAGAATATTGTCAGTATGAAAGAAAAGGAAAGAGGAGCTATGAGGGAATAAAAGCGCACCGGGCGTATCGCTCTCAATTGTCCTACACGCGCCGTTCCAGTCAGTATTATTTCGCTCGGCACGATAGGCAGACTCACCACGAAATTCTAACGCTGCTCGTGCCAAGGATCTATGTCCACCACACACAGCACCACTCAGTTCCGGTGCGAGAAACCGGAGAAAAGGGAACGAGAACAGAACGCACCGTACTCTCCCTCTCCCACCGATACACCGTCGACGGGTGCGAGTCCGACTTGACCATCACCCCACGTCCCCGCAGCGTCGAGCCGCTCCACAGCAAGGAAGGTGCCCTCCAGACGGAGGTTATTCTGCCCAACCCACCAACCATCATCAGTAGTCATACCAGAGAGTTGAAGCTGACGCCGAGCGACGCACCCTCGGATTCGCACCGACGAACCTCGCCAAGACCGTCTCCCCCGCCCGATACGGCTCGCTCCGCACATCCTCCAGCGCCTGCCCGAACTGCTTCCTGAACGGCGCCGCATCGAATTTCACGTCCGTCTGCACGATAGTAGCAGTAGCAGCATGGTTAGCACAAGGTAGTATAAATCCACTGTAGTTAATCGAGAGTAATAGCGAGCATCCACGGACCTGCATCGAAATCGCCTTTGAGATCTGCTCCTCTGGCGGCGCATCCGACGGCGGCTGGGGCCGCTCCCAGCCCGGGCCCTGCACCCCGTTCGCGAGGAACGGCACCATGCTCGTGAACTTGTCGATGTATGCCTCTAGTGTGTCTATATCATATACGTTGATCAGCATCGTCTCGAGAGGCTTATTCCCGAAGAAGGAGACAGGAAGGCAACAAACGTACGCGGCCCAAAAAGCGTCGACGCGCCTTCGTATCTTTATGCATGTCACTACCCATCAGCCTACACCCCAAAAGAAATGAAAGAATAAGAAACGCACCTCTGCACGGCATACTCCTCCCTTGTCGTGACGTAGTGCGCGTACGTGTTCGCCGTGCCCACGATGACGACGTGCGTCTCGTCGTCCTTGTCGTCGAAGATGCCGGAGGAGAGGAGCCGCGCTTGGACGGCTTCCCTACATTACAAAGTCGAGTACAAATTCGGTCAGACTAAGAGAGGCTATTGGAGCGATAAACCAACCTTAGCCGCCGGCCCGCCATCGTCGTCGGCTCTCCTATAATAATTCCATCAGCTCTTTGGTCTCTGTATTAATTGAGCGAAAAGCTCGGAGGACCCGCACCTGGAACGATAACCATAACTATCCACCCCGCCCATCAGTACCCTTGTACATCGCACCTCATTAAATTGCATCGAGAACGCACCGAAATTCCCCACCCGGAACATCTGCACGTCCACCGTGCTCGGCGCCCACTCGTACGGCTTGTGTGCGAAGCCCTGTGTGCACGCAATCCATCAGCGTGCATTCATCCAATCCAATCCACACATCGAGGCGTGAGGCGCAGAAAGAGCATTTCAGAAAAAGGATGGATATCGATAATAATAAGGAGGAGGAGCGGGAAACGCACCGTATTCAAACAAAATCGGCTTCGGCGCCTGACACGCGGCCTGCTCCTTCGACGGCGGCGGGCGTGATGAACACCTTGACGAGCTCCCAGAAGGGGTTCCTGCGCGGTCAAATTAGTTTTTATGCGAAATCGGATTGGATTCGCAAGGGCAAGCTTGTTTATGCAGGCGAGATTCGAGGGGTGTGGAAGGCGAGGTGAGAAGAGAAAACGCACTGCTCCCCCTCCGTCTTATTATCCCCCTGCACGAAATCGAACGCCCCCGGCCCGTCCGTCGTCCCGCCCGCGAAGGAGAAGCCTACACAATCAAATCCATCAGTATGTACCCCGCCCAACGCTCATTATAGAAATAGACGAAGGATATGAAGGAATAGGAGGGAGTGGGATAAGACCCGCACGCACCCATCGCAGCAGGACACGTCCTTACCCTCGTCCCATTCGCGAGCGCAAACTCGTACCCCGCTCATGTCGACGTACGCGTGCGCGCTGCGCACGGGGCCGTGCACTGGCTGCATCCCGCGTTTCCCTCCTTGTCTCTCACCTTGGCTTTCAGCTCTGTCTTTGCTGTGCCGCCTTGCTGTAGCCCAGAGTCGGAGGAAGCGGAAGTCGGAGCCAGACAGGCCCATCGCACCCCCGCACACCCGCAACCCTGCCTCGCCCCCACCTCCCGTTACTCGCAAACCCGTACCCACCGAGCTCCCCGCTCCCCGCCAAATCCTTGTCGAACAACGGCCCCCGCCCGTGGCACACTCCTGCGCCCGGTCCCCGCAGGTGGACGAATCGACGGCGCAGGGCAGGCCGTCGTACGGCTGGCCGGGGGATTCGCAGAAGGCGCCGAGGCTGGAAGGGGAGGGGAGGGGAGTTAGCGAGGATGTACATAGAAAACGTGTGAATAGAAACACGTGTGCAGATAGGGAGGGAGGATGTAGACGAGCGTGGGTGGGGGTGAGCGTAAGTAGTGACATGTAAAGTAGATGTGTAGATGGAAATAATGGGGAGGGATAAAGTAAAGGAGCGAAGGAGACGGACGCACGTATTCGGGCTCGTGTCTCCCACCGCGCCCTGCCACGAAGCCCGCGACGTACGTGGTGTTCCCGGGCATGGCGTGCGGCTCGACGGATGCTGGTGTGGATCCCAGGTCAGCTTCGCGACATAGATGAAGGAAAGAAGACATGAAAGGGCGGGAGAGAGACAACTCACACTCATACAAATACGCCGCCATGCCCTTGTTGTCCCCGCTAATCAGCGTGTTGTTCTGCGCCCCGTCCGTCCGTCAGCTCGCTCTCAGAAAGAAATGATTTGAACCTACCTCGTATATACTAGTCCCATGCACCCCGAAAAAGCTCAGGAAACCTCTCTCCGCCTCATCCTCAGCGGCACCTCCGAACCTCAACACCCCCACACCCCACTCCTGATCCCCGTCCTCCCCACCCGCATCATATACCTCGCGCGCTCCGCCGCGGGATTCGCGCGATTACGCCGGTCGGGCTCCGGTTTATCGACCCATTTTCCACGCGCCCGGTGCCGAGGGCGAGAGATCCGGGCGCGAGGAGGCGTGTGCGCGGCGGGTGGCGAGGAGCGTGCCGAGAGGATGGCGGAGAGCGTTTGCGGGTGTAGCCCGCGGGAGGTTATTTGGGGGAGGAGGTCTGTATGAGGGATATTAGCATTATTCAAATGGATACACAGAGGAACGCACTCTCGAGATAACCGCCCACGCCCGAGTGCTGGTGCGTCCCCACGAGCGCCGACGTTCCCCGCATGGTACGTCCCCTCCCCGTACTCCTCCGCCAGCGCCGCCAGCAGCGCGCGCCGCACGCCCGAGTCGCCCATCGCGATTGTCCGCGTTGACGAAGAGGATGCGGTCGGCGGGCTGGCGCGCTCGGCGACGATGAAGGTGCGCGCGCGCTGGCGCATGTGAAGCCCCGTTGCGGTCTGCGCGAGCGAGGCATAGCCCATCATGTTCGTCTCGACGACGGGGCCCGTTATGTCGGCGATGCCCAGGCCGAGGAGATATTCGCCGGTCATGGGCTGGAGACGAAGGGTGTGGAGGCGAAGAGGGCATAGACGAGTTGGTGGGGAGAGCGAGTGGAGAGCGTCCAAGGGGGAGAGCAGCAGCGAAGAGAGGAGCGGGATGTGCATCGGGATTGTCGTGAACGATGAGTTGAAGGAGTCGGGAGTCGGGAGACGGTGATTGATGAGTGCAGCAAGATGGATGAAGTCGGCCGAAGATATCCGTGTATTCCCGCTACACAGCCACAAGTCTCACTATTTCGACGGATGTTGAATTCGGTTTGGGCCCGGATTCACAGCAGTGTGCGAGCTTCAAATCATCCCTTGATACTCAGGAGGGTTCATACGGACGATTATCATGCATGATACAAGTCTAGACAAGACCTAAATGAAATTCAACATCCCGAGATGTTCAACTTGTAGGAATTGGAACGTCAAGCGGCTAGAGCAAATCTAAGTACTAGGGTAACTGGTACTCACGATGGGTCACAGGTAGCATCAGCCTCGATAATATGGTAGCGGACCGAACTTCGTGACAACTTTGAGTCCCGATTTGGTAATGCTTACTAGGTGCTCAGATTTTGCTTGACAATGTATTTGAGGGTGTGTAGATAGTACAATAGGAAGGCCCTTTAGATATTCCCCCAAGCAGAACATTGAAAATAAAAAATAAAAAATTTCGCACCAAGATTTCGCCATTCATATAACAATCAATGGCAGCCCAACAATGCTCGTGAGTCCGGGATGTTTGCGAACGCTTTGAATCACTAACTCCGCCTGCGCCAAGCGATGGCCTCTCCCCAGTTCGGATACTATGATGACGCTCGATACCTGCCCAGCCGGCCTACCCCGCTACAGCAGCACCCGGGGCACCAATCCGATTTACGAAAACTACCGCCTTTGAGCAACTCCTTCCCCAGGCCGACCCGGAGACGAAAGATGGGTGTCGTCTTATCCGACCCCCGCCTCCATGGCGCTCCTACAGCAACAACCATATTCGTTCCTCACTGCATTCTACCCAACATCCTATACGGCAGCCTATCCCCCCACCAATACGGGTATGTGAACGACCCGCGGTGCGTATCAGGCCCATGTAGATGGTTTCGTATCCTGGATTCTTCTTGATGTCTCCAACTTACGCGCCTTAATATCATTTTATTGGCCAGATCTTGCTATTATATACTATTTGCTATGGACGTTCGCGCACTTCTTATTATAATAATTACGTACAGTACATTGAACTCATCAGAAACTGGACTGCTTCCGGCTATCACCGGCACTGCAAGAATTAATTCATCTCGGCGTCATGGGACTGGGACTGGCGTCCATCATGAAGTCCCCAGTCCCATGGACGCCGAGATGAATTAATCCTTGCAGTGATAGTCGGAAGCAGTCCAGTTTCTGATGAGTTCACTGTACTGTATGTAATTATTATAATAAGAAGTGCGCGAATGTCCATAGCAAATAGTATATAGTAGCAAGATCTGGCCAAGAAAATGATATCAAGGCGCGTAAGTTAGAGAAATCGAAGAATCCAGGATATGAAACCATCTACATGGGCCTGATACGCACCGCGGGTCGTTCACATACCCGTATGCGTTGGTGGGGGATAGGCTGCCCTATAGGGTGTTGGGTAGTAGAATGCAGTGAGGGAACGAATATGGTTGTTGCTGGTAGGAGCGCCATTGAAGGCGGGGGTCGGATAAGACGACGCCCATCTTCCGTCTCCGAGTCGGCCCGGGGAAGAAGAGGAAGGGAATATTTTGTGGGGAAATGCAAGTTGGCGTATGGACTTAAGTATTAAGAAACACGCGGAATTTGCATTCGACGTAGTGACTCGGGCGCTCGATGGGAAATCAGGAACAGGTGCCAGTGAGAAAGGGATGTACAGCACGAGGTGGCTAGCTGTTGGAGGTAGGGCAAAGGGTCGGCGAACGCGTAAAGACACAGGTTGGTGCGCAGCAGGGAGAGGTAACTGGTTTATGGCTGGCTTGTTAACCAAAAAGCTCAATATACTTATTGTTGTTTTGGCCGAAGGAGGGTAACCTAGAACAAGCTTCGTGAGGGGGTTATGGGAGCCATCTGGCCGGACCTTATTGAACAATAAAAAACTTCTTTCGAAAAAACAGTGGCGGCGGACACGAGTCCATTACACTTGTCATTAATGACTTGAGCGGACGCCTGGCGCATGCCGGACGACATGCCGGACGCATGTCCCGGCATCAGAGAACTCGGGAGACAAACAGGTCAGGGTTGGAAAGCTAGGCAGGACGGACCCCCTAGGCGCCCCACCTTCTCCGTCGTGATGGGAGAATGGCCCCGAATCTGCAACCGCCAAAATAAAATCCGAGGTTTTCCGTGGCTTTTGAGGTGAATTAAAACGTGCCTCCGTCGTGATGGGAGAATGGCCCCGAATCTGCAACTGCCAAAATGAAATCCGAGGTTTTCCGTGGCTTTTGAGGCGAATTAAAACGTGCAAGTTAATCTGAATGCACCGGAAAAGCCTAAGTACTCGCTGAAAAGAGAACTGAACCGGTACGCCATTTTCGGAGGCTGATTCAGAATGCGACTATGCTGATTTGAGCTGGAATAAGACTGCACGAGGTGCGAAGATACGTACGATTGGCGATAATCAGATGGCGGGGGAGAGGGGGTAAGGGTATAACACCTTCGGCAAGTCCCGGTTCTTCTCCCGCGTTTATGTACAACAGCATTCCATTTTCATCCAGATTAGTATCCATGATCTTTATCTCTCATTGTTCGACTACTATGGAAGTAGATACAGCTATCTACAGACTGAGTGTACATATATATACAACTCTGAATCTTGTATTCACCTCAGACGTTGTCTCCAACGCTGAGTCTGATATTGTTTAGCCTCTGTTTACAACAGGTTATTGGGCCCTGCGTCTCACCGCGATACATTCGTACTCCAAGCTTCAGAACCAAGAATTCACGTCTCACAGCAATAATAGAGAGGTTGCGCAAAAGCCGCATGCGGCTTTTGGTGGCGCATTTTTTGGCCTCAAGTGGTCTGGGATGCGCTCATTAGTCATTCTGGTAATGTGGGGGAGGAATGCAGGGTATCTCCGCAGGCTCCCGCGCTGATCCCGGTAACGTACTAAACCGGCTATCTATCCGAGCGGTGGCTATTGTTCAACTTCCATTCAACATGTTCACACAGCCTCGTTGACGCGCCCCACCGACTCTCAAGCACACCGACATCGCTCCAGCAAAATCCCCGATCCCACCGCATGCTCTCACCCTTCGGTGACATGTTTTATTTCCCTTTCATTTCCTCTTGACTTAGAGCCGTCGATACAAAGTCAGACCCGATCATTTATGGAGAAGACTTCACCAACCACTCGGGTAAGCCTGTTTCGGGAAGTGTTTAACATAAGCCTCTCCTGTGGGGTAGGGCTTGTAAGAGTTGGAGTCCAACATCTGGTCAGAATGGCCGACTGCATGCGCATCAACAAACGGAACATCGCCGAGTAGTAATTTTCCCCCCGACCTTTAAGACCAGCCCGTCTTACCATCTGAACATGCCGAAGCCCCGTCACGATGGAATGGTTTGCTTTGAATGTGATCCTGAAACTAGCTGAGGGTGAGCTACGAGAGACCAACGGGGAATACCCCGATAATTGCAACGTTGAGTAGCTGGAGCCCGGAACATGAACCGCCCTATAGCCAAGACCTCCCACAAAACTACTAGTGAAATTGGGACTTGCGATGTACCAGAGAGAGAGAGAGAGAGAGAGAAAAAAAGCCCAATACAAGAGGTTGAGCTCGCGCACAGCCACATGTCTCGCCATTTCGACGGAATGTTGAATTTCATTCAGGTCCAGTTTCACGCCGTATGCCGCTCGGATGGAACCTGCGAACGATCTGGTAAGCAAAATCGAGACTCAAGATATCGCAAAGAAGAATTTGGGGCCCAAATGAAATTCAACATCCCGCCCAAATGTTAAACTTGTGGCTGTGTGCGGGGAGCGAATGCGAAACTTAGTCTCCCCTCAGCAGACCCTTCAACAATTTTGAGCTCGTACCCTCTGGATCTGGGGGAAGACCACTTCGCCTTTCTTGGATAAGTTTAAGATGGAGACGGATCATATGAAAGGTTGAACCAACGGACAAAGAATCAAGCTAACCAACTAATCGTGCAGACAGCATTGTGTGCCATACCTGAACAACTATCGGCATCCATTGACAGTCTTGAACTATTATTTGCAAAGTACAATCCTTACAGTAAATGATTGTGGTGTTAAAGAGGGTGGGTTGTCAATATCCGTAGTCCGTGAGTTATATAGATCTGTTAAAATATATGAATGAATAAACAACCAAACTTCACGCGCCAGTGCAAAGGGCGGTCGGTGCCGGCAAGTCCAACGCGCGCCACGCATCCGGGTACGTGCACCCTGCAACCGCAGTCACACCCGGAACCGTATCCCCTGCATTGAACCACCCATTGGGAATGCTCGCCGTCGGAGTCACCGCCCTCGTGCTCCCCGTTGGCGTCGGTGTGACATACATCAACGTCGGGACGCTCCCTGTCGCAGTATACGTAGGTAGCACCGTCATCACGCCCGCATCGATGTTCGACAGCGTCGCCGGCGGCCACTGGCCGAACTCGCTTATCGCAGCGGGGTCAATGGTCCCCGCGCCCGTACCGCCCGTCTGCCACGCGCTGAACGTGCCGTCGAACGGTGTCCCTTGCGCGCCGATGGCGGCGCACTTCCCGTTTGCGGTGCGAGGATCGGTGGGCATCCACCCGCCTTCGAGGCCGAGCTGGTACGACCAGAGCGGGGGCGCGCACAACGCCGTCGGTAGTGTTGCCAATCTGTGCGCTCAGCCTTATGAAGTATTCGGCGGGGAGGATGATGCTGAACTGACCTTCCACGTCCAGAAGAACCAATCGCCCAATGTATCCATCTGCGCGAGCGCAAACTGCATCACCCCGGCCTTCGTGGAGGTGTTCCACGTCGACGAGTCTTCCCAGAGCGCGCAATCCCCTCCGTAGCTAGTCGAGCCATTCACCCCATTGAGGTAGAGGCCACAGTCGTTGTACCCGTTGCTAAATTCCCCAGCAACAGTCACCCCGAAATCCGAGCGGCTGTCGAAGTATCAAGTCAACACACACTATTCGATTGTCAATGGAAGCCGCTCGAACCCACCTGCCATTGATCCCGGGCCCCCAGGAGTTACACGCTTTCGCGGGCCATGACCCACCCGCACTGTCCGCGTCCTCTCCTGTCGCAATTGGGTCATCATTCGGCTCCCCGCTGAACGAGAAGTACGAGTGCGTGTCGAGTATGACACGGTCCGAGCCAGGAAGGAACCCGGCCCACGAGGAGATGTCCCCGAACCCGTCGTGCAGACCGATGTACGGCCCATTGCCGGCGCCGTAGCCCGTGATATTGCGAATGAGGTCGTGGACGTGAAGGTAGCTTCCGAAGCCTTAGTTCGGGACAGTTACCCGGCAGAGGGACTCACAAAGCGTTGACTTGGGGTCGCCCGATGGTGGACATTAGAGCTGCACATGCGATTTCAGCCCGATGTCGTGCGGAGTAGAATAGCAACGCACGTTCATTGATTACCCCGAACATCTGCACGACGTCCTTGTACTCGGGCTGCGAGATGAACTCTGCGATGATGCGAATATAGTCCAGCATCCGCTGGGCATTCGCAATCCCCATCACACCGTTCAGGAAATTAACCTGCCCGCGCTTTCCGGAATGGTTGTACCCTGTGGTGGGTCGAAATAAGCGACTCGAGCTTGAGAATAGAAACATGAAAATTACCATTCTGCGAACCTGGCGCGGTATGCAGATCGAGGTTCACACGAATCCCATACTTGCGTGCCCACCCGAAAAGGCGAACGACATATCTGGACGGATTTGAGCTGACCCGTAGTATGCCAAAACGGAAGCGACATACTTCCAACACGCGCCACCTAGGAACGGCTCCCCTTCGGTCGTGCCGTCGCCTTGAGTTCCGACGTCTGACCAAGTGCTTCAGGTCCGAAGACAGTATTAGTGGATTCTCGTGGGTTGAAATAATTGCGGTACATACGCGACTGCCCAGAATGGAATCGGTACTCGCACCCAATTGAGCCCCGCGCCGGCGATCTGCGCAATGTCTTCCTCCGTCTGAACAGGAGTGTCAGCAAATTACCGACGAAGTTGAGAATAATCAGATCAACAGAAAGGGGCAGGGGCAGGGCTGAAAGTTCAAGACAAGAAAGACTCACAATGAACGTGTCATAGTGTTGCTCCATCGTCACCTGCAGCGTGCCGTCGGCGCTCATCAGCGCCGCAAGCTCCCACTCGTCCCCAGCAGAGGGGTATGCCTGGAAGAGCGCTGGTGCGATGACTGTGGACAAGGATGGAATATATCAGTGGCCTGTCGCTTTCGTGCTGCGAAACACAACGCACAGGGTTCCAACACAAACCAGCCGCCCAGATTGACGCCGAAGACGCGGTCGACTCCCCACGTCCAAGACTCATTCAACGCAGGGGTCCAGCTGTTCGCGCGCGCGCCGGATGCAAAGGGATTCTCCGGGTCGGAAAGCCCTGGAACGAGGGGCTCAATAATGGCTTTGTAGCGAAGAACGAGGGGGAACTCACAATATCCTCCAAACGAGTTCGTGTAAGTGAATGTCTGCCCGCTGTCGGTCGTAACCGTGCTCCCATCCCCGCCTATCAATACACCCACGGGTGTCTTGATATTGCCACTCGACGAACTTCCAGCATTGGAGGTCCCTGAGGTCGCAGCGGCGGCGTTGTGCTTCTTGATCATTAGACAGACGACGAGCACAAGCGTAAGAGCCACGACGACGGCCCCCAGGCCAATCATACGGCGGCGTCTGGTTGTCGAGCGGCGACTTTGAGCAGCACCGTATGGGTATGAGCGAGGATTCATGGAGGAGTTTGGGGGGGGAATGCGTCGAGTCGTAAGGCTCGTCGTGGAATGAACTGGCCTCCGAGCTGAGAGAAGGATTCAGGCTGTGGGTGGCGTATGCGGGTTGGGGACGAGGAAGATCAGAGTAAGGACTGTGGTCTCGTTCCTGCATCATCGTGCCGTCTTGGCAAGGAGTTGAGAATGGTACTTTTCACCGTCAACAACTGGTCTGGAGAGGACCAGAGAGAGAAGGACAAGAAAGAACGGCCCATGTGATGAGATAAATTACCCCTGGCCGCCTCTATTCGGGTTCAAAGTTGATCCTCGATTCATATAAATACCCGACCCTGGTATACCGGAATTGCACGGGGGACAAAGGCGCACCTAGCTAGTGTGCAATTGGCCGTTCGGAACGTCCAGAACAGCCCAAAAAAAATGCACAGTTGGAGTTCGACATTAGTTTTTTTATCGCTGTGCCTGAACCGCAAAGGGGTAAATAGGGGCAGTCAAAGTAAGAGCGCGCTTTTGCGCTTTTACGCTTTTACGCTTTTTACGCTCTTTCGTAATGTTCCGAGTGATTGACAGGAGCTTCGGCATCATTCGGCAAAGAACGCTGTGTGACGCGATTGTGTGATTGCTGTAACCCAGACCGCCTATATTTTTTCGAGTCCACTGCGACGCGACGCGCAGCGGCGCGAGAACACCTGACTCCATCTACCTCCCATCTTGAATAAGCCCGGCCCAAGCAAGCACCACCATTGAGTGACTTCTTCCTCCTCTTCCTGTTGGAACAATATCCCAGGTAGTTTTCCTGAGCAGGGTTCAGATAGTAGTTTAGGTTCGCGTTAAGTGTACATCAATCTCTTTCAATTTCTCCGATGTCTTATCTCGAGTTTAATTACTCTTTGATTCTCTATATCACTATCCACATTTGAATGAACCTAATTTTGATTCATGCGTGCCGCGCGTCGCGTCGCAGTGGGACTCAAACAATTTAGGTGGGTTATAGCAATCACATAATCGTCACACAGCGTTCTTTGCCGAATGATGCCGAAGTTCCCGTCAATCACTGGGAACATTACGAAAGAGCGGGAAAAGCATAAAAAGCGTAAAAGCGCAAAAGCGCGCCCTTACTTTGAATGCCCCTAATGAACCGACAATGACGGCTAAAAAAAAAGTGATTGCGGTGATGCCAGGCTCTCGTTTTCTGCAGCAATATCAATTTGAGAAAGAAACCGATGGCATAAAGAAGAAAATTCCAAAGCACAGTAGTGCTGCATCTACGCCGAGAACCTGGACCGTCTATTCATCGGTACATCAAATTGACACGCTCTAAGGATCCACCCCTGTCCAAGGTGTGTCTGGTTGAGGAGAATGACTCCACGTATGAGTAGGACAGCTCGACGAAATGGATAGGCCGCGCGCAGAGAACGCTGCCAGAACATCCGGAGCAATCGGGGGCATGAACATCTTATACTCGATGTCGAGATGCTTGAAGCTGTCGCCGCAGCTATGCAGCCGTCGCTGGGCAAAGTCTAGAAGCTCTACCTCCCAGCCGGGAAGGTCGCGGCATTCTCGAATCCACAGCTCACACAGCTGCGGGCACAGCGGCGTCGCTGCTGCCGTGGATTCAACATCGGATGGTGGCGCGAGAGACTCCAGCAGGAGGTGCACTGTGGCGGCGATGTACTTAGGGCCTACGTTTTGGATAGCGTCGCTATCGAGGACGACCAGTTTTCTGAGCGAGGGGAGCATCCGTATATTTTGAAGAAGGGACTCGTACGCCAGACCCGTGAGATCGATGTCGAGTTCTTCTATAAGCGGTGAGGTTGTGGAAAGATCCCCAAGGAACGGCAGCGCAAATTGGGCCTGATTTGTACGGGGTAGCTGCAGGTGGCGCAGCCGTGGCATTATGAGGCGTCCGATTAGGAACTCGAGTGTCATCGGGCCCATGGAGGAGCTTTTTCGAGAGATAATGAGTGTCTGGAGACCCGGAAGTACCACGTGAGGTTGGACGGCAAGGGGGGATGGAGGAGCGAACTCGAAGTCGTTGTTAACATCGGTTTCAAAATGCTCGAGGCGTGGGCAGCGTTTAAGCACGTCCAGTGTGACGTGCAGCGACAGGCCTTGCATTTGATGTAGGCCCATGGAGTCGAACGAAATGGAGGTGAGGTGCTCCCAGCGCAGAGGCAGGGCATGCACGTATCGGTCGAAGTTCTGCCACAGACAGATCGTCACGACCCGTAAACTTGGTGTCGTCAGAAGCTTCAGCTGGGCGAGTTCCACCGGGTCGCACTTGGTTTTGATAGTGTGCAAGGCAGGAGCACGCACGTCGCTGAGTCGCAGGAGACCCTCGTACGAATCGAAAGAAAGGTCTAACGTAGACCACCTATCGGCATAACGAACCAACGCGTCCAACAGCACGTCGACCTGGTCACCCTCTGAATCCCATCGCTCCAAATCACGTGGCCCAAGGATGGAGAGCGAAAGGGGGTGTCGTCCGGTCCGCGCCAGCCATTCGGTGACTGGATTTGTTAGGCTCCACTCGAATATATACTCGAGCGGGAGATGGAGAGAAGCCCAAAGAGCCGGCGTCGAGAGCGCAAAGGTACGCCACGCGCTACATATGCGGCTGAGTATGAGCGGCGCCTCGTTGGCGCTCAGGACACAGTTCCGATGTGTCGGAAGACATGCGAGGAAGATCTCCTGCACGATGTCTGGGGGAAGTCGACGCACAGGCGATATAAGTGCCTTGTGAACATCAATGTAATCCATGGTCTTGTTGCGCTGGGCAGAGAGCTCGCTAATGAGCGCTTCGAGGCGGAGTACTTCCTGAGAATGAGGTATCAGGTGCGATCGAATTGCTTTGACTTCGAGGTCAGATGGAGCATAGTTGGTATGCAGATGCTGGGCGAATGGAGAATCCATATGAATGGCCGCAAATCTCAGGGAAATCTCAGTCAGTCGCAAGTTGGGTCATTGATTCTCAAATTCACCCACTGAGTCAGTTTCTCAGTCCCTTGATTGGTGAATCGGCTGTGAAACAAGACGATTGGCGAATGAGCCTGAGGGGTGCTTGGCGCGTCGGCTCCTTTACTACGACCAAGCTGTGGTCAAGCTAAGTAAGTCAAGTCACTTGAAGCTGATCGTCGTGCTGGCAGTGGCAAGCATTTGATGACGGTGATAGCCGGCACGGCGGCGGCCAATTTGAAGTCAGTAAGATAAATTGAAGTTGTGATATATGTGTCATGGCAGTGTTGAATCCTCCGAGCGCGCGGGGGAGAATATTTATTCTTCCGTTCATCAACCCATTTCCCATCCGCCCTCAGAATATACCACAAGGATCGACTCGCAATACATGCCCACCCTGAGCTAACGTCGTGAATGCCATTCCTCGCGATTCGATACTCGATCATGAGTCTGCCCCGAGCATCCGTGTTCGGGAGGGCCAATTTTAAAAGATCGCCGAACCTGGCGAGAAGAATCGGCCCGTTTTCAGATGCGGAATACATCCGCCAATGGATAGCCGGCTCCGCAGGATGGGCCACAAGCGCGACATCAAAGGTCGTTAGCGAATCCGGAGCGGGGGCAGATGCTGGTAGGAGGGAAACGTCATTATGATTTCCGCCAGAACAGGGCTGGTGTTGGAAGTGAGAACGGAGAAAATGGTATCCAGAACAAAATGAAGATTCTTCGACTGCTCGAGCATTCCCGCTACCGTAAGGTACGGGTCTTATAGCAAGCATGATTTTTAGATTTTGGCCGTGCATCACATTTTCGTCAGCAAGTTTTGCGTAAGCTGTGATCTCTCTGATTTCTTTCTTGATCTCCCCCCCAAAATCTCTCGGCATATACCTCCGGCATCGTAGTCGATAATTGGCATCGTAATTTTGCTGAGGCACAGGTCCGTTTCCGTCGGTTTATTACCTTTGACCTTCGGCAGGTTATGGCACCTTGCCACGTCGTCTCTCTTCCCTCTCGTCCCATCATGTCCCTCGCCGTCGAAATGGCTGTCTGTCCCATTTGAATCGAGGCTTCAAGGTTGTCAAGAAACTGTTGGTCAATCAAGACTGTTAAAGAGAGTTAGGCCTTCAGCGAGTCCAGGTCTTGAAGTTGAATCGTTACTCTCATTAGTGTGCTTCGCGAATTTGAGCTTTCTTTATTCGAGCGTCCGCCGTGGCTGGCTCCTGCACTGCACCTGTCGACTACTATGTGCTCTCTGTATCTCATCTTCTCTCATCACTGTTGTCCTCCCCCCACTCAAACCAGCACGCGCCGCAGAAGCACGAAGAATCCTATTTAAGTTTGCTGTACACATGACACCGTGACGTGCAGCCAAGATACTGACGGATTAACCGCAGCTCGGTGCAGACGCAGTTAGCAGTGTACAACTGTTACGGCTCTGCCGCCTTGAGGTGTGCAAGGCATGTGCTGCTTCTCACCGGTGCGTCTCCCATCCCTTAACCTCCTTCACCGCTGACTAGCTAACCTTTGTGCAGGCGAGGATCTGCGCAGGGTACATTGCCTGCTCGTCACATTGATGCGGGATGGTCAACTCCGCGCATGGCGCAACTATCTGTACGGGTCAGGAGGTATTGTCTATCCTGACATGACCGCGTGCGCGGTCCTTCCCACCAGAGCCAGCATTGTTGTTTGTCCTTCCTTAGCCTACACTCCACAATAACACTATATGTCCCGCAACATACTGACATGCATCATTCCAATGTTCTTTGTGTGTCCGTAATATAATCTTAAGCTATTCGAGAAGTCAGATGTTTTTCGAGATCTATGGTGCAGGTCACCTAGTCACCGCATGCTAATGTTTGAAATTTTGCGGCTTCAAATTTGATCCGATTTCTTATCCCTCTTACAAATGTGCTCCGTTCCAACGTCCAAGAAGATCCGTAAGAGGGATTTTTATTTACTGCGAAACTGAGTGAGCAAAAAAAAAGTTGCCCGCCGATTTGGCGGACATGCAAGTATTATATTGAAAAAAGCTCTATCAGAGCTGTAAATAGGTGCAAAAATGACGCTACGGATTTCTACTCATCCACCAGCCTCTCGGGGGCGCGATGAACGCGAGCTCGTTGGGCTCATTGAGCCAGATTAAAGTCAATAATACATTCAAAAGTACGCCTAAAATCCCTCTAGAGGTACACTTAATTCAAAAAAAATTCTCCGGCCGATTTGGCGGCTAAATTTTGGTAGCGGTGACTAGGTGACCTGCACCATAGATCATTTGGACAAACAAATGAATATACCTTTGACAAGCTGTCGTACAGGCCCTGCTCAAGACCTGCCTCGAAAACCGACCCGCTGTCTGTTTGATGTTCCATTCTCATCTCGAGAAACTTAACAGCGGCACGTGCTAGGCCCACCTTTGTTATCCTGGTGAATCGGGTCTCAACATCCCACAATTGCTCACAGTCCCTATCATACGCAACTCGGGATTTGGGAATCTGGATAGAAGAATATAATGTTCGGAATTGTGATGCAGCTCTCCCTTCTTGGCTCAATTCTCCTGGCAGCCCATAGACCTGCGTAGTCACAATCAAAGCTTCTGGCCTTCATCCTCATCCCATCGACTGAAACTCTTGCTTTCCCGCCTTCTATTTGCACTGGCAGCTGTTCCGTGTCCCGTTAATCCTCGAGTGCGTGATTGGCTGATTTTTTGTTTGCCATGCAGCCGGAGTGAAACCAGCCTCTCATGGACGGACACTGCAAATATTCCATGCTCATACTTCGCATTTTAGTAGAGAAATGTGCTGTAACGGAAACACGCCTTCGTGACACTCAGACGCATTCTCATTTATTCCTCCATGCTCTGCCGTGTTTACCATGATTTTATTATGCCATCTCCATGCCCCATACCCATTCCGCCCGAATTCTTCATCTGACACCCCATCAGATCCCCGCACTGCCTCTTTTCCGTAGTGTAGTATAAATAGTGAGCTGTATTCTGATAGGTTCTTCGGTCAATCTAGTACTTACACCAGTTCTTTTGCTTGAATCTCGTGTGCCGGAACTCGACGTACTCGCTTCCGTCACATGTGCAGGCTCATCCTGTTGACATTCAAAAACTCGATGTTACAATAGTCTCTAACTCACTGGTTTTACCATCGCTAGTTTATTCCTGAATTCGCGTATGCGCTGTTCAAACTTGGTTCAAGACATGGTCGTAACTTCTGGTGTCTGCCACAGCCCTGGCAGTCAAGTGTTTCATTTGAGCCTACATCTTGCTCGAATAGTTTTAGCACAATATATTTGTTGGACGGATCACTCCCTCCTTCTCCTATCCCTTGTCATTGAGGGCAGGTCATTCCCTCTGTTTAAGTATCAATCTTGAGTAGTACTCCGGGTGTTGAAAGATCTGTTCTGAATGCCTCTTGTTAGACAGAGAATGGAATAAATCCCAGGGAATTTCGGTAGCGGGCCGTGCCGCTCGTCGGCCTTACCGCTTTATTTTAAACTCCATGGAGCATAGGACAGGCAAAGGTGGAAGAGGGATTGCCGCATGCAGAGAATGATCTGAAACGTGTTAGATTGGTCCGAGGAGGTGGGTCTCACCGAGTGAATGTGCTCCAAAGTATTGGCGGCGGGTGCAACGAGAGGTTGAGTACGGTCATATGGATCGTAAATGAACGATAATCGACGGAGCTTCGAAATGTATGGACTGAAGCCAGGGTATGCGAGCAATGTGCACATGGCACCGCACGGTGCAATGAGGGTGGAGCGAAACATTGGACCACAAGAGAGCAGGCTTTGGGCGATTCCCGGTCATGGACCTCGCCAACGATGCTGTTAACGAGTTCCTGTGGAATGAAAGGCATGGTCCTTGTGATAATCCAGGATGTCGAATGAGACGGTCAGACGGACAACCGACAAGAGACTTGTTTACGTTATGATTACGTATCAGTGATCGTCATCGGCGGTGCGGGATGCCACGCTCTTTGCTTCGCTCGACATCGGACACCGACCCACCAGCGTGCTCCGAGTCTAAACTTAACTTCCCATATGAACCATCCTCTAACACCTATCTCGGGCACCTCGTCCGGACCGCGACGGACGATGATTTTCCGCAGACTCGAGTCAGGGACCATGAATGCTAGATCTCAGCTGAGAGGGAATCAAAGAAAAACCTTCTTTCCTGCACTTGCCACTGTGCCATGAGGCGTTTTCCCCGCCGGTCATGCTGGCAATACACGCCTTGGCAAGACTGTTTGCGAAACTTCTCTGGCACCAGACTCTGTCTCCAAAATTGACCACTGCCTTGGTAGTTCCTGCGGAAGTCAATGCGGCCTTGAACTACAAACGTGCCAAGTGCTGGCATGCGCCTCTCCTTCTTAACTTCCTACCGACCTCTCGCGTAACCATTGTCTCGGTGACTTCGGGGTCAGCTGCTTCTTGCTTCACGCACAGTCAATATCACGCGACCGCTAGACATCGCTAACTACCGCAGAAATGTTCTATTATGGAGCTGACGACACACCGTTCATCCCGCCAAGCCACGAAACATTGGACGGGGCCCGGGGATGTGTAAGGTCCGGCGTACGCTATAAAACTATGGAGACATGGCACTTTCTACAGCCCCTCCTTCCTCATAGCACGATGAAGTGGACTCCGCTCGCCCCCCTGCTTTGGATCTCGGTCGTGTCAGCTGCCGCCATTCCCAAGCCAGAGTCCGTTGACCTTGCAGCGTTCCCGGTGCCTGACCTCACGGCGCTTGCTACCACTGATACCGAGAACGAACTTTCTGGACGTACGCATACAGACTTCATATTGTGGGGAGCTTACTTACGAAACGGTGATTTTGTGTACAGCTTGCCGTGCCGTAACGGTGAGAAACTATTCAGCCTTCTTAGAAAATGCTCAATTGACCGTGGCAGTTCATCTTCGCCCGCGGCACTAACGAGGACGGCAATGTCGGGGCCAGAGTTGGCCCGCCCGTCATTGCTGACCTCCGCGCCGCGTTGGGCACAACCGGCATCGCAGCCCAGGGTGTTGACTACGACGCTTCTGTTCTTGGTACGGCTTCTTTCTCCCAGCGTGTACTTCCATATTCAAACCTTGTCTCCGCCGAATAGGTTACCTCGAGGGCGGTGACCCAACCGGCAGCACCACAATGACTACTCTAATCAACACCGCCGCGAGCAAGTGCCCAAGCACTAAGATCGTGATCGGTGGTTACAGCCAGGGTGCGCAGCTCGTCCACAACGCCGCCAGCAAGCTCACCGCTGCTGTCACTGCGCGCATTGCCGCTGGTATGATTCGTCCCTGAATTTGTTCGCTGATCTATGCTGATTCTAGCTCGGCTCTGTAGTGGTTGTCTTCGGTGACCCTGACCGTGTCGGGCGTTCGACTCTGCCCCCCGTCGGGACTGTCCCGGCGGCAAAGGTCGATTCGTTCTGCCACACCGGTGGTACGTTCCCTCCTTGGGCAATAATTGGTACACATTCTGATTTCTTTGTGAACGCAGACATCATCTGCACGGGTTCGGGCGGCGCTGCAGAACATCTCAACTACGACGAGGACGCGCCGTCTGCTAGCGCGTTCATTGTGGCTCGTGTTGCTTGAACGTTGAGAATTTTGGTGGTGATGACTCTCCCTTTGTACACAAGGAAAGTTAAGCAAAGTACAAATTGAAAAGTGTCTTGGTCTCTTCGGACTTGTCGGATCATCGATGCGTCGGCAATCCGGGCGTTGTCTGTCCAGCACTTCGATGTCGTTTGAGCTGGCGAACTCGTTTGTTGTATCATCCACAGCCTCGTAGAGGCCCACACGCGCAGAAAAATGTCGCCGACGACTCGTGCATTCTGTCTATCATTGACGTGGAACCGTCTGGCACGGGCCGCACGGCGCCGTGGATTCAAGTTTTCGGGAATCGGGATAGAAGGGCTCTGGACGTTCTTCGCCATCACCGGGCTCTATGGTATCGTTCCAGCGGTACTACTTGCAAAGCCTTGAATCTCGAGCCAGCGCTGCTGCTGAACTTTTGGCCAACTTTCCCAAGCTTGCGCCTTTGGGCACCAGGACCGTTCCCATTCAGCAGGCATCTCCGCTCGCCGTTGTTGGCCGTGATTGACCCGGGCAGGGCCTATCTGCGGTATCTAGCCGCACAGCAATGTTCTCGAGACATCGCTGATCGTAACTAGTGAGGTATTTTAGACCGTAGCAGCTCTCTCTCCTCTCCACCTTCACCCACAACACACGACTCTCTTCATTCTCCCCCTCAGACCCAATGGTTGATGACCAGAATCTTTCGTACGCACTTCCCCACCATCCCACCGCGAGGTTCTCATAGACTCCCGATCAAGCAGACCCTCAGGCTTGTTTTCCAACGCACAGAACTTTGTAATCTCAGGAGGCGCGTTCAATGTTACAAATATCACCCAGGGGGCACCTGCTACCAGCCCTGGTAAAGAAGATGGACATTCTCCCGGATTTAATCTTCATGGATCGCCAGACTTTCCCAAGATCCCGCTCGGAGAGATTGACCTACAAAGAGAAATCTGTCTCGATACTGGCCGTGTTGTGCGAAATCCCGTACGGCGAATATACTCCGCTCGAGTCCGTGGTTGCCAGTCAAATATGACTGTCGCCATCTATCAAGGGGTCAACGCTGAAGGGGTCAGACCGTATATCTTCGTCAATGAAGTCTATCTTATTGCGCTCCACAGAAATGGCGCGATGATATTTCTCGATATACAGCCGCTCGGCAAGTCAACTTAAACACCATTCGGCAACGACTTACGGTTCGTACATAGGCACCCTAACGTGATTCAGCTCTTTGCTACGGCCACGTCGTCTGGCTTACATGCCGGAATCTTCCATGATGGTACGTCTCCTCATGGGACCCAATCAATGAGCCTGATTATAACCAGAATTAATACCTTACCTCCACCTGCTGACGAACATGCCCCATTCGCCTTTGTGGAAGGTTTACTTTTGGGGGTTTGTTGTATGGTCGGAATGCCAAGCTTCTCCCACATACTAAACCTTTTTTCTGCAGGAAAACGAATTCTGTGTAAGAACGTCCACTCAACTTGTCTCAGCTCAACGCGAAGTTTCAGGATGCCGTGTATTACATATGTTCTCATAACATGGTTAACCTAGTAAATCTTCTCCTTTAGCCACTGTCATGGAGCTTATCCGATACTACAGGTGGGTTACATACTGTGGATACGCCCCTCAAGCGGCCGTCTCTGCGTCGACCTCACGGCCGAGAGTGACTGCGGTCCCCCAGTACTCCTGAATCTCCTCCATGGTGACATGGGCCGCCAACCTCTTTTGCAACCTGCCGAAGACTCGAAAATAATCGCTTCTATGACTCTGACGCGGTATCATCACATCTGTTGGATACATCTTGCGCGGACTTGCATACTGCCGATTACAACGCCCGTCGGACCGGAGATGATCAACTGTCGGCTCTCGAGACCGGAGTCTGGAATATCGACTCGAATCACATTCGACTATGAGTTCCCGACTTTCGAGTGTGGTTGGTATTTTCGCAGTCAGACAGCGGTAGCAACGGAAAAGGGGTGGACTCGGTGGGTTGAAAATTCCATCTGGAACTGTATCTGACCATGTCCGCACGGAAGTATCGAATCAGCGGCAATCGGGAATCGAGATGTCCTCCGTTTGATCATCTCCCTGGATAATTCGCGACTATGTGAGGCCTGGTTAGCCCAGGCCAATCATATTTTCAAACACCGTGGTATTACGTCCGACTACGAAAATTATGGTCAGTCCAATGACGTTTTCTGCGTGTATAAATCGTTGATCAGAGGCACAAGTCTTGGTCACCGATATCGAATATCAGCTGTCAGTAGTCGGACAGAAGGACGCTGTACCGCCGGGATACTTGTTTCTATGCCCTCTCCCCGAGCTTCAATCAGGACGATGCACCTGGCTTGAAATTCCAGACTGTATAGCTTACTGGTCAACTGACCCACTGGGAGCAAAACGTCTAAGTGCGGGCGAGGCTGAAGTCCTCGGATTTCCGTCCATCAGGACGGAAGTCGAGATTACGGGTCAATCGTGGTGTGGTAGCGTTTATCAGGGCCTGCGCCATTTCCACCACGGCAAAGGATTTGATCCCGACAGCCAAAACATTGCCCGATACCTGCAACTTCCACTTTTCCGAGTCTCCGAAGCACTGAAGCCTTCCAGTGCATACGGTGAGCAAATTTCAGCTGTGTGAACGCTTATTGACATAGAAAAGTTGAGGAAACCAACATCTGCGGTGAGAAGGAGACTATCAGCCGCAACGACCAATCTGGTATGTATTTTCACGTCGATATAGTATCTGACTCACGGTTGCAATCTAAGTCTCCGATTACCTCGTTGCCCAAACTTCAGTGTCTGATAATCCGGAAATCGCTCCACATCACAACTGGGATGTCGTAATGGTTACCCATTTTATGTTAATTCTAACCTTTGGTACAATTTGGTTGTATGGCTACATACAGCTAGGCAGCTAACAAAATGAAGATAGAAGTGAGGCTGTGGCTTCGTGTCCATCCATTCCATTGAGGAGCGGCCCATCCCGAACGCCAGGTAGGTCTTTTGTTCTCCAGTGCTATTTTGTTGTCGCCGGTAACCTCGACTCCATCCCGTCAACCGAATAAATACGTGAGCGATTTTTCTCAGTTTCGTTATTCATGCATTGTTGGATCGTGCCTGGAATGCTACCTGCTACCTACATCGAATTCCGACATCTCCTTAAAGTGAGATTCAACGCCAAATCTCCGTCTAGGTTCCCGACTCGCTCGGCCCCGGGGGTGAACACCTTCAAGACCAAGGTTAAAGTTTGAGTACCCAACAATCACGGGTACGTCCGTCGTGATTAACCGCTCCGTTGCGATCACGACTGTGCAACCTGGCGTTATAAGAATCTCGCTTGGGAAGCGTGTAAGACTATAATGTCCACAGATCCTAAGTAGATCCTTATCGAACAGGATAAATTTTGCGCCCGTGTATGTGGCGTCGTCAGTCAGGCAACCGCACGTCGCATCTTCAATTTAGCAAGAATCAGGGGTGCTCCAATATTTGTATCGCCGGGTAACTGCGCCATGTCTTAATTTGCAGTCGGAAATAATGCCCATCCAATGGTCAGCACAGCTGTATTTACAGTCAACGTGATAATTATCGATATATGTGCCATTTCATCCTGTGTCCGCAGTGGTTAACGTTGATTACCCCACCTTGCGGGAATTATTCAACACCGAACGTTTCACTGGAGGTAGCCTTTACGATATCCTGCCTTCGTATAAATATTGAGGAACAGCTCAAGACTTGCAATCTACATACTCTCCTTCAGTAGTTTGACTCCCAACTTCCATCGCAGTGGAAATTCAGATGAAAACCTTTCAGAGCCTCGTCTCCGCCGCCGCCGCTCTCTGTGCGCTCTCCGTGACAAATGCCGCGGCGATTTCGGTCAGTGTATGCAGTCCGGAGCTCTTTGCACTGACCCAAACTGTGCTATTTGGATCAGGAGGGTCAGGATTCATCTGTCGCTATCTCGAGCTCTCCCACCTCCGACGCCTTCAGTGGCAGCGCGTCAGATAGCCCACCTCCCACTAGCACCACCGACACCGAACTTCCTACCGACACTGGCGGCTTCGTGGTGGCTGGCGTTTACACCACTTGCCTTACGCTCACATTTGCCGCTCCAACCCCGCCTCCAACGGACCCGACGAACCCTGGAGGCCCCATCACCGTACGTGGTTTGGCTTTATTCCCCCTTGTCTCTTTGCAACTTCAACTTCTGCAGTCCGCCCTCCCGTCAGGTATCGACCCAAGCATCGTACGTATGTTTTCCTGCGCCGTCATCCTCATCTGAATTGTCCGAAAGCCCGTGCCGTCCGCTTCGGATCCCCCCTTCCCGTCGGGTGTTGATCCTAGTGGGCCAATCCAGGTGGGTTATCCGATTCCCTATTGTTGAACGGGAAACTCACAGCCTTGCAGCCTGTTGCCGCTCGTAAGAGGAAGTGCTCCGCTACAGCGACGCCAGTATCAGACTCAGCGAGTGCATCTGCGTCCCCTACGGATATAGGTTCTGGGGACCCAGATCCAATTATCGTATGTTTCTGCTCCCCCTCTCCCGACGTCGCATCTCACCACCCCGCCGCAGCCCGTTGAGGACCAGGTGTTCACCACCTGTCTCGCTTTCCTGGCCACCGCGACGGATGCGACGGCAACCCCAGTGGACACCAGCACTACGGACTTGCCATCCGCGTCGGCGAGTGATAGCGCAGCCGGATCGGACCCGGTCGCGTCGAGCTCGGCTGATGGCCTCTAGTTGGTCTCAGCAGAACATGCGCTTCAATGTCTCGTACCTGGATATATATCGGAGGTCGTAGTCAAAGGAATAATTGTAGTTGAGTTTTGGAATTTTTTGTTGAACGATTACCGTACTGTAATTACCATTCTCCTGATTGTTCAAGGACGATTACCGGTCGACCGAAGATCGCGAATACGCCCTCGGTAACTTGTAAGAAAGAAACGTGCTGGAAATATGGGATCTATTCAAGACGATGAGAATTTCTTCAAGAGTCGAATGAGTGACCGAAACTCGCTCAGTGATCTTGAGTTTGGGGACGGTAACGTGAAACAGAGGCAACCAAAAAAACAAACAACAACAACAACAAAAAAAAAAACAGCGGCTGAAACGAGCACGGACTTGTCCATCTGGTCTTTCTGTTATTGAGGCCTCGTCCGAGAACATCAAATCAGCCAATGACATTTTCGAACAATAGAGCTTATTGGCACCGCTGAAAAAACAAATCTCTGAGTAAAACAAAGCTCCACTTGAGCAAAAACTTGAGCAAAACACAAACCCGTTTAGACAGACAGCCCCGCAACGTCACTCGCGAACAATACAATTTTGGACATCGGATGGGCGGTCCGACCTTCACGCGTGCTCCAGAAAAAAGTCTTACATAAGCAAAAATATTTCCTTCAGAAGCAAAAAAAAACCCGTTGCCAATAAGCTCCAATACAATTCTTTCTTTCCTTGTTACTCGTGTCATCTTCCACTCAACCAATTACTACCTCCGCTCCTCATACTGTACCATTTCATTCAATTCGTCAGGCCTGTGACCTGTGACACCTAAAACCGAATTTCGGTTTTCGTGGATGGGCATCGCCAACCGTGACACGGAAAAAATTCGTTTTTTTTCGGTTAGAAACCCAAGGAATTATACGGTCTTAGCAAGGTTTTGTACCTATGCGCCGGCGGCACTAAGTATAATCTACTTTCTTCTAGTCCCAAAAGTTGCTCAAAGGGAATTCAATCCCGGATTTCAACGATATTGAGTGTTAGTAGTGAGCAGAGGTGCTCGAATATGCCAGCTTGATCTAGTTGTGTAGGCGCCACGGCGACGAGCCCTGCAAGGCGCCGCCAGAAGGAAAAAATTGGATTTTTCGCGTTTTTTCTGCGATTTTGTGACTTCTTTCACAAGTTCGTGGTGGGCCTCAGTGACCCGTGACATGCACGAAAATATTCGTGGATTTGGGCCCCTGTGACGCGTGACACACGAATTGAACGAAATGGTACAGTAGTCCTTAATCGCCGCCGCCGCCGTATCCTCCATGCTGCGATATTCCAGCCCAAGGATACGGATACTCTTCTCGTTCTTGTACCGCAGGAGATGCACCGCGTTCTTCCCCGCGCCGGGCGTGCCCTTCAAGTACTTGGAAGACGGTGGTGCGGCGGCGACTGGACGAGGCGTCAGTGACTCATACGGAAGGACATGGGGAGGATGGGGAAACGAAACGATATACGTACACCAATCCTGCCACGAAAATGCACCCGCGGTGATGATAATCCTCTCTCCACCCGCCTCTTCCTTCTTCAGCGCACGCACATGTGCGAGCGCGAGGTCGCGTACGTCAATCCAACATCCACCGCCGGCTGATGCTCCCGCTTTGTGAAGGCCTCGTACATCATGCGGGCGGAGGTGCCATTGAGTGCGTCGGGGGAAGAGACGGCATGTATGACGGGCTGGTTGGAGTGCGATGTGAGGCTAGATGAGTATGCGATGCAAGGTGGCAGATAATTCGGTAAACACCCTAACCACGAGCGGAGGTTCATAACTGATACGTCCTGGCCAATCTCACCCTTGTGCTTCTTTGCGAAATCCCATGCGGCTAAGTCGAACGAAGACAGTCAATAGAAATGAAAGCCACAGGCTGGAAATACGTACCGCGCTCCGCCAGCGTCTTGGATGTGCGGTACTTTCGCTCCTGTCGAGGCCTCGCGGCCTTTCTCTTCGACCTCCTGTACGGCTTGGTCGTTCCAGTCGAGCTCACTGAGCAGTTGCGGAGTCGTCGAGATGTTCAAAACCGCCGCGCAGGAGGAAGTTACGACCACGCGCTTGACAGAAGTTCTATAACAAGCTTCTGAGAAGGTGCGATGAGGAACGCAACAAATGTCGAGACGCACCCATATTTGCGTGCACTCTCGAGGATACCGACAGTACCCTTTAGCGCAGGCTCCAGCAACTCTGAAAACCGTGTATTGAGGAGGCGTATCGAGGTTGTCTGAGACACAGCGCACCAGCAGGATCATCTGCCTGGAAGTGAAATGGCGACGCTGTGTGCTCAATCGCGTCCACACCCTTGACAGCCTCGTCGAAAGCGCCCTCCTGACAACAACGACGCATTAGGGCTGAACAAAGAGTAAACGAGCCGGATACGCACCACAGTGATATTGGGGGAAGACAACTATCTCGAACTTTTCGCCGTAGGGGGTGAACAGCTGGGTGAGATGCTTGCCCTTATCAGCGGAACGTACGACGCGTGCGGACGACCCACTGCGTGCGGTGAGGAGGATTTTCGGGTCAGAAATGGTCTAACTTACCACGGCAATGTATCCGTTGGCGCCAGAGACCAGTACTTTGCCAGAAGTAATTGCGGGCATGTTGTGGGAGAATGCAAGTGGCGAAATTGGATCGGTAATCTGAAGCACTGATTACTCATCGAGTCAGGAAAACACGAACGCGGTCACGTGCCACGTGATTTGCGCGAATGTCCCGGTCCGCGCATCCGCTCTTCCAACTTGTGCAGAGATAAATAGTTCCGACGCTCAAAGAAGATGAATTTAAACGGCCCGTATTATCCCTGCTGAAAGAACCGGCAGAACGATAGCAGATTGTTCAATCAAGGTTTCAGTATAATGGCTGGCGTAACGATGGTGTTTGGTCACTAGAGCCCACAGCTGAGCTCGACGCAAATGGCAGCGATCTGAATACTCTTAGGCTGGCGCGAATGCGGAGGGGTAGACATAAAATATTAGTACCCGGAGTCGCAGTGATATATGTCGCAGTGGAGAAGTAGTGAACACGGTGAGAACTACGAGTTGATGGCGACAGCAAAGACCATATATACTTGTATTATATATACGTACATACGATAATCGGGTCCCAGAATATAGGCTTATGGGCGATGTCAGGAGGTGGCCAGGTTTTTTCAAGTTTTTCAAGTTGAAAGAAGGGAGAGAAACAAGAGAATATCAAATAGTATCATTAAGTATATAGTTCCAATTTACTGGTGAATTTTTACGTTCAAAGCCACTCAAACACTGTAAACTCACATTGCCCGCTTGATTTTCGGTGATTCCCGCTTGAAACCTGGCGTTGCTGGATCGGGAGATCAGGCAATGTCCGGATCAATGCGAAATTCAAGATCTTACATACAGTTCAATCTGTCAGCGCTGTCAAGCACAGCTACCGGATTTATTATAATGGCACTTGCACATCAAAATGCACTAGAAGTTCAAAATGCGCTCGCTTTCACTCAATTCTGGTCCAATCGTCTTCGGAAGTACCGCGAATTGAACCGACAGGCGTGCCCGCCAAGAATATACAAAAAAACTGATGACATTTGGATGGGTATTGGGCGAGAATCCGCCCCGAGCGGCAAAATCAGTGGATTTTACCACTCGGGGCGATTTCTCGCCCAATACCCATCCAAATGTCCTCAAATCTTTTTTGTATTCTTGACGGGCATACCTTTCGGTTCATTCCGCGGTACTTCCGAAGACGATTGGACCAGAATCGAGTGAAAGCGAGCGCATTTAGTGCATTTTAATGTGCAAGTGCCATTATAGTAACACCGTCATAGCCTCCGCAGAATAACAACACCAACCAATTTGACATTCTTATCTCTGCCATCTTGTCTCCGTCATCTTGCACATTGTACCTCTTGGACTAGCTGTTCTCCAAGGCCACTGGCACTGCTTAGCACTTTACTGGAGCACTATGGATGAGGACCTACCAAATACACACGGTGGGCGTCGAAAGGGATCAGGTCGCAAAACCAAAGAGTGGCATGCAGAGCAAGCTGCACTGAAAGCCCAAGAGGCTCGCGCATCAGAAGCACAAGTTCAAGCAGCAGTTTCTCAACCGGTCCAACCAGTTCCAACTACATCACAGCTACAGCCACCTCAGCCCCGGCGCACATTGCTCCTTTCCTCCAACCACGTCAAAACACACGGGAATCCCTCTGCAAGACCCTTCCCGCCAGTCATCACATCCAAATCATGGTCTACAGGTTCCATCTGATCAACCAAACACAAGCTCAGCAACAATATACCTGTTCATCATGCTTTGCACCTCACGGGTCTGGTACGTAAATCACATATTTGAAATTTCCCACTACTAAGACTCTTTGCCAGACCATCTCAGTGAGACAGCCTTGAGGAATTTAATAGATCAACTTCACTTCTTGGACATCAATGGTCCGAATGCCGGTGTTGCATCAGGAGAAGATCTCATTGAAGATGAGCTCCCAGGCCTAAGTGGCATGGAGGAGGAGCCAATGGTGAAGCTGATGCTGCCACTGCTGCTGAAGAAACTGGAAATGCGGAGCCTGGTCCGACTTCAGTTCTTCGCACTTACCTTCAGAATGTCAAGAGCAGGATTTCAGATGAGATCCGTACCTATGGTCAACCACTCTGCTATAAAAATGGACAGCTCTGGGATTTTCCGAAGCATGCTTTGTTTGCATTGAGAGATGCTCTTGTCGATCCTGAAGGTTTCAAACCCGATGCACTCTACTATCTCGATGTTTTATCTGGCTGCCACATCTGCTTTGCCCAGACATAATATTCAAATGTGAATGTGGTTATCGTCCCCATGGGACACAACACCGATTTAATGTCACCAAATCACGCTCCCTTGTGCAGATCACAAAAGTTTCTTGTCCAGGGCAGAAACATGCACTTATGAAGCAGCAGACTTTGAGGTGGATCTCCGAGCATGGTGGGCCTTCTTGTTGTGGCCACAAGCATGCTCCGCTCTCGAGCTGAGAATCCACCCTTAGCTGCACAAGTTCAGGCAAATGCACAGGCCTTCACTGCCCCAGCTATTGTTATTCCCCGAGACGATTTTAATCCAACACCACCAGCAGAAACTGATGGTGTGGTGTTAGATGACGTGGATACTGAGTTTGACCCTGATGAGGTACTATCCATTTTATAATTATTTGAGCATGCATTTACTCATATTTTCTGCCAGACACCAAGTTTTGATGATGAACCTGTCCCAGATTTTGATAGTGAATCTCAGCTAAGAGCTGAGCTCAAGGACATTGAGAATTTTCTCCGGCAGCGGCACCAGGGTGACCCTGTTGCAACAAGGTTCTTGATGATGCTTTCCACTTTATGGACCTGGCTCCTCCGACTGCTCCCAAAAAAGCATTCAGTCTTCAAGGATTTTGCTCATCAATTGAGTGAAGCATTTTTGTCCGAGACCAAGATAATGAAGATTCTGTTCGGGCTGTAATTGAAAAGAAAGGCGGGAAATGGTCCTACATGCTACGCGCACACTCGGCTGCCCTTCACAAGCGCATTCGTCGCTTTATTCCAAGCCCAGAGATACTGGTTCAGCTGTCTGCGATGTTGTGTTCAATGCCTACAAGAATGTCAAGTGCCCAACTGCAAGCGGAAAGAAGGCTAACTTCTTTTCAGAGGAGGCATTGAAGATGGCAGAACGGCTTCTCATCACTGCACAATTGGGATTCTTGTCCGATCCACTTGATATTCCACTCTACTATCTAATAGGGCCGTGATCGTGATGGCCTCAACATATACCGATGCATCCGCGGGACCAACTCTGTTGAAGGTGGCTGGCACATGACTCTGCGCCGAATGTTTGGCTCCTTGGGTTCAGCTTCGGAATTTGGCGAGACGTTGATTATAACATTTGCATATCGTCGGAACATTACAGTGAGTGCAGTGTTTCTTTCCTAGTCCATGCCTTGATAGGTTTAGGTCGGTCACAAGAACCGCACAGGAAAGACCCTACAAAGGTCACTCAGACCTCTGGCTTCGAGACGAAATTGCGGAACTAGCAGCTGCAACAAACTGTTCCACATCATTCCCCACTCCCCACCTACTCTCAACTCGAATTGCTACATCGGAAAGTTTTGGGATTACTCCAATTGCTTCTTCACTTGCTGCAAAGTATCAGATCACAACACTGCCTGCTGCAAACATTATTTCGCTCCCACACCATCGTGATACACCTCTTAACATCCTTATTCGTCTTTCAACTCGGCCAACCAATCAATTCCGATTCTACCAGATACATCAGCGCACACTACATCCTGTTCTTCCGGTCTGCACAAAGGCTGAGTGCGTGAAGTTCAAGGCCATGATTAACAAGATGATATACAGGCTGCGAAGTGCAGTGGAAAAGCCTTCTGCTTCTCATGAGGCGTACAAGGATATTGACTGGGACATATTTACCAAGGATTGGAACGAAGATGTCAACAATCAAGACATTGGGCAAGCAGAGCCCATCACCCATTTCGACAGACGCATTTATTACAAGATTCCACAACAACTCGAGCGACATCACAAGAAAGCACTGCAATGGACTACCACACAAGCAGCGCTCATGGACGGTGCCAATGCCGAGGCTTTGAAGCCTTGGATGGATATGGCCTCTGGTCCCACTCGTGCTCGGGCATCTGTCCTCCCAGCTGTCGAGATTGACACATCCGTTTATTTCAAAAGTATGGTCAAATTTGATTCTGTATGATATCAGTCATTAATTACTCTCCCAGATGTTCCAGGCATCGGAATGGACACCACATCTTTCAATTCAATGGCGCTCAAGGACAAGCCAGGCCAGTCCCAGTCAGATGCAGTATACCTCCCTTCCTTTGATTTGGCTCCAGAAAGAGGGAACGAGGGTGATATGATTGTCGTAGACAATTCCCCTGCACCCCAACCTTTGCACCAGAACTCACAAGCATCTTCTGCAATGATGCAGAGTGTTCTTGTGGTCTCCAGTATAGGAACCTCCAATGTGAATACCACAATGCACCATGCAATCGGCATCCACCAGTCTTCACGGCCGGTCCCCTCCGCAAAGCCCAGGAAGCAATGTGTTGTTTGCCTCTGGTTTAACTGCCGGCAGAAAAAACCAGTGCTCTGGTTCTGGTGGGCGGAAGAGGTGTGGCTGTGGACATGACCAGAGCGAGGTTCCCGCCTCCCCCACACAGAATTTACCAGCCAGGGCCGAAGCACAGGGACAAAGAATCAATTAAATTCACATACAATGTATACCATGTACAATATTTACAAGAAACTGATATTTGAGAGAGAAGAATGTAAGAATACAATTGAGTAGTGATTAGGTTGGGAATGAGAAGGATCTGTGCATTCCTCGACAGTCGGCTGAGCATGCGGAGGACACTGTGCAATGTCAGATGCCGGTGACAGCACTACTGAACCTGTGTGTAGGTGATATTCCATGATAGTGAATAAAAAAATTCATTCCTCTGAAGGCCACGCACCTTCCACAGCTGCAAATAGTGAAGGAGATTCACTTTCAAACAGTAAAACCTATCCCTACTCTTTGTATGTGATACGCCCGGCCCCTGTCAGTGCTGTAATACCATGGGAAAAAAAGATGACTACACTGTAACCGCTGTCAGTGCTGTAATGGCATGGGAAAAAGGCGTTTGCCCGATTGGGCAACGCCGCCTCCTGGGTTGGCACATGAGCCTAGTTTTGGACCAACTGAAACTGGAAGTATCAGGTGTCCGCCTGATACTCAGCAAATCCGATCAACTGATACTGCTGCTGATACTGCCGGATCATCCGGGCCGGTGAGGGCCGCTCCGGCCCGACGACTGATACGCGGTCTGATATGTTGCATATCAGCCACAGAATTACGAAGTCGGATACTCATTGTTTCAGTGCAGTGGATACTACCCTGAAATCTCTAGTTTAAGCAGTGCTTATTCTGTTGCTGGAATTCAAGATATCAGGAACATTTCCAGTCACTCCGAAACAACAAAATTCCCGGAGTGAGCAACATCTCGACAACGTCATATGAATTCTCAAGTGACTTTTCAGGTGACTTTTCAACTTCTCACGTGGAGGCTGTGCTCATTGTGTTTTCATATATAGGATTCACAGTTCCAGCTTTTTCGTTTGACGGAGCAAGCGGCGACTTATTCTTGTCTTCTTGGGGGTGATGGGTTTTCAAGTACCGAGTACTCATGATTGGTTCATGATCTGCGCGACAAGTCGGATCTCTATAAACAGAGATACGGCTTCTGCTTTGAAAAAAACTGGGGTATTGACGAGATGACGACCCTCTGGAGTGGATTAAAATCTCTTTGACGCCGAGAAATCTTCTGACCGACGTGGAGCCTGATGGGCTGCCTTGATCTCCGTTCTCCGCAGCCGCGGCGATGATCTATCTTGGCGTGGACAAGGCAAGCTCTCTAGCGGACTTGCTATAGGTTTCTATGTCGGTGACTTACAAGCGGTGTCAGCGGATAAACATCACCTGTAAGCAGACGGAACGAATGCCAAATTCGACCAAATGCGTGCGAGAACGGGACAACGTCCTGGTGCAATTGTTCCCAAGGGACCCATGACTCTCTAGCTTTTTTTTCTCTGTCTCCATCCATCACTGGCACTTCTCATGACTGTACGATCAAAACATATAAGACCAAGGTTGGACTCCACCTGAGCGTCTCTGCTGCCGCCTCTGTAACAATGGGCTCACCGTTTGCCACACAAGAAGATGCGGAAAGTTTGTGGTACGAACAAAGTAACTACCGTGCGGTGCGTCATTTCTCCAGCGTCCATCCACCCGCTCATATTACTGGTGTTTCGCAGACTCATCTCGCATCCGTGGGATTCGGTAGCTATCGCGCTCCCTCCTGGTCACCTTCACTAATACACGTATCCGTCCAGGTCTCCACATCGCGGTCTTCGCGACGGTGACATACTACACCCTGCAGATGCGGTCGGCAGCCAAAGGGCGCCGCACGTGGGTCTTCTGGCTTGCCTTCAATTCTTTGCTGTTCGCGTTTGGGACAATCAATCTCGCGTGCAGCGTCGCGTACAACGAGAACGCGTGGGTGAACGATCGCGCGTATCCCGGGGGACCCTTCAACTACCTCGTGGAACAAGGGAACCTCCCGTTCGTGACACTGGGAAACGTCGCGTCCATTCTCGCGTCGTTCCTGTCCGATGGGATGCTGGTCAGTATTATGTATCATCTAAGTACCGAGTTGTCTAACGGTTCCCAGTTGTACCGCGCGGGGGTTCTGTGGAATTTTGCATGGTACATCGTGGTCCCGCCAGCGCTGTTTTTCATTGCCTGCATCGGTATGTATCTGTCACTACTCGTTCCAGCCTGAGTCTTGTCCTTGCTGACTTCTGGGTTCAACAGTTCTGTCAATCTTGACGGTCGTCCAACTGGCCCTTCCCACCGTTGCGTTGCCTCAACTGTCCCTCGCAGTCTGGATCGTGCTCATGCTGCTGCCGATCTGGCTTACGATCCTCATTGCCGGACGTATCTTCTACTATCGCAAAACGATGGTCGACATCCTTGGCCCGGAATACGCCAAGAACTACACAGGCGTCTCCGCCATTGTAATCGAGTCCGCGTTGCCCTTCACTATCATCTCGATCATCCTCCTTGGGCTGTTTGGCGACAAAAACACCGCGCAGAATTTGTTCATTCCGCTGATGGTGCAATTTGAGGTACGTGTCTTCAAGTTCAATTCAACTCCCGCGTCTGACTCGACTGCAGTGTATCGCGCCGGAAATGATCATCTTGCGGGTGGTTATGGGGCGCGCCTGGACGCGAGGTACGATGTCTGACGTACCGTCTGAGATACATTTCGCTTCGCCCCACAATTCGGGTGCCCAATCCGAGCTCGCGTCGGAGGCGTTGGGCACGCAGTCAACAAAGACCCAGAGCAACGAAACTGCGGGACGGAACAGGACATCCCTGGTGCTTCTTCGAGATGGAGACGGGGAACACGGGGAAGAGAAGAAGCCCAACAGTCACACGGACTCTTCACTCAATACGGTGTAAATCTAACGCGCGAAACGGTTCACTTCAACTGCAGTGTGGTATATGTATCTCTTCCTGTATCGGCACCGGAGGCCACCGTTGTATCTTTCCTTTAAGCTCTAACATACCAAGTCGTGGTATCTTGTTATTAGTACCCATTTCGGTAACCTGGTTGTTCCAATTGCAAAGTACAATATGTATATATTCCTACTTACAATGCGCAACCTATCTCTACTAAGTAGTATGGTTTTCAGCTGCAGCGCGTCCAAGCATGAAGTCGGTTTAATTTATAGCAAATGGTTTTGTTCCGGCTACGAAATGTCATTTGAACTTGTGTGACCCGGCGGCAAATATTGCTTCAATGCTTGCGCGTGCTTGGGTCTCTTTTGGGACGCGACAAAACCACGTGACACAAGCGAGTTTCTGCAGTGCTTTCATCCTCATTTTCTTACAGCTCGATATCGGTAGCTACGACACAAGAGGTATGGATACACTGACTATTGAACATTTCATGAACCACTAGCCTTAGATCCTGCGCGCAGATCTCGAAATGCATCGCACCTTCGACATTCCTGCAAAGTCCTTGTCCTGACCCTCTTCCTTGACGAATATTTGGTCTCCCGTGAATCATGAAAGCCTTGGCCGCAGCGATTTTGCTGCACTCGCGAGAACCTGCAAAAGCTTCCTCGGTCCTGCCTTGGACTTCTTGGCGTGAGCAGGGAGGCCCTGCTCAAATCTCTACCGTCGCATTTGTGGGAAGAAATCACTGTCCCCTATACATCTAGACACATATTCGTGGGTTGTTGCAATACCGTTCAATCATCGGCGCTAATATCACCTACCATCTAGCGCATAACTGGTGAGTACAGCCGGCAGACTGGGACATACCGCTGGCGTATTTGCTCCGGATTCGGAGACTGGAATTCCGTTCTTGGCAATTCGAATCCCCAGACTCGGTCGCTGTTGTTGAGGCAATCAGTGCCGGGCTTCCCGCGACTACTTGTGCCCCGTCTTGAGGACGTCTATCTTCCCTATACCCATGACTGTCGGGATCTGTTCTCATACATTCATCTCCTCCTTGGCCCAAGATTGTAGAGGTCGAGATTTCACTTCCCGTTCGCAGTCTACATGTATCGGTGCTGCTTCGAGTGCCAATTCGGTACCCACAACTCCGAAAGCTCTGCCCCACGGACAGCTCACTATCGGAAGTTGCTCTGCAGTTGGACCAAATAGAGGACCTTGCTTTCGGTGAACTCAATCAAGAGACGATCCGACATATTTCCCAGCTTCCTTTCCTCAGGTCATTGAACTTTGAAGTCTTACCCGATTTGGGCTCTCTGATGGACTCACCACTTCCCCGTCCATTCTCTGCTCTCCGTGGCCTCCAATTCGGTGACACGACATTCGAACGCGCCACGCAATTTCTCCTTCTGCTGTCCAATTGTGGCTTGGTCAACTTTCATATTGGAGCAGTGACCAAGTCGACCACCCATTAACTGTATGCAGCTCTGGCAAGAGATTTATCGCACTCCGCTCTCCAGACCATTTCGGTCATACTTCCGGATGGTTATGATATATCAATACCTGCGGGAGATATAGCAAATTACGCGATAGATTGACATATTCTTGCGACGCTCTTTTGCTTCGCAAATCTCACTAAGATTTTCTCCAACCGCCCGTTGGATTTGACATTGACGACAGCACTGCAGCTGACATTACCTGTGCCTGGCCGAAGGTCAAATCACTCAGTTCAACAACAGGAACAGATCTGCACTGTCCCTTCAACATGTCACCAGTCTCTGAGCTTTCGCAAAGCACTGCCCCGACCTGGCCTCCCTTTCAATCACCTTCGACGCTTCCACGGTTCCACCGTGTGTCGACTCTCCCGAGACCATCATCTCCCAAATCTCGCTTGCCTATCTAGACGTCTACGCTTCTCCCATATCCGACCCGGCTCCCGTCGCGGAATTCATGTCGAGGATATTCCCAATCCTCGCGACAATCCGCGCGTCTAGCTTTGCAACAGCGGATGAAGCTGCCGCAGCACATGGTCGGCTCATTCGATAGAGGAAGGCAGAAGAGGCTATGCCCACGAATCTGAAAGACACCAAAAAGGTAAGTAGTTGCTACTCACGCCTGTTTTCAGACGCAGCCGTGATCGTTTGATTTCTTGGATTCAAGCCATCTACAATTGTACATATCGAGACATATATTTCACGCGAGCTGGTTCCTGTCCAAATAAACCTCGTTTGGAATCTTGAGACCATCAACCTTCTTCCTCGCGCCCCTTCGCCTTCTGCTTGATCTACCGATTATTCACCAATCCTCCATGGTCAAACAACGTGATTCCTCGCCGCTCGGTTGTTTTTCCTTTCTTGGGGTTTTTCTACTCAATTCAAAAAATGTAGCTGGCCAAACTATCTACGAGTTTATGTGTAAATCCCTTTTCCATAACCGTAACTCTGTTGTCCTTGAAAGCTTGAACTTTTGTAGTATTGGAATGACGGCGACTCCAGGTCAGGCAGATAGGTCTCGAAAATCCCCCGTGGAATTTGTCGGTGGTCGACTCGAGCTCCAGCCATCCACCCATAATAACCGTTCGCGGGAAATGGTCATGACGGACAAAGTTTGGCCAAAATTCCAGTCACCGGGTATTTATTCGAGTCCGCGCCATCTTCGTCACTTCGTTACTTCGCTTAGCTTCGCTTGGCGTTGCGAAAGTGCGTGAGTTTGATCGCTTTCCGTGAAAGTTTGTGACTTCGGTTGGATTTAGCAGAACTTCGTCACTTCGTCTGTACATCTGTGAAAGTTCGTTTACTTTGCGCGCCAATAATCGCCACATGACCGCGTCCATCCACGTGGCTAGACTGCACGGTCCGTCGTTGGCATAATGCACGCTGTATTCAAGTTGGCATCGGCACACATGGCAACTTTGAAGCACGGCACACACACCAATGTACGGCACACTCAGCTACGGAACCTTGCCGCCAAGTGCGGCATCTCATGTGCAAGCACCTTTGCGCACACTTTGCCGCAACTCCGGGAGCAACGAAACTCGAACCGTAGATACATTCCAAGCATGGCACATTCCACTGTATGCACGGTACATTGGTTCAAGCCCGGCACATTTGCCCAGAATATACTGTGCTGGTGTGCAGAAACACGGCAACATTCCTAGCGATGTTGATGCACCCGCTTCCGGGATTTGCCGTGCTGGCTTGAGGACATGATCCCTCATAAAGTCTATTTTTTGTGGTCACAAGATTGCGCGACGCACTGCGATTGAGTAATTTTTCAAGAGAGTTAAATTGAAGTGATACCACTGTACAGTGTGTAGTTTAAAGTCGCTATTCTACGACTCGTGTTAACGATTTTGCTATGGTCTTTGCCCCGGCCTGGGGGTGCCGGGTGGGGGAATCAGGTCCCCCTCAAGAGAGCAACATGTTTGCTGAAAGAAATCTGTTAATAATACTATACTCCCTTCAATGCAAGAAAAAAATCAGCTTGTGAGTGAATGATCGGAACAGAACTTCCCGCAGCTCTGGTTTCCAAGTTGCGTGCAGGGGAGTACAGCGCCCCGTGCACGAGCGCAATTGTTGCGTGGTGCAGCAGAGGGCAGCGGGCAGGGAGAAACTGTTGGAAAATGACCGTGCTCGGCATGTCCTTCTTGGAGGCATAAAAATACTAAACCTGACTGGTGGAATCCAAGTTCAAGGCAGAATTTACCATACTACGAATCCAGCACGGAGGTATGGACTGTCGGCACCTGCTTGCAAATGGCATTGACTCGTCAGTACTGCGACTCGAAGACAACGATGCCGACGTACTTCAAGTTTTGACCACGGCATCTGCTCCTTCTGTCCTCTACTGTTTTCCACGGGGCAACGTCGGCGAGGAAATGAGGCGGCCGGTTTGGCAACGGGTGTGCGAGTGGATGAAGGGAGGGGATGGTGGTTAGTAGGGAAGGAAAGAATTATCAGTACGCTCAAACAATAACACTTACCATTGAAGTAGGGGGATGTGCCCGGTGGGGAGGTTCGATGCGAGGGTCGGTGGTCTGGTAGCAGTCGAGTGGATGATGGAAATGAAATATGGGGCTTGATCCCGAGCCGTAGATTGCGAAATGAGCGAGGGAGGAGAGTAGGGATTCCAAAAAAATGGTGTATAACGAGTGCGAGTGAGGATCGTGAAGAAATGGCGTTGTTGGTGGCTAGAAGCCCACTGACGGCTTTCCAAAGAGGAAGGGGCGAGGTGCGTCGATGCAGCCTCTAGGCGCTTGCCTTGCACTGGCCGTGAGGATGATGGTACGATGATAGAATTCCCCCCTCTCCCTCTATTTACGGTACAAATAAATGCTGTAAGGTAAAACGGGGATAATATAAAGTGTGTATAAAAGTAGATAGAAAACCGATTTCCACATGCGGCCCTCCGACCCTACCACAGTGCGGGGGATTTCGATGGCGACCCCGACATCGGCTTAGAAAGGGAAGGAGGAGGAGGATGGCCGCAGGAAGGTGAAACGAGACGAAGACAGGCACGAAACGGAGGTAACTAGACACAAACGATAAGTGAGTAATAAAAGAATCAACGAACAGATGATAACGATTCCATGATCTGGTCCAAAATGCGATAGAAAACCGTTCGCAGACTGGGCATGATGGAATCTCGTAGCCGACATTCAAACCGATCCATCGTGTCGATGAGCTTTCGAAGCTCATTACGAATGGGCGGGGAAATGAAGAGGAGTTCGAATATGTTCAATGCGATGTGAGGCGACGAATTCTCAGATGCTGCATCTGTTGGTGGTTTCGAATCAGGAAAGGGTAAGCGAACAGGAAGATAAATGGAGGTGAACGAAGGCGCTCGACAGGTGGGAAGTGCGGGATACTCGACACACCACTGTGATCTGAATGGGGAATAGGACGCGGATGTACTGCACTAGGAGGAGACACATGCGGGGGATTCGAATCAACGCTGGGCTCGATGGTGCGAGCGAGGACGATTGGCGGCAGCTGCGGTGACGTGCGGGGGATTCGATTTCAAGGTTTGATGGTCTGGACTCGAAATGCGAACTGGAGGTTCGACTGGCGAATGCGATGTGTGCGATCGATTTAAATTCGCGATAGGGATAGCGCTCGGGAGATGATTGGCGATGGGCGTGCATGGAACGCGACGAATGTGCGGGGGATTTAATTTAGAGCTGCCGGGCGACGTCGAAGGGCTACGAGGCGAAGCGCGAGCGGGGTGTGAAGAGGGCCCCCGAGGAGACAGCAAGCGCGCCGCAACTCCGCCGGGATGTCGCGTCATGGGGAGTGGTGAACCGTCGAAGGAGACGAGACGAAAGTCGAAGTTGAACATAGCGAGCTTGTTGGAGATGAGCTCGAGGGTGCGCGGGCAAAACCGGGGGTGCAAACGATGTTTACCCGTTCCACGCCACACGAAGCAGCGGCGCGATCGATTTTTTGCGACGGGTAGAAGGCAAAGGTGAAGCGTCGAGGTTGGAATGGTGAAGTGAGAAGCGTAGGCGGCAGCGCGGACGATTGGCAGGATAGCCTGTGGCGCGGTGCAACATGAGGATGTAGAATGTGTGAAGCGGCGTGAAAACGCGAGGGAGATGGTGGCAGGGATCGTATTTTTGTGAGGAGTCGAAGTCGAAGGGGGGAAATATCGAGTTTGTAATGCGAAGGGGACATTACCCGATGGCGGCAGACGAAGCGCAGGGCGGCACGGAGCACGGTGTGACGTGGGGATGCGAGACGTGCGAGGCGACGTGGAAATGCAATAGAGGTGGCCGCGGGGACAACTCGAGTGCCTCCGCCGAGGACTTGCCGCATGGGGGACAACATGACATATGACGCGGGTACATGACGAACAACGACATGACAGTCGTGATGGAATGGAAAAATGTCGAAAGGGAGGACAGACCACACGGGAATACCCCCAAAGATCCCACTAAAGACCTTTTCCCCTGCGGTGGTCACCACTGAAGTAGGGGGATGTGCCCGGTGGGAGGTTCAATGTGAGGGTCGGTGGTCGGGTAGCAGTCGAGTGGATGATGGAAATGAAATATGGGGCTTGATCCCGAGCCGTAGATTGCGAAATGAGCGAGGGAGGAGAGTAGGGGATTCAAAAAAATGGTGTATAACGGATGCGAGTGAGGATCGTGAAGAAATAGCGTTGTTGGTGGCTAGAAGCCCACTGGACGGCTTTCCAAGAGGAAGGGCGAGGTGCGTCGATGCAGCCTCTAGGCGCTTGCCTTGCACTGGCTGTGAGGATGGTGGTACGTGATAGAATTCCCCCCTCTCCCTCTATTTACGGTACAAATAAATGCTGTAAGGTAAAACGGGGATAAATATAAAGTGTGTATAAAAGTAGATAGAAAACCGATTTCCACATGCGGGCCCTCCGACCCTACCACACCATGCGCGCAGCCGGAAGTGACGAGCTTTCACCAAATTTTAGCCGAAGTGACGAGCTTTCTCAGAAATCCGTCGAAATGACGAACTTTCATGGTTTTCCATCAAACTCACGAACATTCTCTTCTTAAGCGAAGTAACGAAGTGACGAAAATGGTACTACTCTATTTATTCTTGTTGTTACAAGACATCAGGTGACCGTGTTTCTCTTGTTCACTTGCCACCAACTTCCACTTCACTCCCACTCTGATAATGGTCGAAATCGGGCGTATATTTGTGAAATACTCCCTCCATTACTAAACCAAAACAGGTTGCCTCGGACCTCGTTGTGGAGAAGGACTATCGAAAAGGTTGGATCCGGGATTGGACATCGCTGTTGTGACTGACTCACGACATTCAAGGTGGATGCCACTGGGATTCTAGGGGGCTATCTGGTGGCAGATGAGTCGCAGAATGGCGACGCGCTTTCTGAAGCAGAGGATGCCACTTCATTGGACTCTGAGGATGGTGGCCGGTCAACGGTGAGCAACTCATAATCATCATCCTATTCTGAACTCTGACGACTCCCCAGCACTCGCCTCCCAATTACATAGGCCAGCTCGCGGAAGAAAATCCTCCTTGCCATCTTCCGGTACGCTCTCCCACCGTCGGGGACGGTGCGCTACCACAACACACTCCCGCCCTTTCCACGCACGGGCTGGTCGAACGCGGACCTGCCACGAAGCTTGTTATGATGAGTGTGTGCAAGACATGGAACCACGTCGGGCTTGAGTTTCTGTATGAGAGCGTTGCTCTGCACTCTTACCAGCAGCTCCATGACTTCGGCGGCGCACTTGGAGGCCGCAATGGTCGAGGGCGCGAGTGGAGTAGGACTGTTTGTGCGCCGGCTAGAGATCGGGTACTGGGTTCCTCATCCGTACCGAGCCCTGCACGAAGCGAGCTAGGGGCAGTCATCGCGCTGTGTCCCGCCTCACGCACTTTGCATTCAACCCCCAACTCCTCTCCGGCCTCGCCGTGTTGCGCCGAATTTTCCTTACTTCGCTCCGAACCCTAGAAATAGTGTGCTCGTACACCTCGAAATCTCCGATGGCGTGCCGTACACCGAAGTTTTCCCCGCGCTCGCGCAGCTCGCCCCGACCTTTGGAGTCACTCTCGATGTTGCTCCCAGTCAAAGCCAACAGCAGCGTGCTCCCAGAGGAGCACGGCCGCCTTACACCATGCTTAACTTCGCGCGGCTCACATGTCTCCGCCTTAGCATTGGTCATCAGGATCCCACCTGCACCTGCACGCCAGCTCTCACAATGGATTTTCTACCGCCGACCTCAGCGTCGCCGATACCCTTCCTCCTAGCGCACCCTGGGTGCTTCCCGCTACGACCCAACTCCTCATTAGGCCGCGCTCCGACTTCCACCTGAGGCTCACGCTCCCCTCTACCACCAACATAACACGCGCGTTTCTCGAGGAATACGGGCGCACGGTGCAGGGTGCTCAGCGTGCGCCTGAGCAAGCTGCCTGACCCGAGGTTCCGGGAGGTCCTAGGGCTGTGTCCGGACTTGAGACAGCTTTCTGTGGAGGAGTGCCAGCTGTGATTGAGCTTGGAATTGACCGAGAGGGGACCGCTGTTCCACGCGGGCTGCGCTCTGTAGATGTCTTTGGCCCCTCACCAGCATTTGATTCGGGGTGCTTGAATTTGAAGACCGCATTCCCTGCGCTGTGTGCCTACCGGTACATCTTCGAAACTCGCGCTGTTACAATTTCCTCCCCGACTTGCCGCAGAGTGTCGACGGTCATCATGATGAAGACGCGGCGGTTCTCAATTCGCATCATATTCTCAGCGAGGAGGAGTCCGACACTCTTCCCTGCTCGTCGTGTCTGGAGTATATATTCTCGGATGCGTGTGCGGGACAAGGATGACGAGGATGACGTGGATTATGTGTTTGATGAGGCGGAGGAAGACTCGGAGGAGGAAGATTTAGATGTGGATTTGGACTGCAGCATTGCAAATGACCCATTGGTGAAATACGGAATATTTATCTGACCTCAAAGAGGCGTGAAGTATATAACCATCTATAACAGTTTTTGTTTCCCCGCCTTTGACACTGATTGACAGGGTTTGTGGTCAGGTGACCGCGTTCCTCTTCTTTCTGTGCCGCTTCCCAACCGCTTCCTCCCAGCTTCCTCCCAGCGTCAAGCGCATGATTTACCTTCCGCGACGACAGAGCAGCCAAATTGACATTTGGCCCGATTGTTTGGACCATGGAATGCCCTCCGCTGCCACAGCGACGCTGCTTCGACACATCCAACTCCGACGATGCAATGAGACCTTGGGAAGAGCTCCCTAGACGTTTTCTCCGTCATTTAGAGGATACCTCAGGTCGAGGCCATCAGCTCATCCCCATTGCTATGAACAGCGATGGTCTCGAAAGGTCGTCATTATTCTTTTTGGGAGCGTTTGGAAGCCATGGGAGACCTCCAAGAACGCCCGCCCCTTGAGCCAGTTTCCCGGCCGTGGCCGAGGATCCAGAGGTGCGTTTTAGTGTGATTTTTTGTGAGTTAGAAAAGGTCAGAACATGCACCAGCACAAAATGAAGATCCTTCTATTTTGACTCGGCAAGTTTCAGTCCCGCGAGGAGGATTATCTGCGGGGTTATCGACAACCCGACACGCCCGGGGAGTCCGCAATGTGATGTCCTACTACTACTCCGCTGTGCTGGTCTTTCTGACGGATCTCGCAGACCCAAAGGCCATCCAAATCTTCGGCCAGCTGGCTCGAAGATCTGACTGTGCTACCAGCAGTCGAGCGTCCTGCCGCCAAATGGAATGCCATGGCCCCAAGAAACCCAGTTCCGGCCTTGGGCTTGCCGAGCAAGCGAGGATTGTCGAGGTGCGTTCGGTGTGATTTTTGTATGTCGATACTAAACTTCTGAAGAGGCGGTACAAATTTACCATACTTGGGGGTACTTATGGACCATGGTCATCGTACAAAGTACACGACGCTCAGCACTACTATTCTGCCGCGGGGAGAAGCAACGCAACTCAGTGAGTTCCTACTACTTACAGGCTCCGCGACATCGGCTTTTCTGACGAAATTTCCAGCCCCATACCATTTCCAAGAAGGCGTATTGGGGCCATGGGCCAAGCAAGGCGCAAAATCGCGATTTCTAATTGGATCCGTGCTTCACCCGAAAAGGCATCTTATCTTTATCACGCCTTCATGGCGTTATTTATGGCACGCGTTGCAAAAAATCCCCCCTATAAACGGGCGGCATAACTCGAGATTCGCTATCGCTTAGCCTACACCACCATCACCATGTCCACACCTTCGTTGTACAAGGCGCCCGAGTTCGACACGCTGCAGGTGCACGCGGGGCAGGCGCCCGACAGCGCGACCAACGCGCGCGCGGTGCCGATCTACTCCACCGCGAGCTTCTCGTTCAACAGCTCCGCGCACGGAGCGGACCTGTTTGCGCTGCGCGATTTCGGCAACATCTACTCGCGGATTGGGAACCCCACTGTTGTACGTGTCTGATCCCGGGGGATCTGGATGGATTCGATGCGCTGACGAGTGTGTGGGCGTGTAGGACGTGTTTGAGAAACGCGTGGCGGCGCTGGAGGGCGGTGTTGCGGCTGTGGCGACCGCTTCGGGTCAATCGGCGCAGCTGCTTGCGCTCGCGGCGCTGGCGGAGACGGGCGACAACATCGTCGCGAGTGCACATCTCTACGGCGGGGTGCGTTGAGGGCCTCTCCTCCATTCTTGTATACCACTCGTTGACGCGCGCGTGGCAGACGTACAACCAGCTAAAGGTCGCCTTCCGCAGGTTCGGCATCGAAGCACGCTTCATCGACAGCTCCGATCCGAGTGCGTCTGCTTTTCTCTACTATACGCTCCCCCCTCATCTCCTCCCCTGCCTTCCCCTCCCATCTTCTATAACTTTCTCATCTCCTTTACCCCCTCGTCTACCATCCGGCTGACCTGCCTCTTTCTTGTCTATACAGAGGACTTTGCTGCCGCGATTGACGACCGTACTCGCGCTGTATTCGTTGAGATCATCGCCAACGCCGACTGGAATCTAGCAGATGTCAAGGGGCTGGCGGAGGTGTGTGTCTTTATCTTGTATTGTCTGGGGCGCGAAGAGTGCGGCGGTTTGCATCGCTCTGGAGGGTTCCGCTGGCTCTGGAGCGGCGAGGACACGGTGTACGCGACGTGTGTGTGCATCGGCCGCTCGTTCTCTTCGACATGTCTCTGCTATCCCTCTCCCCCTTCTTGTCAGTCCATGTATCGTCCCGTCCGACTAACTGACACCCACATCTGCAGGTTGCCCACACGCACCACGTCCCCCTCGTCGTCGATAACACCTTCGGGATCTGTGGCTGGCTTGCGCGCCCGCTCGACCTGGGCGCGGACATCGTCGTCGCGTCGGCAACGAAGTGGATTGGGGTCATGGGACGACGATTGGCGGAATTGTTGTCGATGGTGGTGCGTGCCATGCTTTTCCTCCAGAATCCCTATCTCCTCGGCTTGGCTACCCTCGTCTCCCCTTGCGTCTCCCGCCCTGATATCCCCCCATCCTTTCTTCTGGGCCTTCCCCACCCGCCACATTTCCCCTCGCACCTATCGCCTCTCCGCTCCGCCTTTCCCCCTTCCGTAAAAGCAAAACGCATACTGGCTAATACGTCTCCCACGCTAGGCAAATTCGACTACGCCTCCCCCGGTGCAGCGCCCAAGTTCCGCGCGTTCACAGAACCGGCGGAGGGGTACCACGGGCTTGTGTTCTCAGAGGCGTTTGGCAAGGCGGCATTCGCCGTGCGGGTGCGGGTTGAGGTGTGTTTGTGTTTCCTCTCCATGCTTATCAGTATGAGACGCCGTTCGGACGTCAACGCTGCGCTATGCCGTACCGGTGCCCCTCCTGGTCTATATGGGAGTCCATTGATGCTTGTCCATGCTTCGAGTCCTTACGCCGCTCTGTTCTCCCTTCCTCTCCCTCCTCCACTTTCCTCCTTCGTTCTGATGCTCACAACGCCTTGTAGATGCTCCGTGATCTCGGCCCCGCGCTGAGTCCCCTTCGCTGCGTTCCTCCTGCTGCAGGGCCTTGAGACGCTCAGCCTGCGCGCGGCGCGGCATTGCGAGAACGCCGCTAAGTTGGCGGAGTACGTCGTGCATTCATTCTTCCCGGCCCATACCATCCCATCCCCTCCCTTCATCGTTTCATCTGCCTCCATCGTCCCCGGCTACCCCCCTTCTGCTACTCGTTTTACCCTCCCCTACCCCTCCTCGTCTTCTCGTGCTCCCTGTCCTCGTTTCCATTACATCGATTTCACTCGTATCCTATCCCATCCCCTCCTTTGCTGTCTTTCCATCGTACTCACGCCCCGCCCCATTATGTCCCCTCTCTCACTCCTCCATCTAACCCGCTGACTTTACCACTCCCCCCCTCAGATACCTCCTCACCAGCCCGCATGTCGCTTGGGTCTCTTACCTCGGGCTCCCGGCACATCCCTCGCACCAGCTCGCCCTCGCCACGCTGCGGCCCGGTGCATTCGGAGGCGTGCTGAATTTCGGGTGAAGGGCGACGCAGCACAGGCGAGCAAAGTCGTCGACCTCCTCAAGCTCGCGAGTAACCTCGCGAATGTCGGTGCGTCTGCCTCTCCCTTTATCATGCGTCCGTCGCTCCGTGCGCTGATTAACGTTTGGTGCGGCGTGCAGGTGACGCGAAGACACTGGTGATCCACCCCGCGTCGACGACGCACCAGCAGCTCTCGGAAGAGGCCCTGAAAGCGAGCGGTGTGAAGACTGATTTGATTCGCGTGAGTCTCTCTTGTCCCTCCCACTACCCAAACACCTCCCATCTGCTCTCCTGTTTCGGATGCAATCCTGCTCTACGTGACACTGTACACGATACTGACCTGGTGTTTTGCGCAGGTATCCGTCGGTATCGAAGACATCAGCGATATCATCGCTGACTTCAAGAATGCGCTCGAGCTTGCGTTTGCGGTGCAGTGATGCGTGGATATGGATGTGGGTGTAGAAGACTCGGGCTCCCGAAAACTCGAGCGAGGCTGGGTGAATATAATAAACAGTGTACGTTGTGCAGGGAGAATTACAAGATACCTCGAAAGAATTCCCTTGTAGCGAATATACTCAAGAGTCGACAAGCGAGAAGACTGAAACACACCGGTACATATTATTTCCCCAGATGCGTCCCGCTGGAATCGAGATGATAACAAAAGAAGAACCGCTATTCAATCAGCGTGCGTCGAAAAGCCGCCAGCGCCTCCTCCCTATCAGTCTCTTTCCACTCCTCGTGCCCCGAGTCTGACTCCGCATCATCCACCGAATCCGACTCGTCCGAAGAGTCCTCCGAGCCCACGGATCCCCCATCGTCGTCGGCCTCATCAAATGTATAATCCGAGTCGTCCTCGTCCTCATCGTCGCCCGCGCACGCGTCCGAGAGCAGATACGCGAGGCACGACGAGTGCGGGAGGGCGTCCGTTTCCCTCGTCGTCGACCAGGAAGACGGAATTTATCTTATGAATCCCCTCGTTGCTCAGAAAGAAATCGGATTCTTCCTCCCCCTTATTGAGCATTGCGCGCGGGGCGTCGGGAAAAAAGTCGTAGTACCGCGAGTCGACGCGGATGTACTGGCACTCGCGCAACGCGGGGAAGACGTGCTTCAGATTGACGGTACCAGGACCCAATCCCGACCCCCAGGGGGCCTCCGCGCCAAAGACGTCAACGGAGCGCAGCCCCGCGTGGAGCACACCCCCACCTTCCGCTTTCAGACTCGAGCTCAAGCCCGCGCGCAACTCCGCCTCTCCGACACAGAGGTGCCGCAGGTCCGGGCAGAGGCGCAGCATGTCCCCGAGCGCCGCGTCGGGGCGTACGTTCGGGCGCCCGCTCAGCACGCGCAGCGTGCGCCCGTGCGCGGCGAGGAACGCGCGCGCCGTGGCGTGATAGTCGAAGTCCATGGGGCGCAGGGCGTCCGTGCGGGGCCGGAGCAGGAGGTGCGTGAGGGCGGGGAGCGCCCAGTGCGCACCGGGCGGTGTGGAGTTGCGGTCGAGGCCGAGGCGGAGGTGCGTGAGGCGCGGGAAGGTGACAGGCGCGGGCGGGGCTTGCGCCTCGGGCTCGTAGTCCGCATTGCCGGGGAGGAGCAGGGACAGGGACTCCAGAGTGGGAGCGAGGTGCACGAGCGTGTCGATGACCAAGAAGTAGGGCATCATATCGCAGATTTCGAGGTGTGTGAGTGTGAGTGCAGCACTGCCGGGGATCGGATCGAAGGAAGGAAGTGCGGGCCGCCAGCTATAGAGGACTTGGGGGTTGTAGGCGAAGTGCGTGAGGCGCGGGCACAGGGCGAGGACTCCCGCGAGCTCTGTTTCGTGGAGGGTATAATACGCGCGAGGAACCCAGTATCCGATCTCCAGCCGGCGCACGAACGCTCCTACACCACCGGTGCCCCCACCGTCGCCCATACGAGCCTCGAGCGCGTTGACAAAGGCAGGGAGCTGCCCGATCGAGTGCAGCGCGACGCTCTCGTACAGGAACTCGAGCCCGACGCGGTGCCACGTCTTGCACACCCTCATGATAGTAAGCTTCGTGCCCAGGTCCGCGTTCGACCAGCTTGTGCGCGGGAAGGGCGGGAGCGCGTTCGGGTAGCGTATGGTCCAGGCGGGCGGAACGGTGTGCCGGAAAATGAGGAGCAGCGTTTCTTCGGGGAGTTTGCTCGCGGAACTGGGGAGTGAGGGCTAGAAGTGGAAACCCTCAGAAAACAGAGACTGGGGGCGGGTCCTTGCTCACCGTTATCGGGTCCAAGTCCACATCGGATTCGGTCAGGGCATCACGATCTCGGGATTCATATTCCGCCAGGGGGACCTCCAACCTCTCGGTGGGACCCACCTGGAAAGTTCGGTCAGCGCATAAAACAACTGCTAGCTCGATTCTAACCGTCAACTTGACCACCTTGTCCTGCATCAAACGAGACGCCGTATCCGAGCCATACTGTTTTGAACTCAGCATCGGCCAAGGGCCACTTTCAAAGATACGCACCGTTTCGACCATTGTGGAAGCGGAGAAGGAACTCAAAAGGAGGAGACAGGTGGCTCAGGGCAATTTTTGACAGGAGCTGTCTCGGATCTCTGTCACCTGTGTCGTGTCAGAGACCAAGGGACCGTGAAAAATACCATATTCCTTACATTTGTTGTTCAGAAAACGAGATTCCTGTTATCTTTTCCTTGCCGTTCGGAGCTTGATTTAACTTCGTTTTTTCGCAGTACGGGAAGCAGACCAGCACACGAAATCCAAGGAGCTTTCGTCGCATAAAATGAGAGAGCGACTAGAGAGCAACAAGCACGAGGCTGATATCCGCAATCCGAGACGTTGCGGTGCGAGAGAAGAGAATGATGGCATCACTAGGAACGTGCAGCTTGCCATCGAGAACTTTGCTGGGCATGATGGGTGGCCGGCATAAATTCTACACCAAATATTCAAGTTCTCACTTGACACTTAGTTTCTAAGACCTCACGAACCCGTTGTTCCACCTCGGTTCGAGCAATCTTTTTCATTACTGTAGATACTTGTATGTAGGCAACCGTCATGGTAACGGAGGGGTCTGTTGCGTTGCCCAAACCCCGCTTGGGTCACGGTAACGGTCGGGTCGGTTGCCGACTTGAGACCGTGACATAAATAAAATAATATTTTTAAAGTCAAAAACCGCTCAAACAAAGCTCATGAATCACAAAATCTACTTCAGCCCCTGTTCTCTGTGTATTTGAGGCTTCAATCCACGTTTAAACCCCTTGGAGGGGGTGTGTTGAATATTTTTTGGTTGCCCAATTTCAATGGTCACGGCAAAACTTGTGCTGGTTGCGTTGCCCAAAGTTTTTGATGGCGTAACGGAGGTCAGGCTGGTTGCCTACATACAAGTACTTACAGTAGTCGCTACGCCACCAATGATGAATGATACAGTGTTACAATAAAGACTACACACGGCCCGAAACGAACACCGGTCCAGGGTGTACGTAAATTCGACTCATCCTGCCCATCAAACTAAGCTCGCAGATCCCATAGGATTCCCCATGCCCCACCCACTGTAGAGCTCAGACTTGGCTCAAACGACAGAACCGTAACGAGCTGCAAGACAACTCGCGAATCATGGGCGCCGGTTTCAAGGGGCACGTCAAGGGCATGTAACGAAAATCATTTCCGTTTCTTGGTCGATCCATCAGATATATGCGGGATTCCCCGCGCGCGCCTACTAAGGCCGCGCAGGCTTGGGCCTCCCGCGCTTTTTAAAATTCTTTGCTTTTACCTTCATGGCCACCCTCACCACGGACGAGTACGACCCCTATCAAGATGCGCACACGCTCCCCCACCGAACCCAGCTGCAGACGGGCTCATCCACGCTCTCGCCCAACCGCGCCAATTTCGAAAAATCTGCCCTGATCACTGAATCCTCGAGCCCTGAGACGGGCAGAGAGCGAAACCACACCGGGACGATTATCCTCACGGGCGTGCTAATCGTCTTCGCGGTGGCGCTGGTCGTGCTGGGCTTGTTGCTGCAAGTATTCGCTGTGCACGTGTATCACGTCGCCGACCGCGCGGTGTACACAACCGCGCCACTCGGTACCACGCTCGCCATCGCGCATTTGACCTCTGTTGTCGTAGGCATGTCGGTACCCGTCACCATTGGGCTGGCTGGCTATTTGCTGGCCGGGCGGTGGCTTGAGGCGTCTCGCGTGGAGGGTCGGGACAGACCGAACGCCGTACCAGTGAGGGTTCACCCGTGCCATTTTTCCCAAAAAAGAGCTGACGGCACAGGCTTGGAATATTGATGAACACCCTCTCCGGCGCGAATCTTGCGGCGCTGTGGGTGAGCGGGAATTACATCGCCAGGCGGGGCGTCACCCCGGGCGGGAATCGCTCAGTCGGCCGCCAATGCTGCGCCATGCTGTCTTCATGCTCTCATTCTTCCTCGCTCTCGCATACGGGATCACAGGCGTGGAAACATGGTTGGGATCGGTGTCGCTGGGCTGTCTCTTATCCGGTGACGAAGATTACAAGCGAGGGACCCTTCCCGTTGTTTGGGCTTCGAGTCAACCAAACGCTGTGCGATGAGACGAAGGACGCGCTCTTCAACGAGCCTTACGAATGTGGTCTCAACCATGGGTGCGTGCGTTTCCGAATCAAGCCCTCCTCGTGCTGATTCTGCGATCCACTTCCAGGAGTTCCGGGCACCCTGAGGAGTCATCGATGCAGATACTTACCATGAATGGCCTATCCAAAACCACAGTCATCGCCTTCACCGAGGACCAGCAGACCGCAATAATGGTACCCCCCACAGTCAACCTGTCCGACAGCCTGGGGTGGAACGCCACGACGCTTGGTGTGAAATCGATATGTACGAGCGTAAACGTCTCAATGTCTGGACGCCCGAAACCTCGGTCCGAATGCGGGGCTGATGACGAATTGTTCTGCTTCCGTGAATTTCAATACCACAGCGCTGCTTACCGACATCTGCAATTCCTATGGGGCGAATTTCTATGGAGGGTCCGCTGGGGCCAGCCGGCGTGCCGCTGAACTGTACAGAAAACCCCAACGCTACGTGGGTTCCTTCCCGTATTATTACCTCTGTTCGATCCTGACGCCGTGACAGTAAGTTTCGCTGGGGAGCCGAAATCATCTCAACCGCCTACACATCAATAATAATCTAGAACAGTGTCTGTGAACCCTCCCTTCTCTCCGATTCCCGCTGACGACAGAGCTGCTTATTCGTTATAGTCGTGGGCGATACAGGATTCTTCCTACACGGAAACCGCGGCGGCTTCAACCTCCTCACCTGCGAGATCGAGTCGCTCGCCCGTGACCTACCATTACTTCAACGGCAGCTACACGCTGCTGGCCCGTGAGCCCTCCGATCTCGCACAGGGGCAGCGCATCGCGGACGGGTCGTGGGCGGGGCTGTACTACGTCCCCATCGCCGTCGATGGCGCAGGTCTCTACTCCGGCTCGTACGCCGACGCGTTCTCTGCCCGGCTCTCGCTCGTCACGCTCGCGACCACGGTATATGTCGTCGAGCCCGTAGAGGCGCTTCGGATGGAAAATACGCGGAATTTGATAGGATCGCGCCTACCACTGGCGCCATTGCTCATTCTCTTTACCCTCGCGTTCATTTATTGGTGCGTGCCGCCCCCGCTGCTCCGCTGGGTTACCGTTCATTAATGCGTGTGTCGAACAGCGTATCGGTGGTTATGATCACAGTCATGGCCGTCACGGAGACCCAAAGGTCGCCACTCACCGCCGTCGCGCGGAGCCGCATCCTCGATCCTGCCACTGCGATCAGCACGGCATACGGGCCCGAGGAGGCGAAGCGCAGAGCGACGAGCACCGTGCACGAGCTGTTTGGGCACGAGACGGCGGCGGATCGGCTGACGATGGGGGTAGACATCGGACTGCCCGTTGTGCGGAGGGGGGACGCTCGAGCCGGGAGAGCTATAATCTATGCATGTATTCTCCGTTCCTTCTAAATATAGTTTAATTTTTATTAGTCTTCCGTGCTATCGTGCTTTAGTATTCTTGTTCAAGATAAGCGTATCCATCTTGTTTGATACCCCCACGAAAGAGATCGTTGTGCGGGACGAACGTTTTCTCGCGGAAGAAACCCTTGATCTTGGTTCCACTTGCGAAAAGCCAACGTTGCCCATCGAGCTCGGTAAACGCTGAGAGTCTTTGGTTCGTCAGTTCGGATCAGGTCAGATTCAAATAAAAAATCTGTGACCTGCATCCAGTGGATGCAGCCAAATATTCACATTTGAAAAGGCTAATCAGCCGCTGAGGACATGAACTAATCACTCACCCATCTTAAAAACCACAGCGGTACAAATTCATGGCTCTTCGGCGAACTTGTGTCCCTCGACCGAGAAAATTTTTCAATGTGGCTTCTTTCATGCTATCTGAGTTCGGTGTGGGACGTAAGAAATTGTGGCCTCGTCGATAATTAAGCGAGTATTTTTGGATCAAAATTCAAGTTTTTCCCCAACGCGAAACCAGGTCTCAAATCATGGGAATTTCTCGAGCCGCACAGATTGAAGCCAAGTCGAACGTTGATTGAATCACCTGCGGCTGATCACGGCAATCACGATATTATCGCATGGCCATCACTTTGCCTTTCCTTCCTCCCACCAGGCCCGCGGACACTCCCTTGGAACTCCCTCCGCTTTTTCACCCAAAAATCCACCGATTTACCTTGTGAAATTTGCACTCAGAGCCTTGATTTACCTCATTTTCGGAGGGGGATATCCCAAAAAGGGGCCTTTTTTTTCGGCCGCAGGCGCATTTTCGCGTTCCAGAGGTGTATTATCGACTATTTCTTCTACCCCCTCACTGATATATCCCAAGGCCTTATGACAAGTACCTTTTGGTGATGCCGAGGCCGATCTGGCCATCCACGGCCACGCTGCCTCACATTGTATCCTAAAAAAATGTCTCGCACTCTGCACGATTTACCTTACGTGCGGAGCGGCATCCGTCATTTTTCCGCTGATTTACCTTATTTTGAGGAGCAGGTTAGAGGTCAAATTCGGACCTTGATTTACCTTATCGTGGAGGAAGTTCCAAGGGAGTGTCCGCGGGCCTCTCCCACCAATGCCGCTGCGATGAGCGGTATAAGTATCTGGTTTGAATTCCTGGGACTCAAGCTCAAATTTGGCTCAAGCTTCTCTGTCATGGCTTTGACTCAGTGTGGCTGAGGCGGAGCATATTTATTAATTTTTGCTTCCGCTCTGAGACTTAGGGGTGTTTGGTCTGCGGAAGATAAAGGCGCGTCCCACTTCTCCTGTTTTCACCTTTCTTTCCTTCTACCACCACTCGAGCTGCGCTCGATATCTATTGCTCTTCATCTTGACCTCTCTGCGCTTCTGCTACTGCTACCACTTGCTTTAGACCCCACCTGCCTTATATCTACCCCGCTTCAGGCACTCTTACCGCTGCATCCCCCGCTTCATAACCGCCGTTTCCCCCTTTCGTCCCCTTATCGTCATCTTGTGAGTCGCTTCATTCTGGTTTCAACCAACGCTCACGTCCATCAACCAGCATGTCTCGTTCTTACACCTCAACTCGCGGCGCCGGCGCTGCTTCTCCTCTCCCCAATCTCACCGGCTCCTTCGTTGATGAAGGATACCTCGAACTCGTATGTCCTTTTTCTCGCTCTCCTCTCAGACATCGTATGCATTCTAACTTGCCATTCCAGGTCGAACTCCTCACCACCGAGGCGGACAACTCATCCCAGGTCTACCACGCCTTCGATACCACAACCCAAATCTCCTATGACGTCAAGTGTATGCGCAACGCCATGCCTGGGTCCCCGCGGGCCGCGGACCTCCAGCGCGAGCTCGACGTACACCAATCCGTCGCCGCCCAGCGCGGGGTCGCCACCCTGAATTTTAGCTTCGTCGACAACCCCCGGGCGGGCGGCGACAACGAATACCTGTTTCTAGTGCTAAACCCGGCAGCGGGCGATCTCAGCAACTCGATTCTGCAGCGCCAGATGTACGTCGACCGCCCGAGGCTCGTAAAAGAGTCGTTCTTGATGCTGGCGGATGCGGTGGCGGAGTGCCACAACGCGGGCGTGTACCACCGCGACCTGCGCCCGCGGAATGTTTGGTGCGATGCAGAGGGGGGTAGCTTGCGGATTGCGAATTTTGAGAAGGCGACGAGAGAGGAGAAGTCTGAGGATTTCCGATGTGGGGATATCGCATATATGAGCCCTGGTATGTCGTTTCCCGTTCTCCATTCCAGTCTACCGACACTTATCACCTTTCACAGAATGTGCGAACTCGACAGGTGCAGGCGCCTCGTACTCCCCCCGCGAATCAGACTTGTGGGCGCTGGCCGTCATCCTTTTCAATATTGTCACCGGCAGCCGGCCCTGGTTGGTACCCAACGCATCTGACGAAAGCTACGCCGCCTACCGCGCCGACGAGGAGCACCACTTCATTGACACCTTCCACATCACTCCCGCCGCCAACAGTTTCTTCCGTCGGTGTTTCGCAGCGCAGGCTGCGGATCGGCCGACTCTGGATGATATGACCGTCGCCGTCCTGGAGATCGATGACCGGTTCTCGCTCAGTCGGAGACTGGTGGCTCACTCGCACAGCAAGCTGATCCTTCGCCCAGTATCGGGAGAGGTTATCGGAGACGTCCGGTTCCTTGATCGCCAGAGGCGGAGTGTTACGGCTCGCGCGCGCTTCATGAGCACCATCCGCCGCATGTAAGACGACTTTCAGAAGGAGGCAGGACTAGGCGGGAAGGGCGGTGGGGCAGAAAGGAAAGGAAATAAAAAAGCGTATAATGGAGGAAAATCACTTGCTAGATATATAAGTATACAAAACGCGGGTTCGTTGGATGGTAGATATGTCTGGACAAGTAGAACTGAAAAAATTGTATAAGCTGAGCAAATGCACCCTTCCACTCTTCGTTGGTGATCAGTCCTTATCTCAACTGGACTTGAGAAAATACGAGTTCGGGCGCACAAGCCAGGAAGACATTGTGGTATTAATTATTAATGGAAATGGTATATCGATAGCTGGTATGTAGTGCGTGTACGTATCCAGTCCAAAATTGATTCAAGTAACACGAACCGCCGACCGGACGTCAAGTTCAGATTTAGCCTGATTCTGGAAGCCCGAAGTTGAAATATTGGCATGCATCCGTTCCTTCAGCTAAGACTGTGAGCGCCCTCATGCGTATGATTATACTGTAAAAAATAAGTGTTAATCCAAACTCGTTGTCCTCCCCATTTGAGTTTTTCTTTTCGAACTAACAATAGTTATCACGGGTACTCAACCTGCGACGCTAGTGTCCCTCTACGTACGATCGGCAGGCCAGTGTCCACCGCCATCGTCAGCCGGTCCGCGGCTGTCTCGTGCCCAAAAAGCTCATTGGCTGTGCTCGTGGCGCGCAGCTTCGCGTCCTCGGGCCCGTACGCCGTGCTGATGGCCGTTGCGGGGTCGAGGAGGCGGCTCCGCGCGAGGCCTGTGTGCGGCGACTTGCGGATCTGCATGACGGCGCCGAAAGTAATGGTCGCCACTGATACGCTGGATAACCCAACGAAGGTCATAATCAGTATACATCTGAATTGGACCTAGCAATAGGATGGTACGCACCAATAAACGAACGCGAGTGTGAAGAGCAGGAGGAACGGTGCCAGCGGAATGCGCGACCCAATATACGGCCACGTATACTCCTGCTGGAGTGCCTCCGTCGGCTCGATGATATACGTCGTCGTCGACAGCGCAACGAGCGAGAGCTTCGCCCCGAATGCATCGGCGTACGAGCCTGAATAGAGGCCGGCACCTTCTATGCTCACGGGGACGTAGTACAGCGCCGCCCACGACCCGTCCGATATGCGCTGCGCTTGCTCGAGATCTGAGGGTGCGCTGGCCACGAGGGTGTAGCTGCCGTTGAAATAGCGGTAGGTCACGTCGAGCGACTTTATGTTACAGGTGAGGACATTGAAGCCGCCTTGGTTTCCGTGCAGGAAGAATCCTGTATCGCCCACGACTACATGTATCATGAGCAAGGAACGGATGAGCGGGGGAAACGCACCCACACTGCGATTCGCCGGTATTGTCGGTGTTGTAGGCCTGTGAGACGATTTCAACCCCGAATCGGAATTCACTGTGTCAGTGTCAGGGTGGAAGGAAGGAAGCACTGATACGGGACGGAACCGACGTAGCGTTGGCGTTTTCGCCACAGGCCAGAGGGACACCGTCAGCGCTCAGCGGGCCCCCCGTACATTTGCGCTTGATGTGGGTTGCAGATATCGGTAAGTAGCGCTGTCGTATTGAAGTTGACGGCCGGGGGACAGTTTGTGATCAGCCCTGCATTCGGACCGAGGCTATTCATGTCTGTGAGCGTAACGGAAATGACGGCAACTTGAAATATATCATTATTAGCTTTGATGGCCTAGGTCTGGTTACTAGGTTCCATGCTTGGAATCTTGCATTGCGCCGTTACGCTGGTGCATGTGGATTTTACACCGACCGTCTTTGCGGTCCACCCTATTCGGCTGTCGAGGTTGGAGGTGGGCGGTACCATGATGGCGGTTGAGTCGTCGGTGAAAGCAATAACTTGAACGATCGTCTTGGAGAGGCCGTTCATGGTGAGTATCTGCGAAGAGGACGCTTGAGGGTTTCCTGAACTCCTACAGCGCACAATCAGTATTTTTTGAACACAGCTGAGTGCTGGGTCTGAAAACGCACCCGCGGATAATTCCGCATTGGTAGGGCTTGTTGGGTGGCCGGTCTTTCGTCTCGTCGCACAACGTCTGGTTGACTCTCCGCCCAAACGAGGGAACAGGCCGTTCGTGGATAATCTCCGTCACTGGATACGGGACCCGCCAATGACGAGGATCCCAACCACGTTTCCACAGCCGTGCTCCCATATCCCAAGCCAAGGAAAAATAACAGCATGAAGGCGGCGTGACGCAGCATGGGCGGAGTATGCAGCGATTTTCCGCCAGGAACCCCCCGCCCGAGCATATAATTCCCGCTCGTCCACAGCGCTGAAAGGTTCGCGCCGCTGAGCGTGTTCATCAATATCCCGAGCCTGAACCCACCACACGTCAAGCATATTTCAGGTGAATGAGCATGCCTTACTGATACGGCGTGGGCCTGTCCGTGCCTTCAACGCGCGACGCTGTGAGCCAGCGCCCGGCCAGCGAATACGCGGCGAGTCCTATGACAACAGGTATAGACATGCTTACGACGACGGAAAACAGATGCGCGACGGCCAGCGTCGTGCCGAGCGGTGCAGTCGTGTACACCGCGCCATCGGTGATTTGGTGCACGCGGAATACGTGCACCAGCAGGCCCACCGCAACGACCGCGACGGTCAGGACAATCACGACGCCTGTGAGCCCGACGGTCCAGGCGGATGCCTTCGGGCTCGCCATCTTGTTGTTGTGGGTAAAGTTTTCATAAGTCGCCTTCTTGAGCTCGGAGCGGGTCGATGAGGTGCTGTTGCTCCGGCTTCTGGGAATGAGCCTGAGCGTGTCCGGGTAGGAGTCGTACTCGGTCGGGGTCATGGTGGCTGGCATGGAAGGCTCAGAAGCCACACCGTCCGAGGCGCGAGACTGGCAAAGGAAGAGGGAGGTTGCGGCGTGGATACCGCCGTCATCGCCAGGTATCATACGAAGATCTTTGATGCGAGCACCTTGGCGAGCACGATGGGCCATGGCCCTCCTTCACGGTACGGTCAGAAAGCTGACCGCGACCGTGCGGACCGTCTGTATGGAATGTAAACGGACCAGAACCATCAATACACTTCTCTGGGTGCGTACAGTAAATGTCCAAACGGCTCAATAAAAAATCATCCAGACCTCAGCTTCGCTCGATACAGGCCTGCCGTATTTTACCATTGCAATACAGTCCAGATTTGGGTCCCAAACCCGCTCACGATACGGCACCGTGACCGTACTGCGGTGCCGCATCTGCTCCACGGTTACGGCAACGATGGGTTAACGTCAGTTGCAACTTGCAAGTCAGTTGTCAGTGTTGCGGAGGAGTTGCAGCAAGAGACCAAAGACGCAGACGGCATTAGAACCGGAGCTTTTCTTTTGACTGATCAAAACCTCCGGGAATGAAGAAATCATCAAGAAAAATTCAAGGCGGATTGTTCACAAAACGTACCAAACCAACTAGTTCAGAGGTGGTTTTCAACCGTTGGAAGTCGAGGGTTCTCGGGGTTTTTCTTTCGTATCACCGCTTGGAATTCTGGATTCTGGATTCCCGCAGGAAATAGGGGTGGTAAGTAACGAAATAAGAACCGTTATTCACTCAGCGCGCGCCGAAAAATCGCCAGCGCCTCTTTTCTATCGACCTCCTGCGCTTCGTCCTCTGACTCCGACCCCTCATCATACGTGACATCCGAGTCATCCGAATCTCCCTCAAATACCACAGACTCCGTCTCCTCAAACACATAGTCCGCTCCTCGTCCTCGTCCTCGTCCAAGAACAGATACGCCATATACGCGAGTCCGGGAGGACGTTGTTTTCTTTGTTGTTTGCAATGCAATTCATCTTAATAATTTCCTCGTTGGTGAGAAGGAAATCGGAATTCCTTTCGGGAATCGTGGCGTCCTCTCCTCGTGGCGAGTTGGGAAAGAAATCGTAGTACTGCGAGTTGGCTTGTATGTAGCGTGCACACTACACGTAGCGCAGGGAAAGCGCCCTTCAAATTCACGCGCCCAGAATCCGGGCCCTTGTTGCCGAAAAACTAGTGACCCTGGGAGGCAAAAACGTCGACGCACATGTCTACCCGTCAGCTTCACACCCGCGCGTATTAGCTCCGCCTCCCCGACACAGAGGCGCCTCAGCGCTAGACAGAGCCCCAGCACTTCCCCAAACGCCTCGTCGGGCTGCACGTTCGGGCGCGCGCTGAGCACGCGCACCGTGTTCTCGTGTGCTGCGAGGAACGCACGCACGGTGAGGTAGTATCCAATGCCCTGAGCGCTTGTCGTGGGCCGGACGAGGAGGTGCATAAGGGCAGAGAGCGCCCAGTACACGCGCGGGGGGACGGACGAGTTGAGGTCGACGCCGAGGCGAAGGTGCGTGAGGCGCGGGAAGGTGATGGGCCCGGGGTGGGATCGCGTCTGGTCGTCGGTGTTGGCGGGGAGGAGCAGCGACAGACTCCAAAATGGGGGCAAGGTGCACGAGCGCGGGGAGGACGAAGACGTACAGCACACCGTCGCCGATTTCGAGGTGGCGAGTGAATTATTGCCGGGGAGCGGAGCGAGGTGAAGGAGCGCGGGAATAAGCCCGCCGGGGAGAGGGTTGTAGGCGAAGTGCGTGAGGCGCGGGCACAGCGCGAAGACTCTTACGAGTTCTGTTTCGTGCAGGGTGTGGTACCTGCGGGGAACCCAGTACACGATCTCCAGCCGCGACCGGCGGGAGCGCGTTTGGGTGCTGTATCGTCCAACGTCCGACTGCACTCTAACAACATTGCCCTGGATTAAACGAGACGCCGCATCCAAGTCATCCTGTTTGTTCTCAATATCGGCCAACGCAAGGCCAAAGGGCAGAGATTTTCTATAACCCAGTAGGATCTTCGAGAACGCAGGGTTACGGGTACGAGGCAACGCAGACAAGGCCGGTTCCAGATCACAATGGAAAGAGCCAAGAAGAATTGGCAGCCAAAGCCGATTAAAGCCGGCCATCAATTCACGCCACTCTTCGTTTTCACCTCCACTGAGTCCACGGCAGGATGAGTCTCTAGGTGCATATCATGCTCGCATCGTTTTGTATTGGACGACTTGCTTCCTCCTCCTCCTCCTCTACCTTTTTGCTACTTCAGTATTCCGCACTCGATGCCGGTCCATTCAATCGAGGGCCTGAAAAGTGTTCAAAAAACCGACTCACGGGGACCAGAGAAACGAAATGTTATTTTGAGGGCGTCAAGATCCCCCGAAAGCCAAAGCTGACAGATGGAAGTACTAATTTCGGACTCATCATGCCTTGTCCTTCACGCTTTGGACAAAATGAACAAAGGAATGCCGGCTTCTTTTCGTGGATCAAAGCAGCCGGGGAACCAAGCCATGTGAAGAGAACGACATCTCTGGCATCAATACCGGGACCCAGTCGATCCAATCTCTCGAGGCGAGCAGTCGACAGAGTAGTTGCCGTTACTCTGGGATTTCTCCAGCACTTTCCAATTTTCACTGCTGTCAATTTCTCAGTTGGTCCCTCGAGCTCTTTTCGGGCAGCTCAAGCGTTCTGCTTTCCAGTTCTGGGCTCTGAATATGCATTCAGATCGGTGGCAGGAATCCGTTAAGCGATTTCCTAACCGGGACAACTTGTGGTATCGGTTCTATTCATCCATTGTTGAGCTTTGAAAGCCCGCCAAATAACGAGCTACACCCCGTTACTATATAAGTACCCACCTCTCCCTGTGTACGCCACTCCAAAACTCCCCCACCCTCCATCATGTCAACTGTTGTCACTCTCCAAAACGCCCTCGACCTCCCGAGCCCCGTTACCCTCCACTTCGAGAACGCAGATTTCGACATCGGCTGTCCCTACTCCCCAAACAGCTCGCTGAAGGGTGTACTCGTCCGTTCGCGGCCCAGTTCGATGGAGATCACGGGAGACGACCTGCCCTCCGAGTTCGGGCAGTTCGGGATGACGGGGAACGTGCGCGTGCCCTTCCTGCAGGCCGTCCCTGTGCACAAGGGCATTCCCTTGGACATTATCGAGACATTCAACTCCGCACGCGATGCCACTCCCCGTGATGAACCTACTCTTCCCTCCGCCGCGCGCTTTGCCACCGCCCCCATACGCGCCGTGCGCCGCGTCCTCGACGACGACGAAGAGGAGGACGAGGACGCCGACCATGCAACTGCAGCCACCGACCCCGACACCAACGCGACCCGGCGCCGCACCTGGCCCTCCATGCAACGTCTCCGGGGGCGCGTCTCGGGTATTTTCCAGCGCAGGCCCACGGTGGCCCACGTCTCCGCCGCGCCACCGCCCACCCCCGAGACCACCGCTGTGTCAGGCGGTACCACATCCACCGTCGCCATCGTCCATGTGCCACCAACCTCCTCCCGCCCACGGCGCACATTCTCCTTCTCCCTCCGGGATCGTGTGCGCGCCGGTTGCCACCACGAATTCGAAGGTCCCCGCGGCGCACACCCCCGTCGGCAACGTCGCGCGCGCGCGACGCGTCCGGCGCTCGCGCTCGTTCTCCGGCTTCACGAGCATGGCGCACCAGGTGCTCGCGCCCATCGCGGAGCCCGAGTGTGATGGCCTTGACGAGGTCGCGTTGGAGGCGTACAACACCGCGCGCGGGGTGGGGCAGTTCTGGGTTTACGAGGAGGATCTGGGCGGCGCGGCTGCGGGGCTTTTGGAGCGCGGGGTTGAGCGTGCGTGGTGAGCGCATAATACACTAGTTTCTCGTCTGGGATTCGATTTGACCTTTCTCCTTGGTTTCATCCCATGCCCACTATTGCTTTGCTAAATATGTCCGTATGCCTCTGTATCATCTAAGTAGATTCTTTTTATGCATGTATCTCACTATACTCACTGTTGTTCAAATTGTACTTCACCCTGCATTCAATTTATGTTCATTTCCACTCCGTTCCCAGACCAGCGTGAATTTTTCAATTGGAACTCCAATTTTTATCAATTATGATGAATACATTGCACATCTCTATTCCAGAATTCTACAGCGCGGCAAATCCCCCGAAGAGAAGGAAAATGAATTGCAGGGCAACAAATCCTGACACGACTGTATGCGAACGTTGCGCATCAATCAGCGCGTCGTTCGTCCTTACCTCCGAGGATGCGGTGGGGCTAGCGCTGACCAAGGACAGGGTAAGCGACGAGACCGGAGCATCGAGTTTGGCGCATTCGTTGACATAGTCTATGGGTATGTTAATTTACATGAGCGATTGTTCAAAGTTGAAGTTGGAAATTGACCACTCACCGCTCAGCACATTCTGTCCCACACTCTGCGCGAGCGAATCAGGCTGAGTACCGACCGCACAGTCGATGCAGTCCGCAAAACTGTGTGCGTTCGCCTCGGTGCAGCGACACTTGAGGTCGGTCCCGCATTTCTGAAAGTCAAAACCAACCATTTATGATCAGCGACTCTGTACGATAAAATGGAAGGGAATGGATACGTAGGGACGGACTTACAGACTGAACTGAGAGCACTGGCTCGCATGCCGAGAGGCATGTCGTGGGAATGAGACTGGCGTTGATGTCGCCGCGGGGAACGATCAGCGCGCTGGACGCTGTGGGAGACGCGAGCGTCAGTCGGGAGAGAATTGGCGTCAGGCGGGCGAATGCCACGTACGCACCCTGTGGCAATGAGAACAGAAACACAGGCGCTAGCGCCCACAATGGAATTCCCGCACACAACGCAGTGAGCAACTTCATTCTAGTTTGCTTGCCACTCTGCGCGCTGAAGGCACAAGGTTTGGGAAACGGGAATGAATGGGAAGTCAAAAAGAAAAGAAAAAAACGGGATGGCGAACGGAACGAAGTCGAAAAGCGGGAACTCGTTTCGGTTGTGGTCTTTTATTGTACAGTGCGCGGGGGATCATTTTGATTGTTGCCAGTCGGAGAGCGGTGAACAGGATAAGCGCTGCAAGCTGTGCGTCATGATGCGCGAGTGTGAAACGCTCCAGCCGGGACGCCCTATTGTACCCGGATGAGCGATTGCCGGAAACAATGGGAAGCTGTGGAACGCGGGAGGCGCTGATCTGCCACTATCCGTGTCGGCGGCAGGCACGGTATCAAAGCAGAGAGCGGTCGACATGGAAGTAGTCCTGCACTAGGCTGAAAAATAGGTTGAATATCATCCTTGTACGCCGAGGGACATTTCCGGTTTATGAATTTGATCTCGAGCGGAAAGTGACTGTTCAAATTCTGTGCGGTGAAGCTGCATCATTTCTAAGAGACGGACTTTCTCGGCGAACGTGTTCAGAGACGACGCTGAGTGACATGTAAGTTGCTAACAAAATGGAAATGGAGGAACAAGGAAAGTGTGACCGTTTGGCAGTAAATACTAAGGAGTTGGAAGGCAAGGAACGAAGTATATCGCATCTACTACGGACTGAATTCTGCTTCCAGCAAAGATAATGACCAGATATTTGCGCTACTATTACAGTCTATGATCGATACAACAAACGGAACTACACTATATACAACAAATATACCCAGATGATGCAAAATATTAGCGGGAAAACATGGACCACACCTCTCGCAACGTCCGTTCGTCCAAGTTCCGGAGCGCAGCCACAAGATCCCTTTTGGTAGTCAATGAGGTAGAGTTGGACCTGCCTCGTAACACAGTCTCAACGTTCTCGATTCTGACCGCCAGGGAATACAGAATCGTCGACAGTTCTGTATCCGTCATGTCTGTATTCTGAGGGAGCAGAACATCCAGGTCTTGGTTGAGCACGCCAGATTCGCTGCGCATGGAGAATAACTCTGGATCTGCGCTGGCCATTTCTAGCCGCGCGCATAGCCGGGCAAGCTCCCGAATCTGTATGATGTCAAAATGGCCGGAAGAGGGACTGCGTAAGGTAGTTAATCCCGGATTGACCGCGCGCGCAGGATTGTTGACTACGGTAGGCTCGTTGTGGCTCCTCCGCCCGATTAACGCTGCGGGCAGCACGAAAGAGAGCATTTCGGGCGCTTCCAGGCCTTTGAGTTTCTTTTCGCCCACCGACACCACGGCGGGATCCAGTTGTCGAATGGCATCGATCGCCTCCTTTGTCTGAGAGTCTGAATACTCGGTGGCGGGCTCGGTCCCAAAGACCCGCGCGTTTATCTCGTTCAACACGTCGGCGCTGAACATGATCTGCCCCCCAGCCGCTACGCTCGCAATGCGCGCTGCGCGTGTAACCATCAACCCGAAATAATCCATGCGAGTCGTAACGGGGTCCGTTGAGCAGAGAGGCGAGCCGCAATGGATGCCAATGCGGACAGAGAGTCCACGATATATGAGCCGGCCCTCCACATCGTAGACTTCCTTACCATCAGGACACTCGAGTATATCCTGAGGCCAAGATACCTTCAGGAGCTCGACCTGGATCGTGAGGCACCACCATACGGCAGCGAGGACGGTGGGGAAGGAGCACATGAAGCTGTCACCCTCCGTGCGCACCTCATACCCGCCACAGGTCCGCAAATATCGACGCAGGAGACTGTTGTGCAGGTGGATAGCGGTGATCATCCCAGACGCCGTGGCCTCCCACAAATGCGTCGAGCTCTTGATGTCGGTGAACACGATAGCGATGTGCCCCACCGGCGGCGGTACTTCGTCTTTCAACCGGTCAAGGGTCCGGTCTATGACTCCAATGCCGCGCCGTCTTGGTCGATCCGCGGGCACTGAGTCAATTTTATCGTGGAACAGATTCGCGAGCGACACGACCATGATCATCGTGCTGCCCTCGGCCCCGTAGCTGATGGCCAGATCCCGCAGCTTCTGCGCTGCCGCCGTCGGTTTCGTTCGCTGCACAATATCCACTGCGGTCTGATACTCGACATAATCCCACAACCCCCGGTTTGCGATGATGATCACCTCGTCCCTGCTAGAGAGGTCGTACTCGCAGATATTTGGCCGGGCGTTGACCATTGGTAGGAGGTGGTAGAATCCGAACGAGCGCGAGATGTCCAGCTCGTCGCCCACCAGACCTGCCGGGGAAATCCAGCCCTCGGCGGCGCGAATCCGCGCAGTCTCTGCTCGATCGTAGGGCTCGTGCTTGCGGGATACAGGGTGCGCGGTGCCGCCCCGCGAGACAATCGCAAGCGCATTGCCCACGTTTGCGACGTACATCTTTTTCCCGATAATATACACCACGATGCCCGAGGCGCCATGGTTCACGATCGATGCTTCAGCGGCAGGTGTCCCCGCCAGCGACAGTTTTCGTACAGCCCCAAAGAGCAAGTCGTGATAATCTTGATTCAGCTTCAGGAACGAGCGTCGCAGAGCGTCTGGGACGCCCTCTGCGCGGCGCCGGTCAAGGCAGTTGAGTTGGGAGATGAAAACGCGAATGAAGTTGTCTTTCAGATATTTTGGGAGGCCGTTGCAAGTGGTCGCGACCGTCTGGTTCGCTGGGTGGGATCGACCAAACTATGAACAAGTTGAGCATAGTACTACGCGTGTACCTGGCGCTCAGACTCACCATCGCGAATACAGTGTCCTTCTGAAGTCCTCGAAATTCGTGAACCAGATCCATCATGTGCGGGTGGCGGTTCTTCCCGAGGGTGTCTGCGATGCCATACGACAGACCATTCACGAGCGATGAAGAGGTTCGCACTCGGCGATCGTCAGTCTCATCTGGGATGTCTGAGCCCGTGTTCATCCCCGTGTTCGTGATGGTAACATCCATGAGACCCAAGACGCGCAGACGCGGCAGCCCCGAGAAACCAGCGAGCGACTGTCGCTGAATGGAAGAAATGCTGGGTCGCCCGTGGCCGGAAACATCGGACTTGATCTGAAGCTTCTCGTTGCCGGACAAGTTGAGATACACGAGGTTCTTGTTGAAATTCCTGCAAGCACGATCAGTATACGGCCAAAGAGCACAAGATCCAACCCACCAGTTCCAGTCGTAGTCCAAATTATTGATGTTGTACTTGAGCAGATTGTTGCCAACGTCGAGAAGAACGAGACTCTTCACCTGCCCCAGCTCGTGCGGCAAATGCTGGAGATGGTTACCGTTCAAAAACAAAGTCGAAAGCCGCTCGAGCCGAGGCAAATCCTGACTCGGGATGTGCGTCAAGCGATTACCGCTGAGGAATACTTCCTCCAATTGCGTCAGATCTTTGAAGAAATCGGAAGGCAATTCCTGAATATCGTTCAAAGAGAGATTGAGGACCCGTAACGCTTTGAGAATCATAAGTGGATGCAAACTCTCGTCGGTGAGCGAATTTTCCGCAAGATATAGCATCTCGAGGGAGTGGGCGAGTGGTGGAATGTCCGGGCTGCTAGAAACGGAAGGCCTGGGAGGGGAAAAGGTCGGACTGGGGAGTAATCTTCCGAGGGGGATTGGAGGAGGTTCATCGGGTATGGAGGATGGCGGATCATGCCAAACCAGCAACAGGTTCGATGTCACGTTGAGCCGCAACAAGGACGCGCAATTCCAAAGCGATGGCGGCAGGGCAGTGAGACTGTTGTTGTGCAAGTCCAGCGACTCGAGCTTTTGCAGCTTCCCCACGCTCTCCGGAAGCTTGCTGAGCGCATTGTCCGCACAAGACAGACTTTCGAGCCACTTGAGATCTCCGAGGGATTCGGGGAGGGTACGAAACAAGTTGCGATCAAGTCTCAGGTTCCGCAAGGAGGGCAGTTGAGAGAGTGTGCCCTCGTCCAAGACCGAAAGTTTGGCGTTCGAAATATCCAAACAAGTGAGGGCAGAGGGAAGCGTAAACGTGTCCCGACCCAGAGGAAGTTCGGTGATATCATTGTGTGAGACATCCAGCGCTTGCAGGCGCGGTCCCAGTGGCAAGGCCAGGGTGTGTAGGTTATTGTGGTCAGCGCTCAGGAACGCGAGCTCCGGAAGCCCACACGCGACTGCCAGGTCTGCGATCTGGTTCCTCCTACAATCGAGTTCGGAGAGGAGGGCGAGATTACCGAACTCGTTCGGCAATGCCGAAATCTGGTTGCCGACTATGACAAGCTTCGTCAGGCGTGTGAGGCGGCCGATTTCTCGGGGCAGCTCCGAGATGGTATTAAATGATATGTCCAATCGAGAGAGGTGGGCCAACTCGGTTACGTTGACCGGGAATGCATCGAATTTGTTGTTGGAGATGTTGAGATTGAGGAGACTGCGAGGAAGCGCCCGCGGAAGTCTTTCGAGGCGATTGTTCTGGATATCCAGCGTCGTCAAACGCGGGAGCTCATCCAAGGCCGCTTCATCCAGCGATGCGATGCGGTTTGAGGACAGATCAAGCAGTGTCAGGGTTGCGATGTGGGCAACGCTGTGCGGAGGCTTTTTCATGCACATGTGCGAAAGATAAAGCTCGCTGAGGGCGGTGCACGATTGTATGAAATCGAGAGGAATGTCAATCATGGGATTCCGGGACAGGCGGAGCGATACGATTGTGTCGGCGTGTCGATGCAGGACAACGGGGATGGTGACTAGACTGCGCCCCGCGAGATTGATGTACACAAGATTGTTGAATGAAAGCTCCGCGTCCTTGCAAAAACAGTCAGTATCGCGTGAAGGTAGCACGGCAGTGCACAACACACCGTAGGTCCCAAGAGCTGGCTGCGATATACAAACTTCAGCAAAAAAGGTACGCTCGGTATCCCAATGCTGCCTCTCCCAGTTCCACCATCACCGTCGAACTCATCATATCCGGCCTGCTGCAGGCAACGCGTCAAAATATTAGCGGGACGCTCGCTTTGCTTTAAAACCCGTTCTATTGCGGTAATCAATTTCCATCGAAATGGTATTGGAAAGGAAATACACTGACCTCGTCCCCGTTCCTTGAGGTACAATTCGTGTGCTTCACGCTCCTCCCCAGGAGGAAGCTTCGCGTTCAGCTGGGGAGTTAACGAGGCAACCGTATCTTTGGCTGTGACCCGTAAAATGTACTCATTGTTGTCCGGTCCATATACTCGGATTTTCCAGCGAGGGAGCTCAGCCACATTATCAGGGTGGCCGTTGTCTGATGTAGACTCCCCGTCAGGATCTCGCCGAGGTCTGTTAACCGCCCAGCTGTCAGGAACATTGTAGTGTTTGTTCAGGCCGTGACTTGCGGAGATGTCGGTGGGCCCGACAGGCTCCGGACTCCATGTACGCGGCACATGCGTTTGGGCAAAAGGATTACGGAGAATTGGTCGCCCATATTGGGAGCTAGAGTCCGCCGACTGCGAACTGGAGTAGGGGTCGCTACCGGGGGAGTTCGCATCGCTGAGATCAGGGTACAGCGCCGCGCGGTCGACAATTCCCTCCATCGCCCGGTCATCAATTTCGCCGTCAATTTGCATCAGCTGCTCTTCCAAGTCCACAGGCAGCGGCGGCATCGGAGGCACTTCCACTAAACTGCGCTTAGATCGATTACCGAGGAAGTGCCACTTCGGAAGGTGGGAAGCAGGTGGCTGGAACGGGGGATTCGAGGTATTTGGGGCGCGCAAAGAAGGATGTTCCGATTCGTCGGTGCTAGCACGCCCGAGTCCAAAGTGGATGTTTTTGAGTGAGAGCCTTCGGCGCACAGAGTGCAGGAACTCGCTCGACTTGGATGGTCTCAGTCTTCGTTCGGGAGGTGGTGAAGAAGATCGAGGGCGGGGGCGGGACCCGCGCCTGGATGACGATCCCGTATGCATCTCGTGTGTTCTTGCGGTCCTCTGGCAAAGAAAGGACCTACGTTCCGGTCACCTCCAGCTAGCTTGGCCTCGAAAGTCAGCAGTGTCCGTGAAGACCAAAAAATGACTTACCTGACCTGCGCCTTCCTTTCAGGCGGCCTCGACGAGGTGGTGGTGTTGATAGACCCTAATAAGCGCGATCCCGCGCAACGAAGCATTTTCTCAGAGAGATGCAAATGTCAAAAAACCTTACCCCACTTGGTCATATTAAGAACCTGTTATCATACGATGACAGTGTGATCTTTGGGCGGAAGTAAATGCCGTCCGAAGGATGGAAATGGTCTAGTGAATGAGCTACGGAGGTAACAAGCAACCAAACTCTAATCTGGCTGTATCCGTCGTGGTTGTGGGAAGCAAAAGTTTCACATCACGTGTCTGGTCGCGTCTACGAGGATCAGCAAGCATCGATCAACACGGATGTGTGAAAAACTCGATGGAGGAAGAGGGTGATTTTTTTGGAGGCGGAAGAGAAAATTTCTGCATTCTCGGAGTGAATTATGGATTTTTGAGAGCATGAAAGAGAACATTTTGGTCAAGGGGGACTAAATTCTATCTTCGGAGAGAATTCCCCGGATTTTGTAAGTAAGAGCATGGTGAGAAATACTGCACTTGATCGTATATTAATTCACACCATTCAAATTCCGTGAGACCTCTGTTGCCCTATTAGCACTACCGGGGAATAACAGTAATAATAGCCAGCAATCACATCTGTTGTGATATGGTATATCCTGGGAAAAATCGTCCAGGAATCATCGTTCTTTTAAATGGCGCAGCACCCGAGGCATCCGCTGGCCGGGCCTTCTCTCTTTCCCGCCGCGACTAGCGACCTCTATGCCGCATCTCCATACTCATGGACGCATCAGAGATTTCGACAGAGCTGTCAGTGCATCCCATTCCACAGAATCATAGCTGATCCCCGCAGCAGGCACGTCAATTACTATCTAGGCGCTATTTCGTTCAGTAGGTCCTTTCCAGTGAGACGGATCGGCGTGTCTCATTGATTTCTCAGCGCTCCTCTTCTATGACTTTCTTTTAACGCTCGACTGGGAGATATCGAGATACTGGGGAGCTCGTATCTCCCTGTCGAAATTTCTATTCTTCTTGAATCGCTACGTGACATTGCTGGGAAATATCCCGGTAGTCGTTCAAAGGTTCTGGACCACTCCCGGTAGCCCAGAGAAAACCACGGTAAGAACGCGGGCAAAGCGGCAAAAGGACTGACTGACATGGAGATGACACGACACAGATGTACCGTCTGCATCAGTTCCGAACTAAAACCCGGCTCACAGCCCTTCTTATTTCTATTCAGATGTCGACAGCTGGAATACTACCATCAATGGTTTATCATTGCCACACAAATGATCATCGGAGGTTCGCTGCATTTTTCTATCTGTCAAAAAAATATTCATCCCTCTGTATCACCCTCCCTACCAGTCATCCTGATTCTGCGCACTTACGCACTATATGAACGCAATAACCGCGTTCTTGGACTGGTCCTTGTCATCAGTGCTGGTGCTGTTGGCGCCTGCATTGTGTGTTCAGTCTCCGTCTCGCGCTTATTTTGCTCAGCGATTATCTAGTGGGGCACCGTCTTCTCCGGAAAGACAGTGAACCTATGGCCTGGGGCTAATTTACGCAACAACATCGGATGCACTTACGAGATAACCCCCGCACAGTGCGTTCCTTCTATCTGTCAATTGTTCCAGGGCTGAATTTAAATGCAGGAGTACTGGCCTCATCATCGCCTGGGCTTCGATGGGGGTCTTCGACTGCCTTATATTTTTCCTGACCCTTTACAAAGCGCTGAGTCGACAATACTCGACTGGGGCGCAGCTACTCAATGTGTTGCTCCGTGATGGTACGTCGCGATAGCCGGCGGTAATTGCGGAGACTAATGGGCTTTTGTATAGGTTCCATATACTTCGGGTACGGCGGACTTGATGGGTACCCGCTCGTTGCTAAATGCTATTTTCTAGCGTGGTGCTGTTCGCGAATGTATTCAATATCTTGACCTTCATCGTGAGTTTGTTCATTCTCCTTGGGTTACGCTGATCCGTTCCCTATTCAGATGGGTGGGGTAAGTCTTTTGAGCAACATAATGCGGCCATAAATAGCTCACGACCATCGGAAGCCGTATACCCGGGGTGCCGCGGCGACCCCTACGAATATGTGAGTCCGCCGCAACCATCGCTGCTGTTTTGCTCAGTGACTCCGCAGAATATCGTCCATTATCATCTCGCGCCATCTGCTGAACCTTCGCGATCCTGCACTTTCGTCCAGTCGGCTTCCAACCAGCCGAAACGTGCAGAGTCAAGGTCAAGGGGTATTCTCCACCTATATCGTCCCGACGGAACTGTCAACGGTGTACACAGTTGAGTGGCCTTGACGTATCTCCGAAGCTGCTGGATATTTGTATTCGAGTACATGTACAGCGAATGTATACATAGATCTACACAACTGTATCATCATTATTAGATCTAGACCAGGATCTGACAGCGTTGTAGCTTACACTGCTATTTGAACAAGAACTAAAGATTGAGCATTCGACTCAGAGCTTGGTGGTGGCTGCCTCCATATTTTCAAAGATCGCCGAAGAGAGGGCTCCGATGTCACTTGTCACGTTAATCTACTCTCAAGCATCAGTGGGGGAACGGGCGACATTTCAGGTGGGACTGACCATGTCGAACCCTTCAGCCGCTCGTTTGGCGGCCTGGGAGCCATTGATGCAAAAGATCGCACTAGACCGAAACCACTCAGTGCCGTTTGGGCTTTTAAAACGCGAACGAAGGCTACCATTTCTTCCCCGCCTTTTGGACAGTCTGCCGAATGTGTTGGATGACCTTTTCAACCTCGGGATGGGGATCCGGAGATGGCGCCGGATAGCCCAGAGAAATAGAAAGATCATACGGCCCGATGAAAAGAACGTCGATGCCCTCAACCTGAGAGATTTCCTCGAAGTTGTCGAGAGCCTCTCTAGTCTCAACCTGCACCATCACGACGATAGAATCGTTGGCCCCAGCCAGGTATTCGGAAACGGACACTCCCCAATTTCCGTGAGTGTATGAACTCCCGAACCCACGCCGGCCGTGGGGAGGGAACCGGCTGTCGGCGACTATCTCTTTGGCCTTTTCCACTGTGGAGACCTGTTGTCGAAGATCAGATGATATATGAAGAGTGAAATGTTAACACGGCGGCACCATTGGAACGAGAATCCCGCGTGCACCCGCATCAAGAGCGTGCTTAATCTGCCAGCCCGTGCTGGTGCTCACACCAGTCGCCGGGATCCTCACAAGTGCACTCGGGGCATCTGCAGGACGCGCGCCGTGAATAGCCGCTATGCTTTCAGAGAGCCCGGGGTTGAGGGAGGTAAGGCCGTGCTCGCAGTCGACCATGACCCACGAGAGTTTTGGGCTAGCCTGGGCGACGGTGCGGGCATGGAAGAAGCCTGGACTGGTCAGCCACACGCCGAATGCCGGCTTGTTAGTCTTGAATGCGTTGAGTAGAGCATGACTGGCCATTGGATTGGATGAGGACGAAAGGTGCGCGTGTGAAGGCACGAGGAAGCTGTCGCCCTATTTAGGCCGCTGACGGCAGGCTTCGCACAGAAGTTACGTACGAAATCTGAGAGGCACGATTGCAAGACACTGGAGCGGGTTCATCAAATAATATGTCTCTGAATTATTGCATGTCGGTCACATATCACCTGTCGGCTTGAAATTCGGACCCCGACATTCCAAGTTATTCGCTGTGGTGGATTGGCTGAGAAAAACACTTTTGGGAATGCAAAGGGCCCTAGAAGTAAACGAAAGCGTATCTATGTCTGAATGAGATATATTGCACGAATATACTGACTCGCGGAAATAGGGCCGATATTAACCAGTCTTCTCAACCCACGCATCGGCGTCGTCGTCCCAAATGACTTCTAATTTCCATTTCTGCGTTCCAGACCATTGGTCGGAGAGAAACCCATCCCACCATCGAATGAAAACGTTTCCACCGCCGTCAATTTCGTAGCCGGCAATCCGGGGATCTGGACCCAAGAATTCGTGCCTGAACACAAAATTAGACCAAAAGAACCGCCAGACAGCCCCAGATCCAGCCTACCGACGCGCCACGACGTTGTCTGCGTGGACAAAGTTCACCCAGGGCACGCTTTGGGGATCGATCTTCTCGAGATAGTACTGGTGCACAAACTGATTGAGATCCGTGCCAGGATAGACTGTCTGGACGTCCTCTCCGTCCTTGGCCAGGTATGAGCGGGGAAGATGGAGCTTTGAGCGGTTCCGAACGACAAATTTCTCCTGATAGACCGTAGACGATGATTGGTTAACTCGGAGACAAAACTTGGGTGAGACCGGATACCATGGGCCACGAATGTAGCTGCCAGGCGTGTGCGCGTCGGGTGTCGATGAGAGATTTCAGTAAAGGTCCCTTGAGCTTTTGCCTCTCCGCTTCCGCCAATTTTTTCGCTTCATCCTCCGCCGAGGGAGCAGGGTTCTTGACATTTTGCTGTTTGGCCATGGGCGTCAGAAGCAAGCAGTGATAAGATCAATTTTGATTGATTGATCTCGGCGCCTTTCGGCGCGATGCAACTGCGAGCATTCAGTCTGCGCCCTCGACGTTCAGCGACAGCGTTGAGACAATAGTCAAAACTACCCAATTTGCGATGCAAATAATTGAATTTCTGAATACAGTGCTATTGATACCAACCCTTGAACCCCCGTTATGCGAACAGCCGCTTAAGAGTAGGCAGCAATGGCGGGGTCGAAGGCCGCGGTGATGTTGGAGGACAGCTGGGTAGCCTCTGCGACGAGGTCGGCCTACATGAAAGCAATATCAGTTTAGCGTGCTGCATGGTAGTGGAGGAAATTTTTATCAAACATACGGGGGCGATGCTGACGAGGCCATTGGCGAACGCAACGGTGGCGGTCTTCAGGTTCTTGAGATCCTGGAGAATGAGTGCGGGGAGTCCGCCAATGGGGAGTGCAGCCTGGAGGAAGAGGGAAGTAGTCAGTCTCACTGGCCCAGCGAGCAGGGAGAAATAAACACGCACAAAGGCGGGCTTCTTGACGACGATGTTGGTGAGGGCGTCCAAGATGGTGGGCTCGATGGCCTCCACGGAGGACAAGATGGTGCGGCCATCAGCCTCGGACAGTTGACTGGTGGCAGTAACGTCGGTGACGGCACCGTTCAAGGTGGTAATGACTGAATCATCGTTAGCGTTGGCGGTCCTGATGAAGACGGTAGAACGTACGAGTTGTAGCATCCGTGTGGATGGTCAGTGCGTTCAGGAGGGTACCGCCGGTGAGCGGGTACGCCTCGATAGCGTTGTCCAGGGTGGTCACTTGAGTGGAAATCCTGGCGATGTCGGCCTCAACGGTAGCAGCGTCGCGCTTGACGGTCAGAGCAAGACCAGCGGCGGCGACGGAGAGGACGGTGAGGAAACGGGTGATTTGGACCATTTTCGCGAAGAAGTGCACAAGTGACTGTCTTTGCAAGTCTCAACGGCCCCCTTTTATACAAGTTTGCGGGCGCCATTTTTTCCTTCGAGATGATGTGGAAGAATGGCGACAGGGGGTCAGCTGCTCACGAAAATCGCCGGAAACACACGAAGACCGCGGTACCGCAAGCGCGGTAAGTATGCAAATGGACGTGCTTCCTTGTGGTTCATCACTGAGATCAGTTGTGCAGTACCCACGGGACCAGACACAAGATGGCCGCTTATTAGTTTGCCGCACCACACAATCACGCCCAATCACGCTATTCAATGCGCCCCGCATTGCCCCGCACCCCAAAAAGGCGAAATGTGGGGAACGGAAAGCGGGGGTAAGAAAGTGAACAAATCAGCAAATGACCAAAATATCACATGCGACTGTCACGAACGTTTTTGTGGCTGGCCGCGACGGTGGGGCTTGAAAGTAAAAAGAGTCCGGAAGACCAGGAGCTACATTGGATCCGTAACTGGAGAGAAATGGAAGTAACCAGATCCTAAATAAATAACTGAGCGCTGATAACAATGGTGGCGACCGGCCGCCTGCGCACAGCTGGGAATAGTAAGAAGTCGTCAACACAACCTAAACGACGTACACCAGATCTAGACCTCTAGACTGATTGATGGCCAGCAGGCCGCCGGATCTTGGCAAATACAGCTTGCTATGAGTCAACCAAACGCCCAACAAGTGCCTGAACATTTTTCCAACCGAGAGACAGAGTCCGTTCGATCAGCCACCTGCCCAAAATCATCGCCGACTAGGTTGTTGCCCGCAATTTTCTGACGGCCAAATAACACTGGAAACCTTCTTAGTTCGCACATCTTCTCCCGCGTCGAAACTGGGCATACCGGGAGTCAGATGTTTTAAGCATAGTTCGGGTTATTCTGTGCATTAGAAGAAAGAAGGCCCCGAGCCTTGACTTCCCAAGGGGAATTCCAGAGATGCTGTTGGCTGCGCGCTGGGACAGCCTTGAAGACGCTCGAAAATTTTGGAAGATAATTGGGTATCTGGTTCCGCGTTATACCCCGTTCGAGCGTGCGAAATCAGTGTATCAGAACCGTCGTTCTTGCGATAGGTTTCGAACGAGATCAATTCGTAAGTTATGTATATATATTCGCGCGGTTTTTCGCCATCACGAGGCCCAGTCGTCGAGATGGAATCTGTTGATAGCATTCGGGGACCAAAAGCGGTAAGAATACGAAGAATTTCGAATAGTCGCTGACTTGACTCTTAAACCATCTGCGAAGCCTCCCAGAGCCAGTTGTTCCCTCGGAGCTGCGCGCCGTAGGGGTCGGGGGCCGCCAACCGACGAGGACATTCGGTCGAAGACACGCAGCCACATTCGATATGGACCGAATCCATGGATCACGGACAAATAACAGCGCGCGAAAAGCAGCACCTGTGTAGGTGTCAGGCAAGATTATTGAATATACCATGAATTACAAGCCTCTCTGATTTATCGCTTACTGAATGCGAGCCATCGTAGACTTTCGTAAAGCTCCGAGATTAAACTTGTCGGCCGCTGAATTCTATTCACCAACTGAGCCGTTCTACAGGAAGATACAAAGATCAATGCAGATTCATCAGATACATCAAGGCAAACGCGTAGTTACTCAGTTGCAGCGTTTCTCTTTGCTTTCAGCGACCCGCTCCAACTCCTCGAATGCGCTCAGCGACACAGGCTTCTTCCGCTCCGTCGTATCGCCTGCACGAACGCTTTTCGGCCACGACTCCTCGGGAATGCCGTCAGAGACCAACGTCATCCTGAAGGCTGCCGTGGACTCCTTGTATGCTGCCAGCGATTCCTCGTAGAGGTCGTACACGCAGACAGTGCAGCCGGACATGCAGCACTCTGACAGCAGATACATAAGTTTTGAGCTCAGAGCAAGCAGAACGAGAGTTTACCGTCTGCTTCTGGCGGCTTTGGCTGTTGGGGGATCTTGCGGCCGTGAAAATAGTGCTTCGTTTCCCCAGTATGTGTTGTCGGGGAAGAGTCTCGGAAATCGGCAGCGATATCGGGTTCTCGAGCGATGATGTCCCGTTGTAGCGCCTCCTTCCCTCTAAGGGATTGTTCTAGTCTGCGGTATCGTAGAGAAAGATTTTGGCCTCCCCGTGTCGGTTTTTTCAGGCGCTCGATTGCACCGGCATCGAAGGTAGAATATCGACGGAGTGAGCGGGCAAAGGAGGCGAAGGAGGCATGTCGTCTAATAGAAGGCAATGCGAGCATGATTCATGGTACACGCCTAGAGATTGCTCGGAGGATTCATCCTGGTCCGTGGAGGTGAAAACGAAGAGTGGGTGACGTGGTCGCACCGTCGGCTTTAATCGGCCTCGGCTTCAGCCGAGCCATCAGAAGCAGAGTTCCAACATCTACCAGAAATTCGTGGCTCGTACATAAATTCCCAGTATTTTAATCTCAAGCGCAAGTACGAAAAGAAGCCCCCCGTCATCAGCGGCCCGGTCAACGTTCAACTTCCAACTGTCGAAGGTCGACTTCTGGCACACTGAATCCGTCTTGTGAGCAATCCGCAACCCGCCTCGTGAAACAGCTATAAAATCTCCAAGACTGTAGATCGACAGTAGAATCAAACAAGACATTTATACCATCGCTTGCCCAGCAGCGTCTCATTCACCGTGAGGTACGCGGATGGCTTTCCGTCCATAACTGCAACGGTTCTCCCCCAGCATAAACGTCGACGATAAAAGTCTGGAACCCAAAGTATCAAGTTTCTCTTCGGTTCAGGTCCCCGAATCCATCCCGTATGTTCTATTTCGGAGCCTTCTGGGAAACCACCAAGAGAAACATCTTCTCCATGACCCAGATTCCATACGCGTACAGAACGGTCGATTGAACTCGATACCAGGCGCCTTCCATCCAGTGAAAATGCGACAGAAGTCACCGCCTTTGTGTGGCCGGCGAGAGGTTCGAGAACGCGTTTTCGAGTCAGATAATCCCAGATTTCGATTCTCTTCCCGACCCCTGCTGCTATGTGGGTTCCATTAACCGCAACAGATTCGATCTCTTGGGAATTCTGGGCCAGATAAATAGCGTCACTTGGGACGTTCTTGTCCGAAAGGTTCCACACAGTGATACAGCTGTAGGAGGCTGCCACGAGAATGCGAGGCTCCATCACCATGGCGAGGGAGTAAATGAGCTTCTGCGCGCGAACTAGGATTTCGCTGTGTCCAGATATGTGGTGGATATAGACTAATTTGTCCTCGGAGCCAGATACAGCGACACCATCCTCCAAGAATATCACGGCGGTTACTCGCTCTGTGTGGCCACGGAAAGGGGTACGGCACTCCTGCCGACTCTGGATATCCCAAAATGCGACGGTTCCGTTTTTGCAACCAGTGATGCAGATCGTGCCCATCGGGGACAGTGCAACGCAGGTGACCGCGTCGCTGTGCGGGAAAGTCGTGAGTATATCGTGACTCCTCATATCCCAAACCGACGCATCCCCGTCTCGGGAGCCGCCAACGAGAAGCATGCGGTCGTTCGAAAACGCCAGCGAGGTTATGGCCTTCGAGGAGGGATGATTCGTAAATGGTATTAGAACTGGTGTGCCGGACTCGGGATCCCAGAATCGAACGGTACCGTCGTATGAAGCGGAAGCAACATAGCCGTCCTGTATGAATAATGTTGAGAGTATTCCGTCGACGTGGCCCTCAAAGGAACCGCCGATTTCGTCGCCGTTCGGTAGATACACGATGGGCGCTGGGACGGCACTACGCCCATGTCGGAGAGCATCAGCGGTCTGAATGATGAGCGACGCGCAGGGCTGTAGCAATGGAGAGTACGTTTGGTAGATCTTTGAACTTTGAGGAGTGAACGCCATCGCCGATAAATAAACATGTGGAGCGCTCTTGCTCATGCACTGTTGGAAGATTTCGACAAACAAAACTGCATCTGCCGCCAAGGCACCGAGATGTAGATCGAGGGTCTGGCAGGGTTCAGATAAATCTACGAGGACAACAGAAAATTACTTACACCGATAGATTTTTTGGCATCGAGCAACTGAACGCGTGCACAAGCCATTTGGCTCGTCAGGCTGAGTGCTTCCAGCCAGAACAAGAGATTATTTTCAAGAAATGTCGTCAAAGATGACAAGATATTAGAATCTTCGCGCTCTTTGAGTACCGGCAGAGTGTCACTCCAGTACTGGCAAGCAAAAGAGAGCTCTGCGGACACGTGGGGCTGCGTTTTGTGATTCGAATGGTGGGATGTTCCGAAATGTGAGGGGTCGAAACGAAGATGATTGTTCAGGAAGTTGAGAAGAGCAAGGGAGGTGGCTCGCTTGCTCTCCGAGGGGATAATTCGAAAGATGGGCGGACAACCTTCCGAAAGTATGAAATCAACGAAGGACTGGTGGTTAAAGCGCAGATGGCTGCCGGACACCATCACCGATCGCAGTTTTTCACAGATGTACTCTGCCGTCGACGGTTCCAAGTCAATTATGGTGAACAAGGGGCTTCTTCTCTCCAACGGCCGTCTGGCCGTCACAATAGCGCCCACGAAGGCGTTGAATTCGTCGAAAAATCTTGGGCTGGGCGGATAATCCGAGGAGCAGAAGGAACTGTCGAGAATGAGGTTGTAAAGTTTGGTTATGTCGCCCTCCACATTTACTTCGCCCTTCAGGATAAGGTCGAGTGGGTCCTGCGGCCTCGGTCGGTTCAAAAAGTTGACCAAAGTCGCCGCCCAAACGAAGAGACCTTCTGCTTTAGCGGCCAGAGCCTTTATCTCCTCCGATGTTGGCCAGTCGGGAAGACAATATGTTGTCCCAATTTTCCTCAACTCTAGGGTCAAGAACTCCTCGATGTCTCGAGTCGCTTGGCGACTGCTCAACTTCAGCTTCAAAGGTGTACTGATGGGACCCAGCACCTCGGAAATAGGTTTCTCAACGCGGCTCGTAATGACCAGTCGCAGTGAGGGCGAAAGCGTGGACCATCGCTGGGCCACGGCAAGGACGTCCCGCCAATCTTGAGATCGGGACTTTGCGAGGCCCCCGCATTCATCAAGGGCGTCCAAAACAACGACCAATGCATCGCCATCCTGCAGTTTATCCACCACATGCTGCAGCGGCTTTTCGATCAGCCGACGGAACTGGTCCTCGATGCTGGCAGTGCTGAAGTCCATCGCCTGCGCCTGGGAATCCGCGGAAAGAGCGTCCAAAAAGACCGGGTCTTTACAGAGATCGGACGAGATGCTCCGCAGCATCGTGGACGGTGCAGTGAAGGCTCCGTTATCGCGTTCGAAAAAGAAACTGGCGCCAAAGCGTGGAGCGGTGTTTACCAATTTATCTACCACCGAACGGGCGATGCAAGATTTCCCGGATCCAGGGAATCCTTTGATCCAGAGAATATTAGGCGAGCTGCGATCGGCGAGAAAAACATCAATCTTCTCGAAAATCCTAGTTCGAGTGCCCTTCAGGCATCCGGGTATCGACCGCCTGCGGTCCATTCCTGGGGGACGTAGGCGATCGACAATGGCGGTGCGATCTTTTTCAACTGAGAATGGCGCTGGTGAGTAATTTCCATCGGTCGACGGAGTCACTTACAAAACGCCCTTTGATCTTCCATCATCTCCTGGAGACGCCCAATCCGTTTGAGACTTTCGACGCCCACATAGTTACGGAATTGTTCAGTCCACCGCTCAAAATTATGTTTAAGAGCGTTGTATTCGGCCATTTCGGTTTGAAATGAAAGACCTGAGCGAGTCGCGATGTTCATTCAGGTCTGGAAATGAGCGAGCACACTGACCGTGGACTGAATACTTCAGTATCAGATTACCTGTACGTATAATTATCGGCTCGAGATTTTGCAGATTTGTTTTGAAATGGGCCATGGTTGCAAAAGTTTTGATGTTGTCCACGTAATCAAGGAAAGCAGCCATGTCGCTAATGAGTTCGAGCAATTTGTCATCCCAATCCTCGAGTTCGACAAGCTTCTGCTCGTTCGTTCAGTGAGGGTCGGATTATGGAGTAGGATCTCATCACATACGTTATAAATTTGGCCCAACCCTTGGGTTATAGCCTTTGCGATAGGGTGCATCTGAAAAAAAAATGGAGCTCGAGAGAGACCGAGGGGCGAAAAACAAGACTGACCTCACTCGCGGGGGATAATATTTGGGCTAGGTTTTCCAACAGCCCACGGGAGCGACCCAAACGTTCAAGGAGGCGAGTCCGCCGAGATACCACTTTTGCACTCTGGTCCAAAATGGCCTTGGAGTTTTGCATGTGCATGTGCTGGTAGATAACCTCAAACTTATGCTGAGCGAGGAAACCCATAATACGTACCAAACGAATAGTAACCTCCGGTGTTTCCGCAAACGTATGTTCTGAGCAGTCAAATGAATGAGTTGATGCAAGCAGATCGACAAGGAAAACTCACCGATTCCTTCCGCCAAACCTACGGAGAGAAGCTCATGCACCTCCGCAGCGGCCACCGGGGAACATTTCACGAGGGATTTCATCGGCCAGATAAAAAATCGCCTGCGGTAGAGACACAACCGAAGATCCATCTCAGGATAGAAAGATCTGCACATGGTTAGATTCAGGAAGATAACCTCGAAGAATCGGCGCACAACATTGGAGATAGCGTAATTTCTTGAGGATACGGAGCCCGCGCCAGCTTTTGCTGAAACATGGTTGAACCGTCTGTCCGAAAGCTGATATAATGGAAACCGAGACCAGGGATGGCCTGATTAACTTTCGCCACTGGAGTGGCTTAGCAATACAGACAAGTGGAAGATGTCGACCTACTGGATATTTGCATCACCGGTCTGCCATGGTCAAACGAGTCAATAGGCAGTCATTATCTCAGCTCGACAGCTCACCCAGGATCGACGGATTTAAGCCGGAAAAAGTAGTTGAAGACGGGAGATGGCTGAGAGCGCTAGCGAGTTTCAGTTCTAGATGAAGGCGACGGTGGAATACTACTCGATACATTACTCAGTTCGATGTGGAAGGTAACTTCCGAGCCGTTGACTGGTGCTGCAGTGCTATTAGTCACGAAGGAGATACAGCGGGTATTCACGGACCCTGGCCGGTAGATATCACTTGCTGAAGGATGTCATGGAACGCGAAATCTTTTGTGCTGATCACGGCTTTGTTCCATCTTTGCTTGATATGAGTGCAGTGAACGACCAGTAAAACCCCTCGCCGAATACTGCAGAAATGACGATTTAGAATCCTTCCGAGTCGCTGGAGGACTCACATGATGGGAGAGCGCAGTGATTTTCTGCAACGGTTGCTTTCCAAGACAACTACCTCACATTCCGAATCGTTCACCGAGAGCTTACAGGTGATGGATCCTTGGACATGTGGATCGATACATACCGCTGTCCGCAATCTGTCCATGCCAGCTTATCGATATCGATAGGAGATGGACACACCCGCTAAATTGAGGGTTTCTGTTGACGAACTGCAGAGATTTGAGTTGAAAAATGTGAATTAGGGCAATTGCCTCACACCGTGAGCTCATCAACTTCAAGTTCATCTGGAGAGTTTCGTGGCATGAAGGTTAGAAACAGGTTGTAACCAGAGGAGCTGTATGTGTCACTTTACGCAAAATTCCCCGAAGAAGCTCTGTACAGGGACCAGAAGGCTACAAGAAAATAAACTGCCACGGCGGCAGCGTGCAGCTTGATTGTTCGTCGAGTCAGCCTCAGTTCTATCGCCAGGCCATATAATTGAGACAACGAGTAGTAGTTCACGGACGAGGGGGAACATCAAGGGTGGGTCGCCAAATTGTAAGCGCCCGCCACAGCCACATCCATAATAGGTAATCCGGACTCGTGATGGGCATCGCGGTCACATGCTGGCCGGTCAAACACGTTTTCCGCGTCAAGTTGAGCAGAAAGTCGCGATGCTCGATTCACCACGGGTGATTATAGCAGATCATACTTGAAATTACGATTCCGTGCCAAATATACTTCATGTATCTTGTTTTGAGGACAATAATACCCAGCTATGGAATCCTCTTCGTGCGATGTACATATTAAATCCACTGAGAAAGAACGACAGGACCAAAGAATCAGAAGTCACCGCCGGAATATCGCGGAACGGAGACGACTTCCGCATTGAGAAGGTCCATCATGTTCAACAAGACTCGTGAGCCGATGATGGAGTAGACGCTGCAGAAAGATCAGTCTGGGCCGTAAATTCGAGGTGTGATGTGGTAACTACTCACACCATTGACGGTCTGCGACAACAAAGAAGGGCGATTAAGGTCGAATCAACACGCAGTAGGATAGAGAGAAGGAAAGGCACGAGATACTCACACCATGAGGACCTGGCTCAAAGTTATCGGCGCCACCTGCCACAGAAGCATTTGCACCGGGTTAACCGCTGAGATGATTCAGTAAGATTAACAACAGCTCAAGTTGAGGGAGCAAGGACCCACCGACAACGGCGACGAACCAATACACGCCGTCGCGGAAGAACAGTGTGGCGATTGGCATCCAGCTACGTTTGACATCGTGATCAAGGATTTGCGAGAAGGATATCTCTAATTTGGCATGGCAGTTCCATACGGTGAGGCAGAACATGGAAAACCCCTGAAGTGCAGATGAGTACAGAGGTTGTTTGAAGCACGTAACTTACCAAAAGCAGGGATGGCAGTGCGAACAGGGAGAAATATGGTGGTAAGCCGTCTGCAAGGCGGAACAGAACATTGAACTCCGGAAATATGAGCAGTAGCGATTAAACAAACCTAACGAGTAGCACCCGCCGATGAAACTGGTAGATATGAGCTCAACAAATGTATTTTCTCTGGAAATCAATCAACATACTCGTAATGGAGATAGGCTGATGGCACGGATGAGCTGGCTATGATCGACGAGAGAAATGGCTCACTGGAATCACGTTGAACGGTTAGCTCCCCGACAAGTATCCTAGTAAAGATTTAAAATTAGATTGGATCAAACTCGGTCAGTGGATCGGTAAACGGACATAGCAGCGATCTCAACTACGGCCTGCATTAGAGAATGCAAAACAGATCCAAAGTACCACTCACTGAGGATCCACGGCACGATGAAAAAAAGAAGTTTGCGTGATTTTCCGAATAATACCCAGACGCTGTTACAGAGGTTTAAAAGCAGTCGTCGCAATGAGACGAATTCGTACCGCAACCTGGATAGCGATGGCGTCAGGACCCTGGTATTAGGATGAGGGCAGTAAGAAGACACGCATTAGGATGAAATCGACGGTAGCAATAATTTTTGTAGAACTTGCGTAACGAAGGCGGGCGTAGAGTCGACATCTGCAGGGATCCACGAATGATTAATCGAGGACTGGCAAGAAAGGAACGAAACTAACAGCTGCAAATGGAGTTGAAGACCAAAAAACAAAGAATGAACGGAACAAGATAAAACACACATCATCGTCATTTGCATGCTTCACGTAGACTGGGTGCCGTACAAGTAAGATTCATCACCGGGCAATAACAGCAAGAGACTCACCGCTGGCACACACTCTGTAGTAAACGTCACCACTAGGGACAAAAACAAAAGAGGCGTAGAATGTAGCGCACCCAATGACCAGCAAGGAAAAGTAACGGTTCTATGTAGGTATCCCAAGACTTAACTCGGTGCGTCAAATGTAGTTATCCTCGGCGACGCACCCATATCTACAATCCGCACGATTATTTGGCAGGTCAACAACGACAGGGAACTCACATAAATGTATCGCGCCATAGATGGTCTTCGATTCGACCATATCACCGCAACCTGATAGGCCCCGTGAGTCGAAGCTAGCAGTGAGATAACGGGTGGTCCACCTCTTTGTCCAATGTGATGAGATAGTCAAATCTGAAGATGTGTTCAGTATATGAATCGGTGATTTGAAATGTGGCTCCTACACCAAAAGCGCGAAGAAAGCAACTGATACCAAATGGGAATGGAGTCAGTGTAGAGCATTGGTGGGACGCACCGGCCATGAAGGATGTCGTCTGCGCATCCACAGCAAGCCGAAAGATCATTTCCACCTCCTGCGGCTTAAGCTCGCCGGATGTAATATTAACAGCAGACATGTCAAAGGAAGAAGGAAAACAAATGTGGGCGGAGGCGTCTACAGTGCCTCTTGTTTGGCCGCCGCGAGAAGTAGAAGGGAAAAAGAAAAGAGAAGAGAGGAAGGTTGAGATAAGACGTCACCCAATCCATCACCACAACAACAACAAAAAATGCGATGAGGATGATCGTGAATCGTGATGAGGTCCGACCGGAAGACATGTGGGCGCGTCGATGCCCATTCTCTCACCACGTAGGAGCTCGGGAATTTGAAATTATTATGCTGCACCACATAAGTCTTGTACCACTTTTTAGGATATCGATGTTTGAGGTCATTGACTTGAGATTGAATCTTTCTTGAAGCCTTTCGCCCGACGATATCTCATGATATTCCGCCATATGTGGATCGTCGATCTTAATTTGGGAACATGGATTTGGCAGCAGCCAAGGGACCGATCTAGTCCGACCTTCGGGCCTGCCAACTGGGGATCTCCAGCGGTCCCGAAGCAACTGCAGAATTTAAGACTTCCAACTTGCATCCAAGGAGACAGCATCGGAAACAACTCTAGTAGTGATTCATACGTCAATAATCTGCGGCGTTTAAATTTTAGGGAAACACGGAAGCTGGCAAGCTGATTTGAAAAGTGGGTTCAAACTTCTCAAATGTTGGCCAGCTGGACTGCGAAGTTTGAGCAACTGTCCTCCAACCAAAGTTCCACTCGAGTACACGGCTACCAACTAACGCACGATTATAGTAAAATCTGGCGCGTTACGAGGCTGATATCGGGGTGATACGGATTTTTCGTCAGAGGGCCGGCCGAATTTTCATAAGATTGATAGGCATACGATTTAATTACTTTCTCGGTACGAAATTCTTGAGCTTCCTCGTGGGTCGCGGCACCAATCCGGTGCCGGCTGTTCCTGGATCCCCACTGGTTCAACTTCGGATGTCTGCGCCAGACCCGTATTCATATATCGAAATGTTCGATGAGAGGTAAAATCAAGGCAAAATGTTGAACCACGACCAAACCGCGAGTCCGAGAATCCTTCGAGTTCAAGCCTTGCGATAATTTGTTTTCATCTGAACTCCATACATAAATATGGCTACGATAAAGGTTCTGTTACTATGGATACAAACTGTCCTCGAGCTCTATGCCATTAGGATTGAGATCGCCTGAGAGAAAAATTGAGATATCTGTCGTAGTGAATACAAACCGCTCACGTACGTTGATGTGTGGTTGCCCGCCCACCGTAAGTGCTGGGGTCCATGTACGTGGAAAACATGGCCCCGTCTGTGAGCGTCGCACTCCCGGAGTGCGAAAATCGTCCAGACATCGTTGAGAGAGAGGGATCGCGGAGGTGGAAATTGAGGCGGGAGATCATTATGGATGAGATTCTGGATAAAGGTGAATCTACGTCGAATGGGGTGCGTGGGACGTACATGTTCGCGAGGGTGGTCGGGGCCCCGCGTGTGTATGGCTGTCGAATGTCAGTTAGGGCGCTGTGTAGGAACTGCCAACGAAACGTACCGTAGCAACCTGAAGACCAAATGCATTAGAAGAAGAAAAGATCGACGAGAGGTGCGTGCTCACAACATAGGTAAGGATATTAGCGACGTTGACCAGAAGGATGATTCTGAAATGTGATTAGAGCGTGAAGTTTAATACCCGAGAGCCACGCACCCAAAGTAAATAGAGCCTTGGAGTGATGCGTCAGGGCAAAATTTTGATCAAGAGCACAGGTTCGTACCGTCGCGAAGCAGTACTGTTACGAGGTCCAAACCTGGTGTGCGACGGCTCAATGCTTTATACAACGTTAGTATAAAGATTGTGCTGTCGAGTAACCCATTAGAACGTGGAGTTGGCAATATCCAAGAGCAATTCAACCTGTCAAAAAGGCCCATTCCTCCCCATGCACTGGCGAGTCCGATGGATCTACATCATTCAGCAGTGGACCTCGACACAGAAAAATGAAGAGACGTACTGGGAGAAAGAAATACCGGAGGAACACCCGATGTATAGATCAAGCTGAAGTACCTCGTCTCCGGGCTTTGCAACGGGACCCGCGATGATAGACCACTGGGATAAGTTTCGAGATCAATCGGGGCGAGTGCATTGAGGAAGCAAGAGGACGCACAGCACTTGTACCGATGACTCCAAGGCTAACAAATACCATCAGGCCAAGAACGCGCTTATTGCGCTCGTAAAGGGCATAAGTTCGCAATATGAGCATCACTGGTTCTCGTCAGGTAAATATCGACATAGTAAGAAGAGACGCACCGCCGATGATCGTCTGGGTGACGACGGCGAACCATTCGTGATAAACATGAAGTATCTGGCATCTGGAGCATGTTAGCCGCTGTTCACTTGAAGGGGCGAGTTTCATTTACATCTAGCCAATTCAGGTAAGTGTGAACAATGTGAGTAAAGTTGCGACTCACTGCGTGCTTGTGAGGTGTGGGCTCTGTCGTCCAAAAATACTGGACAACGATGGGGATTGTGCCCAGCAGCATGCCATACCGATTGGCGAAGAACAGGACGTTAGGAACGTTGAGTCTCAATCCCCAGAACCGCGAGACCTCCAATTCAAGCGTTATGAAATATTCATAGTAGAGCAGGGCGAAGGCAACGAGGTTCAAAAAGTAGTTAGTGTTTCTGTCGTGGGTGTCAATGTCCAGTCCAGTTAATTTAGTTAGTCAACGAGTGACAGACGCACACTTCAAGTTGGGTTCGAACGTCTATGCTCATCGGGTCGTGTGAACGGTGTCGCGCATGGGCTTCCGCAGAGCGTACCGCCAGAAGATGGGAGCAAGAGTCAAGGCTGAAAGAAGCACGGCCCACGGCAAGCTCACGGAGGGCTTGAGACTGGAACTTCCCCGTCAATTCGGATCAGCGATTTGACGCCCAAAATGATGATTAACTTTACAGCGTTATCATCTATCCTGTCAGATGTGGCTGTTTGACAGGCTTCCTCGAGGTCGTCGGAGGAAGGCCTATCGGCGCTCACTGTGTTTAACCTCGGCCGTGGTGTAATCATGTGGAACAAATCATTGAAAAAAATAACACGCAAATTTAAATAGAAAAGGCTTCAAGCTTAACGAATTCGAACACCACGGCCCAGCTTAATCGCCCAGGAGCATCCAGCCAGCGAAAAGAAAAATCTCGCGGATGCTGGAGCTCAGACGACTTTGGGGGAAAAGGCTGGGCAGCCAATCGGCGACATCGCTCATGCACTCCACGTTGATGATAATTTCATTTGATCAGGGGTCCATCGTTGAAGGTGCAACGAACGTTCCTCGGTCTGGGTGGGGATGATCGACAAAAATGTGACACGATATTTTGATCCTCAAATCCGGCTTAGGAGCGGTGTAGAAATGAGTTCCTGCGTTGGACTGACTGCGACCCAGAGGTACTTATGAGGGCATTGCTGTCCGCAGTACACCGCCAAATGCACCGGAACCCACCAAATGGCGAGCGGATGACTGAGGCGACTGATATCGCCGTTACTGCGCTGGGTCTAGCTGATGCGCGTCGATGCTCCGACCGTTGTCCGTGGGTGCTGGGAAAGCCAGTGCTGGCATTCTGATGCTAGTTTCTTGATCCAGCAGCGCCGCGGCACAAGGCTCCTCATGCGCTGGGTCGAGGCAGCTCGATGCGCTGAAGACTGCGAAGTAACCAGATCCAAAGAATGAAACGGGGCGTAGTCCCTCTAGCTATATACGCGGAGTGCTGAAGGGCTGCACGGAGTTTGGATGACCAGACGCCGTTCACCTGGGCAAGCCTGGGCACCTCTTGACAGTGGCTGACACCTGTCATCTCCACGTCTAGTTCCTGGCCTGAGAAGCGAAAATTAAAAGCACAGGCTCGGATGGTGCAAAGAAATTATATCTGGCTGATCTCCGGCGAACTGGAGGTTTCTGACCCACACAGTAACGAGAACGTCTTTGGGGAAGGTCCGGATTTGGGAAACAAGACAAAAGATGCCAAACAACACGTGAGTTGCCTGATGTGATCAAATGATTGATGATCTGTAATAACTGCGTAATTCCGACCTCTTTACAACCAAGATTCTCGGTTCCCGCTTGTTGACGCCGTCGCACTCCGCGCACCCGGATGGTAAGAAGCAAGGAAAGAACCCTGTGTAAATCAACAAATGACTAAATGCTCGGCGGATCCCTATTTCTCAACACCGCTCGTTTTTTCTCCCGTTTTTATTGATGAACTTTCAAAGTTCAACAGCAAAACCTGGGTCGGCTGGCAGTGGAGTTCTTCGTTCTCTGGCGGATGGTTAACAATTCTCCGCAGCGCCGTGGAGTTGGATTTGCTAATAGAGGGTATGCATACTGTCGTAAACTCTGACGTCAGATTTCATGCTCGGAGCAAGCTTAGAAATCGGCCAATACTGCGAGTCGACTGCGAGAAAAAGGGCAGAGTTAAAATTCGGTTACGTGGACCGGACAATGTGATTTCGCGGGAGCGGATCTGACGGGTTTACTGGTAATAAAGTGAGCCCAGGAATGCGCGAGAGCTAGACAATATCAATCAGTCTTCAGGCAAGCTTGTGGAACAAAGTCTATATATTCACCTAGACAATATCAACTATAGTACAATAAGTATGAGAGGTAAAGAGAGACGACTCACTCAGTCTTCGCGCAAGCTTGTGGAACGAAATCTGAGGGCGACGACTCGAGTATCGAACTATAAGTACGAGTGTCCGCATTGTAACTGGAAGCAAAGTAAATACGCGGTATAACCGAAAGATTAGCTACTATAACTACAAAGAAAGATAGAAGCATACTAGCTATCTGCCAAGTAATATTCGCCATATCTGCGTGTCTCCGCGCACCTATGATCTATCTACATGCCCGATTGGGATCGTGAGTTCCCCGCTGCCAATCTGCCCGCCAACAACTCGGGCCCTCATGACGATAGCCAATCACCTCCACAGTTTGGGGGTCGCCCACAACCGGCAGAAAATCAACGGCGAGCGAGTTCGAAACCGAAAGATGGAACAAATAATTCTCATCTGCCGAGGAGACTGCCCGACACCTAACGAACCAGCCTATTTCAAGTTTTGGCAGAAATCCAACTAGCTGCTGATCCACTCCACTCGGAGACACATGGAACTTGGAAGTTTCTCTGCTTCTTCTATTTCGTATGTCCTGGCGTGTTCGAATACCTGTCGGAGCGATAGCCGCGGTACCTATTCTCATTCCGGGCTATGAGGCACGCTACAACAGAGACATAAGCCATTTAGACTGCTACTTAGGCTCGGGTAAAAAGCAACTGAAACTCGATGTTTGATGGGCTTCCCAGCTGGAAGGTTAGGGTAGGTTATATTATACGGCACGAATGACGAAGGAAGAAAGCCTGAGATTATCCGGCGTTGGGAATTATGCCCGCATTCAAGCTGTCATTCAGAGCCAATAGATATCTGGCACCCTTTTGACCGGTGCCGAATCTGTCGGGGCGCCTTTCTGCGGTTGGATTCTTGGGGCCTTTATCTCGGCGCAACCTCCCCCAACCTTGATACGAAAGTGAGCTGACACGACTGACTGAGCACCATTCTGCGATTTGATTTACATTTCGATGATGCGTTAAAACGAACCGGCGCTTACCTCCAAGCCACAAGACTCGCTGGGACTAGCACGGGGGTCGAACGAACCAAGACGTCTGCCAACTGTCTCTGATAAACGGCTCAATAGCCGCCCGTTTCGTTTTAGTATTATTGGTGCCGCGAGTTTCTCCGCGCCGCTATCTTGCGCTCCTGTCGTCCTGATATGCACTCCCTGCGCCGTCTCACATGTACCATCCTACTTCTCTTTCTTGGACTGGGTGTTAACGGCGACGATGACAATCTGCTGCGCAACCCCACCTTCCAGACGAGTGGCGATAATACGGTCCCCGATAATTGGTCGCTGCGCGGTACGTTTCCCAGGAGCCCTGGGCGATCCTCGAGAAACTGAGAAGGATGTAGGCGATGGAGGAACGAGTGGTCTCGGGGGAACCACGACGAAGGCGATGGTGCTAAAGTCGATCGATCCCAACACTCCGAGCGTCTTTTTCCAGAGCATACCCACACTGAGCTCCATCGACTACCGATTGACCTTTGATGCCTTCTGCTCCGATTCCGATAAAGGACAGCAGAACTTGACTGTTAGCTTTGGCACGGGGACCTGGTCGGTACAACCTCCCAACCAATGGCAGTTCTATACATTCTCTGCCCGAGGAAAAGGTAGCGACGATGTCGTGAAGTTTTCCGGAGTGGACACCAGTGGTGGAGGCGTTTATATGTATAATCTCGCATTCGTTTCGCTTGGGTCAGTGGAAATGGCTCATTGCATGGAATGCTGCTAACCTGCTTTCAGCGCGGATAATTCACCTTCGGCGACAAGCTCAGCGACGCCTTCGAGTGCTCAGACCTCAATGCCGGGCGGTGGGCCTTCCGTGATACCTGCCCCCGCGGGTTCAGACTCGTCGTCGCTCTCGAAAGGAGCCTTGATCGCCACCATCCTTGGCCCGATATTCACCATACTTGGAGCAATGCTGACCTGGTGGAAGTGGGAAGATGTGAGATCGTGTTGCGGTTGCCGCTCCCGTCGGCGGAGGGCACAGACGCCGGCACCAAGGGCGACATACCTAGCGGATGACGCTAAAATATGGACTGATTCGGTCGAAGAGCTTCCATTAGTCTCGCATAAGTCAACGTCCTAGCCACGTCGATACTGTATTGGATGTTTATTCCATGCCTGTGTATCCAGTGAATGTGTGGGTGGCTTTTCTGTGAATATAGAGTTGGTGCGGATGCAAGGTGAAGCTTGGGGCATGCAGGTTATGATTGATTCACGCGGGGGAGGCAGAATAAATTCCGGATTGACCGTTGAAATAAAACGAGCTAGGAAAGTTGAGTGAGAACTGGAGTACGACTGTTCGGTACAAACCCGGCAAGGAATTTTTCCAGAAGTTGTCGCAAAGCCTAGATTGGGAATAGAGAAGATGAACGGATTCTGTCAAGGGCTCATCAAGATGGTGGTAAGAGAAGAAAGGTTGTGCTGTTTGCACCTGATTACACAGCCATCTCCGGGCATCTCGGAGTTGAAAAAACCGCGCCCGGATTTTATTGTTTGGATCCTTCATCTGCAGAAGAGCTAAATTTTATCTAAACCTAGAGCCGGGATATGTGAGTCCACTGAAGTTAAAGCTGCTATCGTCATCACGTTGAGCTTTACTTTCAGACTTTTCGTGCCGCCATTTATATGCTCGCAGCCACAATACGAGCGTCGAGCGACGATGTTCAAAAAATCCGCTGCAAGTCCATTTCGCCTCGTATTATTCCATTCCATCGTATGTCTCAGGGTACATCATGCGCCCCATAAAAATCCATCGGTTCCACCTCGACACGAACCCCATTCCTCCTCAGCTCTTCGATCTCCTCTCGGAACACCGTCTCGGAATCGAACGGTGACCTTTCATATAACGTGACCCCCGCCAGCCCAGTCTTTGGCGGACACCGCGACCGCAGCATGTTCAAACTGTCTGCCGTCGCATCTACCCCGATATGCCTCAGCTTCGGCAGCGTTAGCGAATGACAGGGATGGAATGCCAGGTTGTGTAGCAGGCGCTTAACGTCCGACGAGGCTTCCTGCCTTGGCGTGGTCCAGCGCAGCACCAAGGCATCGAGGGCATATAAGCCCTGCAGGAGTTCGATCATCGTATCGACGTCGTCGGTAAAGTCAAACTGCAGTCGGAGCGTGGTGAGCACGAAGAACGCTGATCGGGCGCGGAAGCTCGTAAATTCTTCGTTGTCCCACGCGCGCTCGTCGTCGTCGGAGAGCGAAGTTATCGTGAGGTCCTCGAGCTTGGGGGCGGCGAAGTACTCCCAGAGGCCGCCGTGTAGAACACGAAAGGTGAGACTGAGTTTCTTCAGAGCGAAAAGGACCGGTGGAGGGGGGTTCGGGCCGAGCAGACTCTCCACGGGCCCGTGCTCATCGCAAAAAAGGGAGCAGTCGACGACCTGCGACAAGGAAAATTAGCCACATAACACCGCCGATACCACCACGGATGGCTCTCGCACCTGTGGACATTCCCGGAAAATCACGACACACTCGTCGCTTGCCAGCCAGACGTGCGTCACATGAATAACCGTCAAGCGCGCTAGTGGGATACCCCAGGTATGCAGCACCAGGCCGGGCGAGTTCAACGGATGCCAGATCGAATCTTCCACTCGAAAGTCCGTCAGCTGTGGAGCGTCCGCGAAAAAGGCGGACACGGTGTCGGGGTCGGCGCCGTCCCACAGGGTTTCCGCCGCCCTAAAGAGCGGCTTCTCAAGCACGAACAGGGTGCGCAGCCGGTCGAAAGGGAGCGTCGGCCGATTCAGCAACGTTGTCGCCCCATGTGCATCGAGGGACAAGTTCAGGGTGGTGATGCGGCGGGAGTAGGCGGTGAGGAGCTCAACCAGAACATCCCCGCCAACATCGTTATTGTCGGTAAATTGGAACAAGAGCTCTCTCGTCCAGAGTTCTGAATGCATATTGACAGCAGGGCCAGGAGGTCCGAGAGTTTTTCGGGAGTCGCATACGGGTCTATATCGATGATGTAGTGGGTCCACAGATTTTTGCGGCCATGTGAGATGTTACGCCATAGCCTGTTGACCTGCGATAGGCATAATATGGGGCACGGCAACTCGTATTGCGGTACGGGCAAAATGATCTCGCTGGCGTCCCCGGCGCAGGTGTCCTCAACGATGACAGAGAGGATCTCCGGAGGTAGATTGTTTATAGCGCATGGTGTAGGCACAGACATCGCGTGGACCGGGTTTGGCATGAATGTGTCGAGAGGCGGATAGATGTGGATATTTGACAGAACGGACGAGTTAAATAACAGATTCGGTCCCACCGACTTGAATCGCAGAGATAGCCGGAACAAAGAGCAAAAAGATTGGAGTTAAATCGCGCCTCGTTTTCTGCGAAACGTTTTTATGGCGCAAAGAGAAGTACCGTTTCAGCGAAACGATTGTCGGATATGGGTACAATACAGACGAAGGGCCGAGACGGAAACAAAAATGAACAAAGAGCCAGGCAACGTGTCTCTTTGTTCTTGCTGCAGAGTCAGTACCAGTACCGTTGCAGCCGGCTTAGGGAGACGGTTGCCATCGCATGGGAGGACCAAAGGAATCTTCAGCTCGGCTCCCACAGACTTCCACTCAGTAGACTGGCCACCTCAGGGACCGCCGCTTCTCTTACGTAACACCCCTGTTAGGCCATTTAATTTGTATGACAGCAAATGGCCTAACAGGCCCGCCTCCGCCTCGGAGGCGCAACACTTCTATTATGTCACCTGCCTTTTCTGGTGGCACGAGCCACTTCTCGGCGCTCCTGGCCATCCCAGGAGCCTCCGGTTGGATTTCGTGTTCATGTCCTGGGTACAACCTTGCTTCCACATTGCATCCCACGTATTTATGCTATGACTTTGTCAAATTGCAAGCCTCAGCATGCTCCCAATTTGCCCACAACCATGTTAGAGGTGAAACAGGCACCTCCGGAAATTTCTGTTCCCATTCTATGCATTCATTATTCACTTCCATGCTATACTAAATATTGGTAGCGTACCTCGGATGAAACCAAACCTCTTCTTCCACTCCATCCGCTGAGACTAGCCCGCTGAAGATGATGCAAGTGCCTCCAACAATTATCTGGCAGCCTCCCAATAGCACATCCCTAGTTCTGATGGTATGTTGACCGCCTACATTGTCATCAGATTCAGCTCACTTGTACAGCACTATCAATGGTAAAACAGGTGCCTCCACTAATTCCTTCCGGCCTCTCAGGGGCACATCCCTTGCTTTCTGTGGATTCTGACGACATATATTGTCCTCAAAATTCAATCGAGCAGCCTGCCATGCTCGTTCTGCTTATACAGCACTGCAAGAGGTGCCTCCGCTCATTTTGTCACTACCTCTTGGGAGTATATTACTCACTTCTGCGGTGTTCTGATACAATGTATTGTCCTCATGTTCGATCAAAAACTTTACTAGGCCCTCGCTTTGCCTAGAGCCCAGTAGAAGTAATGTAGGAGCCTCCGATATTCTCTGGCCTACTCCGAGTCTCTGGATATACACTCTACCCTCCACAGTGTGTTAATAGGTAGTGCATTTCACTTGTGTTCAATATAAACCTGCAGGGCTGGTTCAATTTAAAGCTAGCCCTGCCACATCATGTGCTCCTCTCCACCTTTGCTTTGTCCTTTGTATTGAATGACCAGTACTCAGAACCGCCCCTAATTAGTACTTGCATTTACTACATGTCTGTTCAACTATCAATATTCAGTACTTACAGGGAAAATGGCAGGCGGAGGCTCCGGGAGAGGATGCCACCGGAGCCTCTGGAATAGCACAAGAACATGACCGGCCATTGAATGACTGGATTTTGCTTGAAAAGTACAAGAAAAGAACAGGTTCACGCCATCCTTCACCCAGGTGAGACGCGGACCTACCCGGGCCGGAGCCGCGGACCGAGTTTGATGAGCCAATCAGAGGCTGAATAAAGCTCCTACCTTGAAGAATTGCATGCTACGTCCCCAATACTGGTCTAAATAGCATGCTTAGGGAATCAAATTGGTACAATACATTGCCCCACCAATAGCAAATGAAGATGTCTTGAATTATTATAAGATTACTTTTGTGTGCAAAAATGCGCACCAAGTTGAACCAAGTTGCACACTTGGATCCGGTTCAGATCCTTCGAATGTCAGGTTCAAGATCTTATAAAAAATAACAGAGCCTCTGGACTATCCATGTTGACTCTAAATTTGATTCTGATGCCTTTCTGACCTGTTTCTCATGACTATTCCCGAGCAACGATGGAATGTTCGCAAAACCGAGATTTATACAGATGCTGATTGGTCGATCAATCGCGGCCCGCCTTCGGGCCGTGTGAATCCAGTTGAGTGCGGCACAAAGATGTCCGGAAACAAGGTTGTTTTTGCTTTGGTTTCACTCAATGGCTTCTCTCCCAATAGGGGGTCACATTTCTGCCTTGCCGGAGGCTGTATAAATAATGTATCTAAAAACTCGGAGCCTCCTTCATCTTGCTATACTAAGGTCAGCGGGATTGAGGTGCGGATTTGACTCAGGGGCAGAGCTACCGATGATTTCAAGGTGCATAAATTTAGTAGGTAGTGTCTAGTTGAGGGAGAAGAATAGCTGAATCAATAAAGCATAGACCAGAAGGTGCTGAGCTGGAGACCGTAAAGACAGGTTGAGTTTCGAGTCAAATATGCTCACAGCACACTATAAGACTTCATTTTTAAATATAGGGAGTGGACTATCGGAGGCACCGACCCATCCGGCGGAGCAATAAAAGCGGAGGGGGTTCATGCCAAATGTTTTGAGTTGACTCCAAGTAGAAGATACCTGCTTGTCGTGCCGTGGAAGTTGGAACATGTACGGAGAAAGAGACAAATTTAGAGTCCATCGGAGGCACCTAATTCTCCTCTGCTACCGTTAGAAAGGCAGAGTGAACTGTGCTAACGGACTTTGGAAGACCATATGCCAAATACACATGCTCATCATGCTGAGGAAGTCAGAACATACCGAGAAAGAGGCAGGGCCAGATTTAGTCGGAGGCACCTGCTTCACATTTGGCACCGTAGAAGAGAGGCCCAGGGGTGTGGCGGGTTTGGAAACTAGTACAAAGGCAAGGTACTAGGGCAATGTCCTGCGGAGAGACAGGATTCATGGCAACAGAGCTAGATTATGAAGTATCGGAGGCACCGATATCCCCATGAACCAAGATTTATAGGGAAATTCAGGCTGTGGTAGGAGTTTGTACCCAACCTGAATACCAACGACCTACTTGCCTTGTTGTATAAGTTTGGAAATGGCTGCACAGGGGTAGGTAAAAAAATTCCGGAGGTGCCGACATCAGCTTTGGTTCGCTAGTTCAATCGAAGAGCAAGTGCGGCAAGGCTCAGAAACTCACACGGTAGAAGCAGAAATTCAGTGACAAAGAAGCTGGAGGAGGCAGAGGCTCCTAGAGCATTGGCAAGTGGCTCCTGTAACCAAAAAGGGCAGGTGACATCATAGAAGCGTCCCGCCTCGGAGGCGGAGGCGGGCCTCTTAGGCCATTAGCTGTCATACAAAACAAATAGCCTAACAGGGGTGTTACGTAAGGGAACCGGCGGTCCCTGAGGTGAGACTGGCGGGATGTCGACCGAGGTGTGCTGAAAGAACAGGCTGGTAGGAGTCTTCACAAGCAGCGATAGAGATCAGAGAATGGAGAATGGAGGATAGAAAATCGGTGGGCAGGAGCTAGGGCTGAGTGCTGAGCGCTGAGCTTGTTGAACGGCGAAGCTTTGAAGTTGGGCGGATGCACTGCCGGAGAGCCGAGAGACATCATGATGAACAGCGGCACATCGGCAGACAATAGGACGGTCGCCTCCTCGAAACAAACAAAAAAAAATGTAAATTTAACAAAGGACATCGAAATCTATGGTAGGTAGGCAAGTAAGTAGTCGTCTGCATGTCGCGTATCTGTGCGCCTCTTCGATATTACTCTTTCTTCCTCCGCCACGCTGCAGTGTCTAATAAATAACCCCTCCCCGCAGCCTCCCTCACGCGCTATCGCCATCCACCACCACCTTCTCATTGTGGTGATGATGCCTGTGGTCGCCCTCCCGTCCGCCCGCCAGCGCCTCGGGCCCACCCGAGCCCTCCAGCTCGTGCTCGATCTGGATCTCCTGCTCCAGCCCGACGTAGTCGTACGCGTACTCGCCCATCTCCGCGTCGTCGATGCCGAGCAGCTCCGCCTCCTCCGAGGCGCGCAGGCGCAGCGTGGGGAGGAAGTGCATGATCCAGAGGATGATGGTCTATGCATGCATTAGCTCGTACACAGGGATAGAGGAAGACGGAACATACGGTCATGACGAAGCTATACGACAGACTCGCCACCGAGTCCGCGAGCTGGTACGCAAGCTGGATATAGTGGTGGTCGAGCCACCCGCCCGGGATCGCCGTCGAGCCGTCGTAGAACTGCACGTCGCGAAAATATCAGTTTCATACATACTACAGGTTGGGGCGATAGAGAGGGAAACGCACCGCAACCCTGCTCTGTGCGAACAGACCCGTCAACAAGTTGCCCACAATCCCGCCGACGGCGTGCGAGGCGAAGATCTACGCCAGCGAAAATAAAGATCAGCATCCCAGCATCCGAAAAGGTCAAGTCCAGGAAAGGAACAAAAAGGCGCGGAGAAACGATGGATCAGTGGACAATCAAATATGCGCGGAGAGGCCGCATCGAGACCCGTTATCGCCGTGCGAGCCGGCGTATCGCGAAAACACACGCCCGCATGGCGCCCCTCGGCGCCATGCGGGTGTGCGAACGGACGCGAGGTGCAGTCAGGAGGCGAGCGGGCGCCGGGCTGCGTCTGGACAGGAGCTCCAGGCCAGACGAAAACGGGAGAGGCCGAAGTGCAGCGTGCCAAAGTCGCGTAAAAGCGGGAGTGCAGCGCGTCAAGGGCGCGTACACACCATCTGCGACCGTGACGGAAGGGTGACCAGCCAGCGCCCGTCCCTCCCGAGGCAAATCGTGCCGCCGCCGCCGAACTCCCCGTACGAATAAGAAAGAAACCCGACAACACCAAAAATACCAAAAACGCAGAAAAAGTAGACAGACAGAAAGACACGCACATCGAGCGTATCGTCGTACCCAAAGATGAACTTGAGCTGGGTCGCAAAGTTGCAGCAGGTGCCGGCCATGAAGCCGAAGAGGACCGAGGCGGCTGGGAAGGACAGTCGGTCAGTACGAGGCGGAGTGGACACGATGAGAATAGAATGAGAATGAGAATGAGAATGAGAATGAAAGATGCGCGGGACGAAGCGCGAGGGGAGATGTTTACGAGGAGCACGATGAGTCTGCCCTCGGGAATGCACGAACAAGTCCCAGAGACGAGCCCGCCACAACCCGCGACTCGAGAGTCCAAGGCCAACTATGGTGGAGCGCCAGCCATCATCCACCAACGCGAGGCGACGAGCCTTTCGGCTCGGCGTTGTATCAAGAGCGCACCGACACCACGACGAGCTCCCGGTTCGAGTCTTTGCCTCCGCCAAAGACAGCGAGCAGAGACAAGCGGGCGCCAGCACCCAAGTCGACGATGCGGCACCAAAGGAATGGAGTGGAAGCGAACAGAAAGCCACTCACGCGCCCCAACGTACCCGCTCGCGGGCGTGATCGCCACGAGGCCCGCGACCGCGCCGGAGCAGAAGCCGACGGCGGACCATTTGCGCTCGAGGCGCCAGTCCTGGGGGTAGGTCAGCGATGTGTTAGGGGTAACGAGGCAAGAGAAGAAGGCGGAGGAGGGGGATGGGTGGAGAGGAGGAGGCGGCAGCGGGGGAGAAAGAGAGAGAAAGAGGGAGGTGTGGCAAGAGAGAGAAGGCGGGGAGCGCAGGGGAAGGCATGGGGCGACACCGAGACCGGCACCGACGACGGCGCCAGCAGGACACAAAAGCAAGCGGGCGGCGCGCGACGCCGTTCCGACTTGCCTACACCCCCATTGCATCGAGGGCCGCCCAAGCGCCGCCAAGCGAAGCACGCGAGATGGCGCGATCCTGGCGCGGCCCCACACGTCTCCCGTTCTCTCTTCCCTCCATCTCTTTCCCTCTCTCTCTCTCTCTCTCTCCGCTCCCCACCCCACCCCGTGCTGTCGCCCCCCAACCAAACCAAACTCGCCCCATCCCGAGCCGCAGCCGCAAGCGCGGGCAAAGCAAAACTCGACATCACACCTCGTCCCGTCCCTCATCTCTCTCGTATACCACACACGCCACACATCTCAGCGCAAAAAAGTAAAGGCAGCCACGCACCCAGAACATCCACACGAGCCCGCCGACGCTGGCCGCGAGGTTGGTGATGATGCACGCGTTGGCGGCGCGGAGGTTGGCGGAGAGGGCGGAGCCGCCGTTGAAGCTGGGTGAGGAGGGAGGGTTAGCGAAAAGGGAGCGGGGCGGCAGGGAGGAGAGTGAGAAGGGAAGGGAGGAGATGCAGAGGAGAGGATGGAGGGAGAGCGGGGAGCGGTAGACAGGACGGGTGGACGGCAGGGAGGGAATCAGGCGATTGACTGGGAGCGGGTGGGATTGGAGCGGTGGAGAACGAGAGGGTGCAAATGCGGGATGAGGCGGAAGAGGAGGGGGGCGGGCAAGCGACGCAGAGCGGGTCAAGGGACGACGGTGTCGTCTCGGGATTCCGCAACGTGCCTCGGAGGCGAGCTGGGCGCCATTGCGCAGCTCGACCTCGGCTCCCGCTTTGACCCTCCCCGACACAAAAACATGGTACGATGCACGATGTAACGATACAAGGAACGCAAGCAGAGGTAGACGTAGGAAAGGAGGACGAGACGCACCCGAACCACCCAAACCAGAGGAAGACCGTCCCGAGCACGACGTACGACGTGTTGTGCGGCTTGTACGCGAGTCTGTGTGGGTGCGTCAGTACGAGCACGAATGTAGCTAGCAATAAAGTAATGATTATGGAGGGGGAACGCCACGTCCGTGCAGTCGCGTCGCGTCCCTCGTAGAATAAACTCAGACCCGCCCACTCACCTCGCACTCCCCCACCCCGTGCGCTTCCCGAGGTACACGCTGATCGCGAGCGCGGCGGAGCCGGAGGAGATGTGCACGGGCGAGCCGCCGGCAAAGTCGAGCCCGCCGAGGACGAAGGACCTGTCGTGCGCCGTCAATCAGCTCTCATCGGAGGAGGCCAAATACCGAAACCAAAACAGAGCGCGACGTACCACCCATTACTGTTCCACGTCTACAAATAAATCCCAAATCAGTATGGATTTTCGTAGATAGAAGCGGGTGAAGCACGCACCCAGCAGGCGATCGGGTCGTACACGAGCGTGCTCCACGCGAAGACGAAGAAGATGAGCGGCCAGAGGCGCCCGCGCTCCGCGACGGCGCCGATGGCGAGGATCGGGCTGTGTGAGTAAGGGCTTTAGCGCGCACGCATTAACCGAGAACAGCAGAGTGGAGCACGCACGTAATCGCGGCGAACATGAGCTGGTAGACGCAGAAGACGATGCTGGGGATGCGCGAGGACCCGATGGAGGGCCGCTCGAGGACGCCGCGGAGGGCGAAGTACTGTGTGCGGGCGCGCGTCAGTCGTCGCTGTCTCGGCGCTACACATGAACGCAGACACGCACCTTCAGATCCCCAATATACGCGCTGCCGGTCTCGCTAAACGCCAGGCTGAACCCCCAGAAGAACCATTGGAAGGACACGACCGCGACGGTCATCATGCTGAGATATATCATGCTGAGCGCGTTCTGCGGGTGCATTAGCCTTGTTTTCATTTTTAGATTTTTGAATTTGAATGGGCAACGCACCTTGCGGCGCAGGAGGCCGGAGTAGAAGAAGCCGACGCCGGGGATCATGAGCCAGACGAGGGCGGTGGAGGTGAGGACCTGCGAGGGTCAGCCTCTGCTACATTGCAGAGAGAAGGCCGCACGCACCCACGCAATATCGCCCGCATTATACACGACGAGTGTGCCATCGCTCGGGTCGACCCAGTTGATGTCGCCCGAGGCGTCGTACGTGATGTTGAGCGTGCGCGCCGCGAGTTGGTGCAGGTACGAGTTGGCGGTGTCGGCCATTGTGTAAAGGCCGAGTGGTAAGCTTTAAAGTGTAGAGCCTACGAAGCAGCCTAGCCTACAGCACATCAGCCTCGCCTCGCCCCCTCCTCCTCGGCTTGCACAAAACTCCATCAACTCACCTAACTTTCCTTCACTTCACTTGACGAACGACAAAGAGAAGAAGCAAAGAGGAACCACCGCCACCCTCGCATTTCGTAACCCTCTTATCTCCCCTTCCCTTGTGCGTGCCTCTCCAACAGTCATTCCAAATCCCCGCCAAGCGCTAACGGAATCGGAAGGCACGCCAGCTGATTGGACGATAAGTCCAGAGCGGGCTGATACGGCTGATTTGATTGATTGACAGGAGGAAAACAGCGGCTGCGCGCGAGTGGCGCGTGTCCGAACGTCCGATACCGTCGTATCTTAAGTGCGCAAGTATTCTGGGCTAGCGCGCAACAGCTTACAGTACTGTACAGCGTCGGTGGCGCGTCGCACACTCGATTTTCGGTGCGCAGTTGATCGCCGCCGTCATCGTTGCCACCACTAGCACCGACATCCGCATCGGCGAGACGTCCGACATCTCCGATCCGCCGCGGGTTTTTCCGACGTTGCTCAAACATTCAGCCGCCGTCGACGTCTAGATTGGCCCAGGAACAATGGCATGCCGCATTGACATCGACAGCAGGCCGCCGACGCCCGACGGCCAGCTTACAGTTCGCCCAGCTCGACTCCACAGCAACAGTGGAGTTGCCGCGGCAATAACCAGCCCACAATTAATTCAATGGAGCGGCCCGTTTCTTGGCGTCAACGTTACAGCACTCAGCCCCACACAAGCACCGCTAAAGACTCATTCATTCAATAAAGACTAACTAAGGGAGCTGGGGCTCCGCGGTATGCCGTATCAAATTTGGGAATATTCTTCTTCAAGTGGTACTAAACACTGTACCTGGGTCGCACGACCCCGCATTCACACAGCCCCGCGGTTCCATTTCTCATGGCCATGCTTACACAGTACACCGTGTCTGTCAATGTCCATCAACCTTCTGGACTCTGTTATCTGTGATGAAGTAGAAGCACAAATCCGCTCGCTCGTTTAGCTTAAGGTAGCGACCGTGACAGTTGAGTCTCAGCCCTCCACCAAACTCCCGTGGAACGATTCCCAGAAAAGAAAAAGAAAAGAAAAAGCGCAACAAAGACGCAACAGTGGAACCCGGGGAGTCGAACCCCGACCTGCCGCCCAATCGATCCAAGTTTCCACACCGAAAGCGGCCGTGCACCGTACACCAGGTCCCATTTCCCTGCCTTGTTCTTACCTACTCTTTATCAAGTCTTTTTCGACTGCCAGCCGGCAGAGCAAAAAGTCTTTGCTTGCCCCGTATGGGGACCCGGGGAATCGAACCCCGGCCTGCTGCTGCAAGTCATTCTATTGGGCACCGAAAGCAGCCGTGCACCGTACACCAGATCCCATTTCCTTCCTCAGTTCTGTACTGTACCTCAATAACCACTCTACATTTTGGCCGAAGAATGAGAAGAAAAAAACAAGCTGGGACCCGGGGAGTCGAACCCCGACTTGCAATAAATATAATGATATTTGCCAGCTTACGGCCCACAGCCGTGCACCGTACACCAGATCCCAGTTCTTGGCATTGTTCCTACCTACTCTTTATCAAGTCCTTTTCGACTGCCAGCCAGCAGAACAAAAAGTCTACCAACTGTCCTGGCATGGGGACCCGGGGAATCGAACCCCGTCTCGCTGCTGCACCTATTTATCAAATTTGATGCTGATGTGATCCTATCGAAGGCAGCTGTGCACCATACACCAGGTCCCAGTGTACTGTTTCAGTTCTGTACCTCACTACCTGCAATATATTTTGGCTGAGTCGAGAAAAATATTCAAAAGGAAATGGGGGATAAAGGTATTGGGGCCCGGGGAATCAAACCCCGCCTTGCTGCATATACTGCAAACTTCTCTGGGATCAAAGGCAGCTGTGCATCATACACCAGATCCCATTTCCTTCTTCTGTTATGTACCTCACTACCTGGGATACCTTTTGCAACCTGGGTAAAAAGGGAGAAAAACACACAACAAGCAGGTAGCGGGATCCAAGGAATCAAACCCCGGCCTGCTGCTGCAAGTTCTTAATATACCCCCCACCGAAAGCAGCCGTGCACCGTACACCAGGTCCCATTTCCTCCCTCTGTTCTGTACATCAACAACCACTCTACATTTTGGCCGAAGAATGAGAAGGAAAAAACAAGCTGGGACCCGGGGAGGCGAACCCCGACTTGCAATAACTATAATGATCTTTGCCAACTTACGGCCCACAGCCGTGCACCATACACCAGATCCCATTTCTTTGCCTTGTTCCTAGCTCCACATTACACTTTATCAAGTCTTTTTTGACTGCCAGCCGGCAGAGCAAAAGTCTATGATTGTCCCGTATGGGGACCCGGAGAGTCGAACCCCGTCTCGCTGCTGCACCTATTTATCAAATTCGATTCTGATGCGATCATATCGAAGGCAGCTGTGCACCATACACCAGGTCCCAGTGTACTGTTCAGTTCGGTACCCCCACTACCTGCAATATATTTTGGCTGAGTTGAGAAAAATATTCAAAAGGAAATGGAGGATGAAGGTATTGGGACCCGGGGAATTGAACCCCGTCTTGCTGCTGCACCTATTTATCAAATTTGACCGTGACATCGAAGGCAGCTGTGCACTATACACCAGGTCCCATTTCCCTGCCTTGCCTTGTTCCTACCTTTTCTAAGTTCTTTTCTTGATCGAGTCTTTTTCAACTGCCAGCCGGCAGAGCAAAAATCTACGATTGCCCAGTATGGGGACCCGGGGAATCGAACCCGTCCTGCTGCTGCAGGTGCAGAAACTTATACAGTGAGCAGCTATGCACTGTACACCAGGTCCCATTCTGTGCCTTGTTCAGTCCTGCAGTGTGCACTACACACTCTGTTTTTCTTTCTCATTCTTCTGCCAAAAATGCAAACTTCAAATGGCCGATTGGGACCCAGGGAATCGAACCCCGTCTCGCTGCTGCACCTATTTATCAAACTTGATCGTGACATCAAAGGCAGCTGTGCACCGTACACCAGGTCCCGTTGCCTTCCTCTGTTCTGTACCTCTCTGCATGGGATACAATACATTTTGGCTGAGTTGAACGAAAAAGAGAGTGGATCAGGAATTGGGATCCGGGGAGTCGAACCCCGCCTTGCTGCATATACTGAAAACTTCTCTGGGATCAAAGGCAGCTGTGCACCATACACCAGGTCCCATTTCCTTCCTCTGTTATGTACCTCACTACCTGGGATACATTTTGCAACCTTTGGGTAAAAGATCAAAATGCATCACAAGACATGGAGTGGGACCCCGGGGGAATCGAACCCGGGCCGGCCGCTGAACACCTTCGAGGAGTAACACTTAAAGTGCGCAGCTATGCACCATACACCAGGTCCCATTTTCTTCCTCTCTTCTGTACCTTGGTTAATGCACTATGCACATTTCTTGGCAGTTGTTGAGAGAAAAAGGAAATCAGGAAGGACCCCCCGTCTTACTGCTTGGATCCATTCAATGAATTATTTACTGAAAGCAGCTGTGCACCATATACCAGGTCCCATTTCCCTGCCTTGTCCCTACCTTCTCTTTATTGTGTCTTTTCGACTGCCAGCTGGCAAAACTTGGGCAAAACTTGGGCAAAAGAAAGGCATATACCACAGCTTATTGGGACCCGGGGAATTGAACCCCGTCTGGCTGTATATCTATTGCATTTTTTTTCGCAGATCAAAGACGGCTGTGCACCATAGACCAGGTCCCATTGTCTTCTTCAGCTTTTTTACCTCAACAAACACTCTACATTTTTGGCAAAGTTGAGAGAAAAAATGTCTGGAAACCAACCTCATTGGGACCCGGGGAGTCGAACCCCGACCTACTGCCAGCAAACATGTTACTTTGCACCATTGTATGGGACCAGCTGTGCACTGTATGCCAGATCCCACTTTCTTCCTCTGTTCTGCACCTCAATAAACACTCTACATTTTTGGCCGAAGAATGAGAAGAAAAAACAAGCAAAGGAACTGGATGGGCCGGGACCCGGGGAGTCGAACTCTGACTTGCAATATAAGCATCTTCGCCAGCTTACAGCCCACAGCTGTGCACCATACACCAGATCCCATTTCTTTGCATTGTTCATAATCTCACTTTATTGTGCCTTTCGACTGCCAGCGGGCATGCAAGACTTGATGCAGCCGGAATGGATTGAGTCGCACGAATATCCTGACGGGTTCGGGAAACAGATTGTATTTGTGGTAAAGACCCAGTAAATGGTCTATGCTACGGACTCTGATCGACAGTGAAATTCAACTATCAATTGAGTATAAGCCCAAGCTCCTTGAAATTCAAAGGAGCTTGATAAGGCAGATAGTCTGCGAGATTTCTAGCACCGGAAGCGTTCAGTATTCAAAGGCGGTGCTTACCTTTGAATCTTGCAAGTGCCCTAAGCCTAGTTATGCTCGGAGTTACTCGACGAGGTCTCGGAGGGTACTCGACGAGACTGGATTGCCAGGCGAGGCGATGGTGGGAAGTAAAGTGTAGATGATCATTTCTCGGCTCGTGACTTCTATGTAACGTGTGTATAGTACGTAAATAGAGTCCGATAATCTTGTAACTACATCGCAACCGCAAGTACTCGAAACTACGTGAAACGGATCGGTACAAATACAAGTATTCGTGTATGTTTTTGATAGATTCCTTACAGGGCAAAACTTGGGGAAAAGAAAACCATAAACCAAAAGGCCGACTGGGACCTGGGGAGTCGAACCCTTATCTGCTGCTTCAGGTTTTTCGAAACTTTTTCCAATACCGAGAGCAGCTGTGCACTGTACACCAGATCCCACTATCCTGCTCAGTTTTGTACCTTATTAAATACTCTACATACTTCTTGAAGTTGAGAAAAAAAGAAGTGGAGGAGTCAGTGGGAGCCAGGGAGTCGAACCCCGACCTACTACTACAGGTTCCAGAAACTTCAAAGTGAGCAGCTGTACACCATACAGTGCATACGAGGTCCCATTATTCTTCTCTGCTCCTACCTTCCCTTTATTGTGCTTTTTCGACTCCTAGCTGCCAAAACAAAAGTCTATGACCGTCCGGTGATGGGAACCCAGGGAGTCAAACCCCGTCTCACTGCCGCACCTTGATGCAAGGTCATTTGGAGCAGCTGTGCACCGTACACCAGATCCCACTTCCTGCCTCTGGTCTGTATCTTACTACCTAGGATACATTTTGCAAATTTGGAGAAAAGATTTTTAAAAAGTGGTCAACAGGGGACAGAACACTGGGACCCAGGGAGTTGAACCCCATTTTGCTGGCCAAATTGTCTATCGAAAAGCAACAGAAAGCAGCTGTGCACCGTACACCAGGTCCTGTTTCCATTCTCAGCTCTACACCTCACTACATGGGATACATTTTGGCACAAAAAAAGAGAGAAAAAAACCTAGGGTTGGATGAGTTGGGACCTGGGGAATAGGGGTGCTCAATTCTTAACTCACCCGTCCCGTCTCGTTGAATAATCAATTAATATTGGCTCGGAACAAGCAAACTTCAAACTCCGCCACATTGCAAGGCAACTTCTCACTGTTTCCTACCTCTAACATGCTGCTCAAGCCGTGAAAATGATCAATAAATTACCATATAAGTTCCTGGGCCAAAGATGTGCCCAGAGAAAAATTATATGACATTTATTAACAAGCCAAAAATGTCGGGAAGACAAACAGAGTGCAACTCGATGAGATAATTTTTTCTTTGCCCACGATGGATCCCATACCGTCTATAACACATTTTAGCTCTGCGGCACTACTCAAATTCGGTGAATGTGGGGCAGAGGGCCGGTCAGTGGGCCGCCGGAAATGCATAGGCTTCGCGGAGTTTGAAATTTGTTTGTTCCGAGCAAATATTAATTGATTATTCGACGAGACGGGACGGGCGAGTTAAGAATTGAGCACCCCTAATCAAATCCCGTCCTGCTGCAGATGTTGCAAAATCTCCAATGGGGAGAAGCTGTGCACCACACCCTAGATCTCAATTTGTTCTCCTGTTGTGTACCTTACTAGATACTCTATCTTTTGGCAGAAGAATGAGAGAAAAAAAGATCAGCAGTGGAGCTGGATCGGGATGGGGAGTCGAACCCCAACCTACTGCTGCAACCGCTGTTCTTACTTTAGTCTGTGTACTCTAGCTCGACAGCCGAGAACTCCCATCGAATGAACGAACATTCCCAAAAAAAAAGGACTAAACAAAAAACTCCGAAGATCACAGGGAACCGGGACAAGGGGAATTGAACCCCATCTCGCTGCCGCACCCATTGATTAAATTTGATATCGAATTTGCAGCTGTGCACCATACACCAGATCACATTCTGTGCCTTGTTCGGTCCTGCACTAAACACTCTATTTTTTTTCTCATTCTTCTGCCAAAAATGCAAACTTCAAATAGCCCATTGGGACCCAGGGAATCGAACCCCGTCTCGCTGCTGCACCCGTTGCTGAGATGTGATATTGAAGGCAGCTGTGCACCATGCACCAGGTCCCATTCTTTGCCTTGTTCGGTCCTGCACTAAACACTCTGTTTTTTTCTCATTCTTTCATTCTTCTGCCAACAGTGCGCACTCCGTGTGGCTGATTGGGATCCGGGGAGTCGAACCCTGTCTTGCTGCATATACTGCACACTTTTCAGGGATCAAAGGCAGCTGTGCACCATACACCAGATCCCATTGCCTTCCTCTGTTATGTACCTCACTACATGAGATACCTTTGCAACTTTTGGGTAAAGAGAGAAAAAAAAGCATAACAAGAAGGTAGTGGGATCCAGGAATCGGACCCCGGCCTGCTGCTGAAACATCTTCGAGGAATACTTAAAGTGAGCAGCTATGCACCATACACTAGGTCCCATTTCTTTCCTCAGTTCTGTACCTCACTGGGTAGGATACATTTTCAATTTTGGCAGAAGAATGAAAAAAAAAAAAAAAAACGAGGGATTTGAATGAGTTGGGACCAGGGGAGTCGAACCCTGGCCTGCTGCTGCAAGTCCTCGAGCTGTGCACCGTACACGAGGTCACATTTCCCTCTTCCATTCCTTCCCTTTATTGTGCTTTTTCGACTGCCAGCTGGCAAAACAAGAATCATAGACCCCAATGTGTATGGGGACCCGAGGAGTCGAACCCCGACCTGCTGCTTTAGTTTCTCGAAATTTCGGCACCGAAAGCAGCCATGCACCATTCACCAGATCCCATTTCTTTGCCTTGCTCCTACATACTCTTTATCAAGTCTTTTTTGACTGCCACGCTGGCAAAACAAAAGTCATAGACTGTCCGCTCATGGGAGCCCGGGGAATCGAACCCCGTCTTGGTGCTGCAGGTTCAGAAACTCTTAAAGTGAGCAGCTATGCATCATACACTAGATCCCATTACCTCACTCAGATCTTAGCTGCATTGAGTACTTTACCTTTCGGCTGAGTTGAGGTATAAAGATCAAAAAGAACCCGTACAAAGATATAGAGTGGGACTCAGGGAATTGAACCCCGTCTCACTGCAGAATCTGGCCGTCTCTGTTGCTGAGTCAGCAGCTGTGCACCATACACCAGGTCTCATTTTCTTCCTCTGTTTTGTACCTCTCTGCATGGGATACATTCTGGTAGAAGAATGGGGGGAAAAAAGATGGAAAGATTGATTGGGACCCCCATCTCGCTGCCGCAACTTGATGCAAGGTCATTTGGAGCAGCTGTGCACCATACACCAGGTCCCATTATACTCTTCTGTTTTGTACCTCACTGCATAAAATACACTTTTGCAAGCTTTGGGCAAACATATAAAAATATGCCACAAGAAAGGGAGTGAGGCCCCGGGGAATCGAACCCCGGCCTGTTAATGTAATATTTTCGTACAAGAGATTGGATTGAAAGCAGCTGTGCACCATACACCAGGTCCCTGTTCCCTGCTTATTTGTGCACTTCACTAAGTAATCAAATTTTGGCAGAGGAATGCAAAAAAAACAGAAGAAAAATGAGGCATAGATTAGTTCAAATTGGGACCCGGGGAGTTGAACCCCGTCTCACTACTGACGGAACTCGATGAAATACTTGAAGCAGCACAGAGAGCAGCTGTGCACCGTACATCAGACCCCATTTCTTTGCCTTGTTCCTACCTTCACTTCATCGTGCTTTTTCGACTACCAATCAAATCAAAAAAGAAATTAGAGAGCTTGAGCCCAAGCGGCATGCCGCTTTTAGGTTGTGCAAAAAGCAGCATGCCGCTTTTTTACAACTTTTGTGTGCACCTCAAACTCACACACCCTGATGCTCTTGCACCTTGTTAATGCCCTTTAGAGGAAAAAAAGAAAAAAGCAGCATGCCGCTTTTTGCAGAACCTAAAAGCGGCATGCCGCTTGGGCTCAAGCTCTCTATTCAGAAAGGATGTGTTGGGACCCGGGGAGTCAAACCCTGGCCTGCTGCACACATATTACTTCGCACCAGTGTATGGGGAACAGCTATACACCATACACCAGATCCCATTTTCTTCCTCTGTTCTGTATCTCTCTGCATGGGATACATTTTGGCTGAGTTGAATGAAAAAGAGAGTTGAGCCGAAATTGGGATCCGGGGAGTCAAACCCTGTCTTGCTGCATATACTGCACACTTTTCGGCGATCAAAGGCAGCTGTGCCATACACCAGATCCCATTTCCCTCCTGGTCAAAAAAAGGAAACAAAAAAGTGTGATTCTAGGAATATTGGAACCCAAGGAGTCGAACCCCGTCTCGCTGCAGATATAGGGTTGGGTGTGATTCAACAATCAAGACAGCGGTGCACCCTACACCAGGGCTCATTTCCTTTGTTAGTTAAATCAGATATATCTGGAAAAGTTAAAAAAGAAAAAAACACAGGGGACTCTAGCATTGGGACCCGGGAAGTCTAACCTGTCTCTCTGCTTGATCAAAATTGACAGTATGTATACTTGGCAATTCCAGGCAGCTGTGTACCATACACCAGATTCCATTCTTTTGCTTTCTACCTTCCCTTTATTTATTGAGAATTGGAACCATTACCATCACCACCAGTGCCTCTATCAGCTACACAGAGGAGATTGGTTATTGATGTGTTATTGGTGGGTAAAGTAGATACGTTGTTGTATGTGAACCCACAATCTAGATGCTTGACAAATATTTCAAGTGAGAGTGCCCTGCTACTGAAACATCTTTGAGGAGGGATACTTATTGCAATTTTCAAAAATAATGTCCTCCACCGAAAAAAAAAAAAATTGAAAGTTTGGGCTCGGGTCAGGACAAGCCGTGGGTTCGAGCCTCAGTGCAGCGGTCTGTCCGGTGTGTCACAGCTGCTCACGGCACGCCGATGATTCTTATTATCTAACTGCCAACAGCAAAACCTATCATTGATTTGGTCAAGAAAATTGCAAAGCTCACGTTGTTTCTCCCAGAGACTGTACCACTTGCCACAGTCTGAGGAAGATGATATTCCCTGTCGCATCTTCGAGCTGGAAGTTGAAGACGGCACGGTCGCCAGCACCTTCAATCACCGAGTCAATATCTTGTTCGGAGAGCATGTTCGCGACTCTGACGGCCGCCTAAAATACGTGCGACGTGGGAACCTTGGCATGGACTGTGTTGTGAAATACCTCGAGTCAATTCACTGGGAGTCCGCGAAGATTCCGTTTGACCTTGCTCGGGGAAAACTGGCGAGGATCACAGATGAGTTAGGCTATCTGTGGTGCGTGATTTCTGATTTATTATCCTCTCAGTTCTCACACGAGATAGTGGTGGTGACCGGGAACCTACGAAACCGGCAGGGAAGATCGCGGATCCAAGGCCGTCATTTACTAAGGACACTGGATACGAGAAAAAGATGGACGGTGAGTCACCCAATATTTATTTTTCTCACCGATTCAAATGCGGCACCAGTGTTCTTCGCGGCATCCACCACCACCAGAAGAAATCCAAGTTGGAGTCCACGAACGAAACTGACGACTCTGAGGACGACTTCGATGATGTAATTGAGATCGACCGTCCAGATCCCCCGGCCATGAAGGATACTATCTCTCAGCTAGCCACATTGAAGGTATGAATTTTGCTCAGGCCAGTATGAAATTGAAGGTTTTCTTCCGTTCAGCTTATCGCCGCGGTAACTTTGCGTAGTAGTCCTGTACGCCGAGCTCGCAATTGTCAGAACTGTCAACTGTCAGAACTGACAGTCAGCCTGACAATTAATAATTATTTTCTCCAAACGCTAACTGTCACCGGACCCTAGAGCGCCCCGGGTCGCATTCATTTTTCTCTCAGTAGAAAAGCTCAGAATACACTAAATGTACAATATGATGGGCAGAGCAGGCGGAAATAAATTTATCTCGCTCTTCCAACACTCTGAAAGCAGAGAAAACGGTTAGGTCGAAGCTTTCGACTTTTGTGATGAGTGACTGATGTGTGACAGAATGCGCTGACTCTTCGCTTCCACTCTCGTCTTGCTTTCACTCTCCACAACTGGCAATCTTCGTTGTTAAAGATAGCCGTCTGTTCCCAGCTGCCGCGAGACGTTCCCGAACCAGAAAGAATGTTGTTTGTCGTCCGTAGTACAAACCCAGTACAAAGTAGCGTCAAACGAGTGAAGAAAAGCCACGTCACCCTCCCGCGAGGCTTTATACCGCCCCGCGCCTCGCAGCGCGCACCCGAATACCGCCAAATTCTAACATTCGTATCACTCTGGCCAACCCTATCCTCAGTCGCACTCCTATCCAGACTACTTCTATTCATTTACATGGGCAACTGCCGCATCCACGATGACTCTGAACGGATCGCGCTCTAACCCGTAAGGTTACGGGGACGGTTTGATGCCCTAGTCAATGATGGTGCAGTTTTGTGTCCGTAGTACTTTCCTCACAAAGATCGTTCCATTTCCTCACATCGAGTGGAATTGTTTACTAACTATTACTGCAATCGACATTGAAATTGACGATAACAGGATTGGAATATTATACTTAGTCTACAGCCCGACACGCACCAACTCGCGACCGGCGGTCTCCAAACGTTCCAACCTCTTGATCAGCTCCTCCCGTTTTCCAGCGACACTGGGGCTCTCTTGTGCGAGCTCACGGCAGATGCGCAAACCCTCAGGACCATTGACCCCGAGCCCGCGGTAGAGGGTCGGAAGTAAATCGCGCCCGACGCCTCGTACGAGTTCATGGTCGATAGCGAGCGGGATGTTGTCTGCGATCCTTTTGTATGCGACTGGCATTCCAACAATATCAGCATACTTATTCAAGATGAAGAGATCCACACCCACCCTGGAAATACGCACGCACATCCGCCATAATGTTCAGGGCAGGGTCGAATCGATCGGGCGGGAGGAGCTTGACCAAATTCCCTGCGGTGACGGTGCCGAGCCCGATGCCCGCGAGCCCGCTGAGGATCTGTGCAATTCCTGTGAGAGGGAGACGGTTGCCGTGCTGATCCACGGTCGCCGCGCCTGGCTTAAAAGAGGCAATCGTCTGTGCAAGAACAGGGTTCTGCCTCTCCTCACGCGCACTCTTGAAGTGCGAGAAGAACTTAGACTTGTAGTCTGCGAGGGTAATGTGCATTGAGAGTCAGCGGTCCATCGTTTTCGAGCGCGATCAGCTTGGCGATGAGGCTCTGTGCGACCTCGGCGCGTTGGGTCATGTGGTCCTGAACGAGGATCCTGCGTGGAGGTTAAGTGTGATACAGCATTCACGGAAAAGACGCACATTATGCGCTGCTCCAGCCCCCCTTGGCCAAATGATGAGAAATGACGGGTAATGAGTGCCTTCACGTGTTGTGTGAGCGTGCTGTGGACAATGCGACAGAGGACTTGGGCGGGTGCAGCCCATTTCGCAGTGATCTCTGTAATGAAAGACTTCTGCACTACGAATGGATAGTGGCCCGGCAGTTCACGGGTGCGTGCGCTGGGAAGAGAGAACGGATTAGACAACAGCACACATTGAAGGCAACAACAACACATACTTATCTGCACGTTTCAACACCGCGTCGATGAAGATGGGCGCTGTTTTCTCGGCGTGCGGCTCTTGACCCCCTTCGCCGTCCTCATTTAAGAGGAACGCAGGGTCCGGGAACGGTTCGACGTACGCCGTGAGGAATTCCACTGGTTCTTCAAACGGTCGGAAATCTGGCGCCGTGTGACGAATCTCGCGGCGAAATTGCTCTTGCGCTGGACGTATACCCTGCAGTAGCCCTTCAGGGTGGTAGACACCCTCAATGATGTTGTTAAGTTCCGCGATAAATTGATGGAGCATGGACACGACCTCGCCGACGGGGTCGCTCGAGGGTGGCTTTGGAAGCTGCTGCAATCCCGCGCGAGTCTTCTGTATGGTGTTTTCGAGTTCGATCTGGATTTGCGGCAAACTATAACAACATATAAGTAGAAGAATTTAGTAGAGCAGAAGATACTTTACGCACCGCTTCGAAATGAGGTCCGAGAGGATCGAGCTCAGGCGATCGATAAGGTTCGTGGTCCGCAAATATTTTTGATACATTGGATCAAGCTTGGACCACGGGGGTGTGTGAGTGAAGAAGTCGTTTTCGCGTGCGCGCGCTTCCGCCCAGGTGATCCGTTGCTTCAGATCCTGTGAGCTGGGCTGCTTGACACAGTACCAGTTGTTTTCGAGCGTTTCCTGCTCATTGCGAATGAGGGGCAGCCAGTTCTCTTCTTCGCCTTGAGGAATTCTGCCAACCGCAATATTGTTAGAGTGATGCAACCAATGAAAGAAGATAGGATCACCTATCAGGCTTCGTGAGCACGCCTGAAATGTAATAGTCAGACTGAGTCAGAGGGGCGGAGGAGAAAACCATACCAATTGTGCGTTTGCCCTCCGGATCGTATTTTTTAGTGAGATGATGAGCGCCCTGATTCTCAAAGTCCGCTGCAAAAGCGGACGATTAGTAGAATGAAAAGGAAAAGCGGCAAAGTGTTTACTTTCACAGGCGACGGTCAGCAGAATTACGCAACTCGGCTTGGATATGTACGATGTCACCAGACTCTCCACCATCGCAATGTCGCGTTCGTTGCCTCCCCGGCTCACGCTCGCGATAAGACCTATGGTATATGTCAAACGAGAGTGGTGAGCGCGAATATTCTATCACGCACCGGGCAAATCCACAAACGAAAGGTCAGCGACTTCGGGCCCGCTGATCTGCAACGAGATATAGTTGGTTGAAAACGAGACTTCGGGTATATCGTCCTCGTCCTCCTCCAGGAAGATTCGAGAGGGCTTGCTCGGGCTGAGGATGGCGCGCTGCGCGCGACGAATGCGATCTTCGACCTCAGCCTTGTCGAAAATCGGATCGCCGAAAGCCTCGTTGCGCGGCTGGCCGAGACTTTGGCCATTCTTGTCGGTGATGAAACGCAATTCGACGATGCATTTCCAGGCCGCGTCGGAATGGGAGAGGCGGCACTCGGTGGGGCAGCTAACGATAAAATCAACGCCGGCAATCGCAAGCATGTACAACTTGAAAGGGGCGTACCGGGTGCATGTTCCCGCCGCGCGGGGCAGCGTGATACCAGAAATGGATTCGATGAGAGAAGACTTGCCGGCGCTTTGGGAACCGATCACGGCGATTTGAGGAAGGTCGATGTCGATTTGGACACTGGGCGCAGTGGACAGTCAGTATTTTTGAGCGCGGTAATAACCAGTTACGACGGACCCAGTATTGTGCAAACGGTTGACGAGATCCAGCATACGACGACGACCTTGCGACAACGATGGGTTAGAAAGGCCGACCCCATGGTCGCTCTGATGGTTGTCCGTCGAGGGTGGGGTGATAGAACCGGAAGAATCCAGGTCGGGGGAGAAAGATTGAGGTGTAAACATGGTGGATGCAGACAAGACGAGAGCGAAATGTCCTCACTTATATACTGAAACGGCTATCAAATGATATTGGTCGAACAAAGGGCAAGAACAAAGGCAGGACAGCGGGCATCAAATCTGTCGTTGCCGAACAGTTGAATAAAGACGAGCGCCCCACGTAAAGCTTATCCTCTTTTGACGTTCCAGATATTGGTGCCTTGCAGGGTTCCACGGCCCCCAGAAAAGCAAGAGGAAGAGAACGGTGACTGCATGTCGTTCCTCGAGACTGGTGGAGATGATACGGCGGTGAACAGGTTGGGCAACGAGCGCTGCCGACTTCTAGGCCATAACACGACGGACAATCAACTGTCACTTGCGATCCGAGTTTCCGCGGTCATCGAAGTGAGGTCTGAACTATCATTTGGTTGAATCCGACCACTTACCCCTTTAGTCGAACTTTCGGATTTTTCCGTGGCCACGACGCAGCCTCATGTTTTGGCGGCATTTCCTTTTCGGTACAGGATGTGAAAATAACTCGGCCCGTTTCTTGGCGCCAACGTTACAGCAGGCCAGCCCCACCTCGGTGGTTTCTCCGGATGAATTATTCTGGAGCCACTCTGTGCTGTGTGATCAAGTTTGGGAATATTCTTCCTTGGGTGCTCTACTTATCTTGGTATTACTGTTGTACCTGGCTCACACGCCCCCACACCCACACAGCCGCGCGGTTCCATTTCGCATGCCACCATCCCACTGTGCTTTCTATCAACGTTCTTTTTCTTCTTCTTGACTCCGGTTATTTTTGATGAATCATAAATCCTCGCACCTCATCTCTGTTCTTATTTTAGTCTGTGTACTCTGGCTCGACAGCCGAGAACTCCCATCGAATGAACGAACGTTCCCAAAAAAAAGGACTAAACAAAAAACTCCGAAGATCACAGGGAACCGGGACGCGGGGAATCGAACCCCGTCTCGCTGCTGCACCTATTGTTTAAATTTGATACCGAAGCCAGCTGTGCACCGTACACCAGGTCCCTTTCTGTGCCTTGTTCGGTCCTGCACTAAACACTCTGTTTTTTTTCTCATTCTTCTGCCAAAAATGCAAACTTCAAATGGTCAATTGGGACCCAGGGAATCGAACCCCGTCTCGCTGCTGCACCCGTTGCTGAGATTTTATCGAAAGCAGCTGTGCACCGTACATCAGGTCCCATTCTGTGCCTTGTTCGGTCCTGCACTAAACACTCTGTCTTTTACACATGGCTGATTGGGATCCGGGGAGTCGAACCCCATCTTGCTGCATACACTGCAAACTTCTGGGGGATCAAAGGCAGCCGTGCACCATACACCAGATCCCATTTTCTTCCTCTGTTCTGTACCTCTCTGCATGGGATACATTCTGGCTGAGTTGAATGAAAAAGAGAGTTGAGCAGGAATTGGGATGAGGGGAGTCAAACCCCGTCTTGCTGCTGCAATTTGTTCCTGCATTTTCATCAAGAGCAGCTGTACACCAGAGCCCATGAACTCTTTCCTCTGCTGTGGACCTCACTACCTGGGATACATTTTGCAACCTTTGGGTAAAGGGATCAAAATGCACCACAAGCCATGGAGTGGGGCCCCGGGGAATCGAACCCCCGGCCTGCTGCTGAAACACCTTCGAGGAGGAATACTCAAAGTGAGCGGCTATGCACCATACACCAGGTCCCATTTTCTTCCTCTCTTCCGCACCTTGGTCGATACACTATATACATTTCTTGGCAGTTGCTGTGAGAAAATGAAATCTGGAAGGAAAAATCGGGTCCTAGGGAGTTGAACCCCGTCTCACTGCTTGGATCCATTCAGCGAAATATTTACTGAAAGCAGCTGTGCACCATATACCAGGTCCCATTTCCTTCCTCTGTTCTGTACCTCACTACATGAGATACCTTTTACAAGCTTTGGGTAAAAAGAGAGAAAAAAGCGCACGAAGGCAGTAGTGGGACATGGGGAATCGAACCCCGTCTCGCTGCTGCACCTATTTTTCAAATTTGACCGTGACACCGAAGGCAGCTGTGCACCGTACACCAGATCCCATTTCCCTGCCTTGTTCCTACCTTTCCTTTATCAAGTCTTTTTTGACTGCCAGCCAGCAGAGCAAAAGTCTATGACTGTCCGGTAATGGGAACCCGGGGAATCGAACCCCGTCTCGCTGCACCCATTTCTTGATATTTATTATTGAAGGCAGCTGTGCACCATACACCAGATCCCATTTCCTCCCTCTGTTCTGTACCTCAATAAACAGTCTACATTTTTGGCAAAGAGCGAGAAAAGAAGAAGCAAAGGAGTCGGATGAGCAGGCAGGGAGTCAAACCCCGACTTGCAATATAAGCATCTTCTCCAGCTTACAGCCCACAGCTGCACCATACACTAGATCCCAGTTCTTCACATTGTTCATAATCTCACTCTAAGTATTGTGCCTTTCGAATGCCAGCCGGCAAAACTCAGGCAAAAGAAAACCATAAACCGGCCAAAAGAATGACTGGGACCCGGGGAGTTGAACCCCGGCCTGCTGCTATAAGTCTTTGGAGTCATCGGTACCAAAAGCCGCTGTGCACCCACCATACACGAGATCCCATTTCTTTACCTTGTTCCTACCTTTTCTTTATTGAGTCTTTTTTGACTGCCAGCCGGAAGAGCAAAAGTCTATGATCGTCCCGTATGGGGACCTGGGGAATGAACCCTGTCTTGCTGCTGCAATTCATTCCTGCCGTCAATATCAAAAGCAGCTGTGCACCGTACACCAGATCCCATTCTGTGCCTTGTTCAGTCCTGCACTAAACACTGTCTTTTTCTCATTCCTTCATTCTTCTGCCAAAAATGCGAACTTCAAATGGCCGATTGGGACCCAGGGAATCGAACCCCATCTCGCTGCTGCCCCCCATTGCTTAAATTTGATATCGAATTTGCAGCTGTGCAGCGTATACCAGGTCCCGTTTCCTTCCTCTGTTCTGTACCTCTCTGCATGGGATACAATACATTTTGGCTGAGTTGAATAAAAAAGAAAATTTAGTAGGAATTGGGATCTGGGGAGTCAAACCCCGTCTTGCTGCATATACTGCACAATTCCCAGCGATCAAAGGCAGCTGTGCACCATACACCAGATCCCATTTCCTTCCTCTGTTATGTACCTCACTACCTGGGATACCTTTTGCAACCTGGGTAAAAGGGAGAAAAACACACAACAAAGGCAGTGGGACCCCGGGGAATCGAACTCTGGCCTGCTGCTGTAAATGCTGAGAATCCCCCAGACCAAAAGCAGCCAAACACCATACACCAGATCCCATTTCCTTCCTCAGCTCTTACCTCACTGCATGAGATACCTTTTGCAATCTGAGTAAAAATGGAGAAAAACAGACAAGGCAGTAGTGGGACATGGGGAATCGAACCCCGGCCTGCTGCTGAAACACGTTCGAGGAGGGATATTGAAGGTGAGCAGCTATGCGCTTGCTATGTACCAAACACCAGGTCCCATATTGTCCTCTTCAGCTTTGTACCTCAACAAACACTCTACATTTCTGGCAAAGCTGACACTGGGGGCAACAAACAACACATGCAGAGAGGCCACATGCGACAAACACATGTGGTCTGCACTTGTAATAAAGACTGTAGTACGGTGTACACCCCAATACCCAATTTGCGGAAGGGTGGATGTCCCTACTCCATAAGAAAAATGACAAGCAAAGAATCGGAAATTACAGGCCAATCAATTTACTTAACATAGACTACAGAATCTTCACCAAAGCCCTGGCAATCAAGCTAGCAGAGACGGTTCCTTCCATTGTTCACCGCGACCAAGCCGGTTTTATTCCAGGTCAAAGCATTTTTGGATTGAGTCAATAATTGACCATTCTGAACATGAGGCGAAGGGGGAGTGGTAGTCGCACTCGATCAAGAAAAAGCCTATGATAAAATCCTGCACGGTTACCTCTGGAAAACACTGGAGAAAGTGAACTTCCCAAACCATTTCATAAAGACGATTAAGTCCCTGTACGAAAACACCTACACAGCATAAACAGTGAGAAAAGCTCCCACTACCGGGTGACAAGAGGAGTCCGCCAAGGCGACCCTATTTCGAGTCTTGCACTGATTTACTTGTATTTCTTGTCCACAATCTATCCTATGGCACCGATTTACTTGTGTTTCTTGTCCACAATCTATCCTATGCCAATTTCAACTTGAAAGTATGATGGGCAGATCCTGAGCTCTCCCAAAAGCCAACGACTCAACACTTCAAAATGAAAAATCACTTGTCTTTCCTGTACAATATGTATATCTATCTATTTGTGCATGTCCCGCCCTCTGCATCCGCCTTCAGCGGGTACTTTGCCTGGCCATTGCCTTTGTCACCTGTAAGCATAAACAGTGCCGGTACCGAATTGCACGTATACACTGTATGTGGTGCACTTCTTCCTATTCTGCATCTGCTCCGTGTTCCTATGGTCCTCATGCCTGCTCTGCGCTTGGGTCCTCCTGCATCGCTGCTAGCCTACACTGACCCATTTCTGCTGACCCGGCACCTGTCCAATGTGTATCCTGCCCCTGCCAGCTGAGCTAGCACAAACACCATATCACATACCTAGCATGTACACACCAACTGACTCCGACACGGCAGACAGCAGTGTGTTTATGATTCCGTCGCTCTACAACTACTAACTAAATCTACCCAAGGCGCTTTGCATGCCCTCGACTCAAGTACTGTGCACAACAAATTAATTGGTACTCGTACAGGCATGTGCATGTGTCGGCGCAATACATGTTCTGCAGCATCTGAATGCGGGTGTGCAGGTCTTTCCCAACTTGCTACGTGTTACTAGTGCCACCTCGTGGCCTTCTGAGTGTGGTCTAGCCAACATGTAGAGTTGGTGGGATCTTGAGATTGGGACTGCTGGTGATGGCACACACACATTAATTTTATACATTTTTTTTTTTTACTCACCCATGTGGCAGCTGTGTTAAGTAGAAGGAGCAATGGATACACATACTATGGGGAAGAAAAAGTTCCCATGGAGTGTTGGAATCAAAGTAACCGCGGCCTTGACTCAGGAGATAGCAGAAGACCCTGGGAAACATGCAGGGTATTCATTCGACAACTACAAGATATTATACATATCTTGTCAGAAACCAATGTAACTAAGTGAGGCAGTAAGTAAGGCACAAACCAAGCAGAACATGATAAATGCAGGAACCCAACATGGTAGGACATTATTGCTTTGCTATTCCAGTCAGCGGCATCGGAGATAGCGAGTGACGGACTGAGTGTTATGTTTCCCATGAATGGGAAAACACAGCCCAGGCAGCTACATATAACATGCAGACTTTGGGTTGTCTGATCCCCTCATCTCAAAATGCCTCACCAGCCCACTGCGACAGAAATTCACCTCAACAATATTGTAGCTTATCTGACACCTACCGCAGCACTTCTCAAGGAGCTCAATGATGCATTTGGCTCTCCATTCATCCAGTCCATTTCCAACACTGTTGAAACCTTGATTAGTATAGCTCAGGTTGGAAGTTTTCAAGATATGCACATGTTCAAGTAACTAACACAATGCTATAGAATGTGAAACACAATAAAAATCAGTGTGCTCAGCTGATGGAGAACATTCACCAAGTCCTATATGTAATCATCAATCTTTATCTCAAGTCTGAAACAGCTGGCTCCCTAGATCCTGCAATGCTGGATCACATTGGGAAGTTCATGGGGCAAGTTGTATGTATTCACAAAAAAAACCTGTGATCATAATTCCTCTGTAGGACTCTTCACAAGATATGTACATTTGTTGAAGCACAGCAAGATAGGAACAAGATCAAATACCTGTTTCATAATAATGAGATGCAGAACCTGCTCAAAGATTGTCATGTGGAGTTGGACCAAGCTGTTGAAGTCTTTGCAGTATGCACTATTTAAATTCTCTTGAAGGAGATCGATTCACTGCTCTCAGATCAATACCAGGCCTGCAATGACATATGACATTGGTGAAATGAAGAAGACAGCCAAGACCATGCATGAAGAGTTGCTTGAATTGATTCAAACACTGTCTGATACCAGCACAAGCTCAGATGGGTCATCAGTATGTGCATAGTCAACCACTTCCACACCAAAATAAATTGGAACCAGGTTTATCTGGGCACCAGTGACTTGAAAAATAGGTATACATAAAGAAGGTTTACTGAAGAATGTATACTTACACTTTCCTCCAAGCCCAACTCATTCTCAATGTTGCCCTCCAAGCCCAAGATGTTTTATGGTCGGGAATCAGAGCTGGACCATATCATGAAAATGCTTGCTCAGAAGCCAGCCAGAATAGCCATTCTTGGAGGAGGTGGAATGGGGAAGACAAGCCTTGCAAGAGCAGTCCTCCACCATCCAGAGACTTCTGCACAATTTGAATACAGATTCTTTGTCAGTACAGAATCTGTGACTACTAGCATTGAACTTGCTGCACTTATTGGATTACATATTGGACTGGATCCTGGCAAAGATCTTACCAAAGCTGTTGTCCAGTATTTTTCCAGGGCACCATCCTTGCTTCTGATTCTGGACAACCTGCAAACTGTGTGGGATCCAATACAATAGAGAGCTTGAGCCCAAGCAGCATGCCGCTTTTAGGTTGTGCAAAAAGCGGCATGCCGCTTTTTTTACAACTTTTGTGTGCACCTCAAATGCACACACCCTGATGCTATTGCACCTTGTTAATGCCCTTTAGAGGAAAAAAAGAAAAAAGCGGCATGCCGCTTTTTGCACAACCTAAAAGCGGCATGCCGCTTGGGCTCAAGCTCTCTAATCTCAAGGTGGAATTGAAGAATTTCTTTCTCTGCTTACAGATGTGGAGCATCTCACACTGATAGTATGTCCTTTAGTAGTGAATTCAATTTTGTGTGCTAATTAATATCAAACAGATCACAATGCGAGGGGCTGAGAGGCCTGCCAAAGTTCATTGGACCCACCCATTTTTATTACCCTTGGAACCTTTGTCGGATGAAGCTGCACAACAAACCTTCATGGATATACAGGTAATGTCTATGCAGCTGAGGATGTAAATCAAATCCTTGGATTCACAGATAACATGCCTCTTGCAGTGGATCTCATTGCCCATTTGTCTGACTATGAGGGCTTGTCAAATGTCTTGACATGGTGGAAAACAGAGAAAACAGCACTGCTTTCTGTAGGCTATGACCGAAAGTCAAATTTGGATTCATCTATCACACTCTCTCTTTCAAGTCCCCGGATCACATATAACAGCAAGGAATTATTGAGTCTCCTCTCAATCCTACCTGATGGACTCACTGCTGCACAACTGGCCCACAGCAATCTTGCAATCTCCAACATTCTTAGTTGCAAAGCTGTATTACTAGCTACCTCCCTTGCATACCAGGACAGCAATAAACAACTTCGCTCCTTGGTACCTATAAGAGAACATATACAGCAGTTCTTGCCACCATCCAAGGCCCTTATACAATTTGTACAGAGACATTTCTATGCACTTCTGGAGCTATACCGGACATATAAGGGAAAGCAAATCACTCTAAATCTCAGAAATTGGCAAGAGGTCCTGCAACGAGGGTTAGATGATAGTCTCTCAGATCATACAGATACAATCTCCTGCATACTATCCCTGAACTTCTTCCACCAAATGACCAGGTGTGGTACCACAATTTTGATGAATTATGTTCATCCTATGTTGCCTGAGCTTGATGACCAACTCAACATACAATTTATTATTGAGACTTTGAACTCATAAACCTACCCCCCTGGTCTTGATCCCCAACAATTAATAACTAAGGCCCTGTTTGGGATCCCCAGGATGCCTACAGAACATAGATGCGAGTTGCTAATTCGAGTAATCTATTGACTGAGATGGCATATGTTGTAGATGGAGGAACCAAAAGTGTTCGGCAAAGATCATCAACTGTACAGGATAGCCAAAAATGGAAGTAAAGCCGTGTCACGCAATGAGGGGTGCACAATTTTCTTTCTTTCTTTCTTCTTCTTCGCAATGGGTCGCTGGAACAAGGAGAATGAGCTGCCCATCATTATCCTCGACTCTGGATCCAATACCCCCAAAGCCAAGGGCAAGCGTGCCCAATGGAACAAGATGACACTTGGTGTCCTGCTCGACACTCTCGCGCAACAGAAGGCCGCCGGGAATCAAACTGACAATGCAGCATGGAAGTCTGATGCTTGGACCGCTTGCGAGACAGCTTTGGCCGGCACCAAGAGTGGTCCAAATGGGTCAGGTGGGCCACCCAAAACTGCGAAGATGTGCAGTACACACTGGGTCTCAGTACGTCGTCAATGCTTCTTTCCTTCAGGTGTTTGAGGCTGTACATAGGAGAAGGCCGACTACCTTATTGTCAAGAGTCTCCGTGAGAAGTCCGGGTGGGGCTGGGATGATGAGAGGCATTTAATTGTCGTCTCCGATGATATCTGGGAGGAGTTCATTAAAGTGCGTCATTCTGTACTTCCCCTGCCATCCATTGAATCTATGTCTGCTGCTTTAGACCTGTCCGACCAGTGTCAAGAAATGGCACACCAAACCGTACTATTTCTTCGACGAAATGGCTGATCTCGTCGATGGCGGGGTTGCAACAGGCACTAGCTCTTTTTTCGTTGGCCAGGAGCACTCACAGCCTATCACGGAGGATGATGACTTCCCACTCGACCCCGCGCTTCGTGGTGAGGGCGGTATCTCTTGTGCACCGCCATTGGAAGAGCTGATCGACTGGGAAGAGAGCAATAAAGGCTCGGATGATGACGAGCCTGAAGTTATCGCTGTAAGTCCTCTCTTTTTGACACCAAATAGTACTGAGAAAATTTCTCAGGCTCTTCCAAGTTCCAAGAAGCGCACACGCGCTAACTCAGACACATCTCCCACAAGCACTGGGAAGCGCCAACGTACAGATGGCCATGGTCACGGGCGCAAGTCAAGCGCAGGCCATGCCATGTTTGCAGTCTCGGAGTCACTGAAGGAGGTTGCCAGCGCTTTAGGTCATGATCCCGGAGGACCATCTTCCCCTCAGTGGAAAACAGACACTATTAAAGCTGTCATGAAGATGCCACTCCATAACGATGATAAGGTTTGCGCACTTCAGCTCATCCGTTCCGATACCAGTGTCGCCGATGTTCTTCTTGCAATCCCTGAGGACGACCCGATGCGCCAGACCTTCCTTTTGGCGGAAATTGGCAGCAACACAAGAGATTAAAGATTCTCAGACATTCATTCAGTCGTTGCGTATCATATATTCTGTTTAATTACCTATCTTATCATTGTGTTTAATTACCCATCTCGTCATCGTCTATCTCGCCATCGTCTTCCTCTCCTTCCTCCACGTATTTTTTCCACATATCTTTCGCTATACTATCCCTAAATTCAGTTGCACGTTGTTTTTCCGCTGGTGTGACGAAGCGCCCAAGCTCTTCCTCAGGAAACTGCCGTCTTTCATCACCGTCGACCTCCCGCAGTGTGAATGTGGGGTTCCGAGGTCCACCATTCCCTGGGCCATCGTCTGCCCAGTCGTCAGGATCGTGGAGTCGAATGAAGTTATGCAAAGCGGCAAGTGCACAGGGTATTTGTGCCTGTGTCTCGATGGAATATTCAGGCGCAACATTCATCAATCGAAATCGGCGCTTGGTGACCCCAAAGATGCGCTCAATAATGTTGCGAAGACGAGCGTGTCGCAGGTTGGAAAGCTCTTTGTAATTTGCAGGCCTGAATATTGTCAGCAAAAGCAAAAGCTGCAACTGAGCAGTGGGTTCACCGTAAGTTGCCTGACTTCCTCCATTCACCCAAATGATAACGAACCCCACGGTATGGGACCAGAAGGGCGTCACATACAGGAAATTCTGCATCTCCTAGATAGTAAAAGCCAGGAGGTATCGCAAATCCCTTTCGGCATGCATCAGTGAAGACACGACTATCTGCAGCACTCCCCTCCCATCCAGTGAGGAGGAAACAGAACAGCATATTGAAACAACAGACCGCAAAGGTATTCTGTGAAATACGACCTTTGCGACTGCGATAGTGGGCCATATCGATCATGGAGACAAAGCCATCGAGAAGAGTACCATCCACTGCACCAAGACAATGCTTGAAGAATGGGTAGTAGTGTGGGTTGTTGCGTATCTCTGGAGGTATGATGGTCGCATCTGGGAGTTTGACATATTGTCCATAGAAGGCAGGATTAACAAGCATGTCCAGGACGCGGTGGAAAGCTCTGAATCTTGTATTAGCAAGAATAAATAAAGTGCATAGACTGCGAAGCACTTTGAAATTGTGTCTCCACTGCGTTGAAACCGTTCCTGGTGCTCGCAGTTTCCCAGTCCAGTTACTGCAACTCGAAGAAAAATAGCAAGCTGCTCCTCATGAGACAGATGTTTGGTTGGAGAAAATTGTAAGTGGACCCGTAGTGCATGAATGAGCTTCAGAAAGACAAATTTGGACATCCCCATAGCCCTCCAAAAGCGACCAGGATGGCCTTCAAGTCAGGGCAAATTCAGTTAAGAGGAATACAGCTTTTACAAAGCTCCGCACCATCCAGCAGCTCATCCACCCATCTCTGTCCTGTAAGAGCTGACGTGTGCATTGCGGTTCTCTCCAGCAAACCTGCAAGGACGACAGCTGCAGCTGACATTGATGCTACGAGGCTGCTGGCACGCCGGATATGTTCCCGATGCTGACGTTTCAGGCCGTATAAAAACCATGGCTGAGGAGAGTGGGTAGAAATGAAGGATTGGTGTGCTTTGAGCTCAAAGACCTCGTGAAACGCACGTTAAACACGTGTTAAACACGTGTTTGTGGTGCTCCTTGATTACCCTACACGAGGTGTCACAATGTGACTGGACACGGCAAATAGAGGCCGGGTGCCGAAGCACAGCATTTTCACAGGATACTCTTTTGGGATATAGATGTACAGGATCGATCCTGGACTCCATCTAATTACCTGGGGATCCCGAACAGGGCCTAAAGCAATGGTTCTTTTCAAACATGTTAAGAACCCTCATTTAGAATGTAAGACCACTTCTTTCTTCAAGTCTGTTGTCTCATACATCTTCCCTAATGCCAGCACAATTCTATAACACGGCAGGATTATATTTCCTCTACTGCACATCCAATTCATCTCAAGCCGTACCCTAGCAGGGTTCTGGTTTAAACCGCCTCGTGTCCCACGAGACCCCTGGGTTTAAACCGGTTTGAACCATCATGGTTCGAACCATGACTTGTTGTCCTATAAAAGTTGCCTCTAACTGTGTGTTTTGAACTGTGGTTTAAACCATCACAATTCCAACCGTAGTTTAAACCATCACGGTTCCAACCGTGGTTCAAACCATCATGGTTCCAACTCGGTTCAAACCGCTGATGGTTCTAACCGGTTTAAACCGTGGTTGGAGCCAGTTTAAGCCCTGGTTGGAACCGATTCAAACCATCATTCTTTGAACTCAAGATGTTCAAAATGTAGTTTTTTTTTTTTTGTTGACACATGAAAACAAACATAGCTATACTCAATTATTTTCTGCTACTCCAGCATCCCAGTCAATCCTCACATCTGGTCACTCAGATCGGATATGCTGGGCAAGACTAACCCCCGCACTGGGCCAAGTACCTCCAACATCTGCAAAGTTCTTCTCTGCATCCTCACGCATCTGCCAATATATATTTGCAGTCTTCAATGCATAAGCCTGTTTGCCTGGATCATTGCTGTGATCTTCAGCAAGGGTGGTCCAAACAGCCTCCATTTTTGTCAGCAACGGCCCTTAGGTCAGCTGGACCACGTCCACGCCAGACACAACAGCAGTCATTCCTAGGTGTTGAGAGAGAATCCGTCACCGCTCGAATAGCGCATGACTGTACGTCGAGGATCCAAGGGGAGGATGTGGCCAACCAGGCCAGCATCCATAGGTGGTGAGCAACCCATGCTGAAGAACCCGAAGATATTGCAGTGAGAGTACTGCAACTATGCACCAGACCCTAGTGAGAGGAACCTGCTCCGGGTGTCTCAAATAGGGGCTTCGGGTTCTGGATAGGGGGTTGGGGTTGCGTCCCAAGAACCCAAGAGGAGGAACCCGACTCAGGGGTACTCCGAACAGGGGTTCCAACTGGATCCAAGACTGAGGGGTGCCTGAGGGGAATTCAGGTGAACCAGTCTCTGTACAACCCTGCCAGGGAACTAGTGTGATGATCTCTTCCCCATGGTAGGTAAGTGTCTCTCCTTGCCGCTACCTAACGGGCCAGATCCAACACTGCTAGGTCGATATCCCGAGGCAAGAGACAGAGAGTAAGAGTTCTGGTGTTGCCGAGCGAAAGGGGAGTGAAGGCAAGACCAGAACAACGAGATGAGAACAAGAGCACTCCAGGCTCAAGTCCAAGAACCAAGCAATCCAGCCAAAGTAAGGCCTGAGTATAGACGAGGTAGAATCTACTGTACAGGGGAGATTCTACCGAGTTTATATACCTTCTACATAAATTAAATACAATCGCGATCGGTTACTGTATCCAGCATTAAGGAATATTAATGCTGATGCTCCTAGTCCCTATGTGTTATCACCACAGCATCTAGGGGTCACCAAGGAGTCATGAGCATAAAGGAGTCAACAGGTGGCACCCAGGGGACACCTGTCGCCATTCAGGAGGGTAGTCGTCTTGGCAGGGATATCAGGAGTGAATATCCACCAACATAAAGGAGTGTAGTCATGACCCATTGGATATGGTCATCGGCACAAAGGAGTCCGGGTTGCTAGCGCACAGAACCCGGGTTGCGTGTGTATGGCGTCACACCATCGTCGTATAGAGTCCCGGGTTACTGTGATAAGAACCCGGGTGGTAAAGTGGTGAGGAATCCATGTCTGCATGGATACCGAATAAAGGTCCAAGGGATGTTCATGTCCCTGAGGGTCGAGTGAGGGTTGTGGGCCAGGGAATAACCTGATCAAGGACGGGTTATTCCCAAAAAGGAATGTGGTAGAACCCAAAAAGGATATCTGCGATGCTGAGTCAGGGTGATTCATGACAATTTTGGTGAAACCTTGAATTGCTCATCAGAACTCTTGTGCAAGGATTTCAACCTCTTCTTGCCAGTGCTCCATATCTGCACTCCTGCCGTATGGTGGGCAGTTAATGACTATACCTCTTTGCAGAAGGAGGTCGATGCCAGGATGCTGTTGCTCAGAACTTCACCTTGAAACCAACTTGTTCAGGGAGTAGGTTGACCCACCAATGTTTCTGCTCTAGATCCTATTGCATATATCATTTTATCTATGCTATTCTCTTACCTTACCCCAAAGTACTTCAAATAAATGTGCATCTAAATGTGTTCCTAATCAAGTAACAAGATGTTGAGTGAGTGCTCAAATTTGTCCTATATTACTCTGAGCCTTGACTGATGATTTCTGTCTTTTATCTCAGATTCCTATTCTTTGATAGCATGCCATTCACAATCAGAACTCAAAACAACGGTATGCTTCATTCAAACCAAGTACAAGTTCATGTTGCCATTCCCATTCACAGCATTCGCTTGGACTGATTGACCGACTTCATGTTGTTCACACCACTCACTACCTACTTGTCCTCTCTCTCGGGATCTCAGTTTGTTGTCAAAGTCACCATGGTGGTGTAAAGCGTATTTCTGGTCTCAACCCGTGGTGTTCTCAAAATCTTGCTAGAGAACATGTGTCTTCCTTTTGTTTCCCCTGCTTTTGCTCACTCACTCGCAGGTCATTCACAACTCTGTAACATACACTGGGCACGCTGTTACCGCTCTGGACATTGTGTGCATTGAAGCACTCCAGCTGCACACTCTATAGTTTTGGTGCATGGGTTTGTTGTACACCCCCATCTTCATATTTCTATCTCCCTCTGTACACTTGTAATTTAATTTCACTGCCTGCACTCTCGTACACAGGGTGAGACATGGTATGGCTTGTAGTTGGGCTCAGGCTTAGGCGTGGATGCGTGGGTGCTCAGGATTGGGTGTGAGGAAGGGTGTGAAGGGTGTTGCAGGCGAACAAAGTGTAGTCTTATCTTTCTCCCAATGTTATTTTATTTTATTTATTTTTTTCATGTCTCAACAAAAAGAAAATCTACATTTTGAACATCTTGAGTTCAAAGAATGATGGTTTGAACCGGTTCCAACTAGAGTTTAAACCGGTTCCAACCAGGGCTTAAACTGGCTCCAACCACGGTTACAGTAATTGGCAGTACCTAAGGCACAGATTGAAAAAGTTCTGTTTTGTGATGTTTTGGAAGAATTCCTGATATCTCAACAAGTTCTGCACCGATTCACATGAAACCTGGATAGAAATACTCAGCTAATTCATGCCGAATTAGTGATAGAAAGGAATTTGCAAAAATGATGCATATTCAGCAACATTGGCTTAATGGGCCAATTTGTGGATGAATGCAATTTACAAGCATCCAGGCACATCCAAATGATGTTGACCTTTTTCAGGTAAGGCTCTGATACATTCTGAAAGTTTTAATAGATTCAGATTTGCAAAGACCTCAGCAATGGATTCAAATTTCACAATATTTCCTGATTGCAGTGTATTGCTCATTGTCCTCATGTGTTTACAAGCATGATAGATTGAACTTTTGAGGATTATGAATCTATTACAAGTTTCAGGATGTATCAAAGCTTTACCTGGCAAAAATCCACATCATTTGGATGTGTCTAGATGCTTGTAAACTGCACTCATCCACAAAATGGCCCATTAAACCAATGTTGCGGAATATACATCATTTTTGCAAATCTCTTTCTATCATTAATTCGGCATGAATTAGCTGAGTATTTCTATCTAGGTTTCATGTGAATCAGTGCAGAACTCGTTGAGATATCGGGAATTCTTCCAAAACATCACAAAACAGAACTTTTTCAATCCGCACCTTAGGTACTGCCAATTGCTGTAAACCAGTTAGAACCATCAGTGGTTTGAACCGAGTTGGAACCATGATGGTTTAAACTGCAGTTCAAAATACAGTTAGAGGCAACTTTTATAGGACAACCAGTCACGGTTCGAACCATGATGGTTTGAACCGGTTTAAACCCAGAGGTCTCATAGGACACGAGGCGGTTTAAACTGAAACCCTGCTGTTGCTGTCAAGCCACATCATTTTTTCACAAGGCACTAGACTTGTCAAAATTGTGTGAAGACACAAATGAGCAATGCAATGTCTTGCTAAGTATTGCTGAGTTTGAAACCAGTGCTGGAGAGCACCATACTGCCCAAATACATGCTACTGAAGCACAAAGACTGTCCAAACTTTCAGCAAATTTGTTGCGGGAAGCAAGAAGCCTTTGGGTTGAAGCTGGATGTTCCACATGTCTTGGGGACTTAAAGCAGAGCATGGCCCAAATTAAAAAATGTAGAGATTCTCAGTATTTGTGGCTTGTCTGGAGGACAGCTTGATTATTCAAGTACTCTGTACCAAGCAGAGAACCATCTCCTTAAATCAGAATATGCTCAAGCCAGAAACATTTACATCAAAGTAGTTGAAACCAGCTCTCCTGACCAAAATGTTATCGCTTATGCAACAGCACTTCTCAACATTGCACAGATTGACACAAAGATTGGTGTGGATGCAGAAGATGTATACCATGAGCTGGATCAAGCCAGGAAGATTTTCAGCCCATATACTACTTTCTTTTCACTGGAAGTTGTGTACTGTAACATAACTCAGGCCAATCTAGAACTTAGAGAGAACAAGTTTGATACAGCAAAGAGCAAATTCCTAGAAAGTGGGGAAAGAGACAATCAGATTGAATCATTCCATTTGGAAAGGCTGGCAGATATCAGGGCTTGGCCAGCTTCAACATGGAAATCCAGATGGCCAGTAATATACTGTGCATATGCCTACAAATGCAAAGAGAAGGTGGCACTTCACAAGGCACTTCTATTTCTAGGGGATGTGTTCATTGCCAACAAGGATGAAGAAACTGCAACCAATGCTTATATTGTTGCTCTGGAAGGATTCACCTACATGGATATACGCCAGAGCCAAGCGCAATGCATGATACGTCTAGGAGATCTTGCAGAGGGACAAGGTCACACATCAGAAGCAATTGCATTTTTGGGAGGAAGCTCGGCCACTGTTTGAGTGGTCATTGCAGGTCAAGGGATGTGGCCCAAATTGATGCTAGGCTCTCAACAATGGAGAAAGCTCATCAGAAAGCTCTGTTGGAGCTTGTGACTTCATATGCATCTGTTCATTCAGTAGTGGAAGAAACACTGGAAGATGAAAAAGTGAAAAAAAAAAATTCATGACAATCTACCTTCAGCTACAATGTGATTGCATTCTTTTCATTTCTGCCCTGCTCGTTTACCTATCTTGTCTTATATTTATGTATTTCTAAGTCTAGTCTCTTGTATATGTTTCAGTTTTATTTATTTATTTATTTTCACCACATATCACTTGAGGCAACCACTGACCAGACTCTTTTAAGAGGAAACAGGCCTATCTGTTACTACACAAAAGAGGAGCCCCTTATTGGCTTTCTGGACATTTTTGAATTTTCTTCACCTCAACATGTAAAGCTGTATGCAAAAACCGAAACAAAAGGACATAGATTGCAGGTGGTGTGTGGTGGAGCACAGGTTCCTGCTACACCGCCAACTGGACCCAATGGTTCCGCTATGTGACGTTCCATTGTTTGGCCATCAATTTCGCCACATTGTCTACGGCTTGCATCAACCTGGCCGCCACCTGGGAGGGAAATCTGGCGAACCAGCTGGCTGCCATAATCCGCCCAGCTGCTGGCCACCCTTATATCTGGTCGCTCCCCATCCGCCGTGCTATCTGGCCAACAAATGTCGGCTAGCTGGTATCTATACAGTCCAGAATCCCTAGGCAACCTTCTTGCTTATTGTTCTTCCACCCCGTCTGGCTGGCAATTTTCTAGTACAGGCTCTGGCGGAAAAATGTATGTATGCTATTTATTCAAAATCAAAGTTCCGTTGCTCGACTTCTTCATACTCGGACGACTGTAAGAATGATATTACGGTTCACTGGCATTGGCATCGGCCTCCTGTTCTGCCATTGCCTGGGCCCTTGCGGTTTGTGTACGTGCTCTGCCAGACGTCCTCGGAGCCACCGGAGCTGCAGTTGGATCCACCTCCTCCTGCCCACCACCAGCATAATCCTCGTCCTCATCATCATCGGGTTGGCGCTGCTTCCTCCGACGCCGTTTGCGAGGCGGGCGTTCGTCTTCTGAATCATCCGAAGAGTCTTCCTCGCTGCTGCTGCCATCAGCGACTGCACCACCTGCTGCCGCCTGCTCCTTTGCTTTCTTTGTGGCTGCTCTCTTCTCTTGAGCCCGTTTACGCTTCCCGTTTTTGATCTCCCGGAGTCTGGCGGCCTGTTCGTAGTGCGTGGTTTTGCGATCCGAAAACAGGGGGATCGGAGCAACCAGTGTGCGTGGGAGGACTTGTCGCACTAGATGAGCATTGTGGAATCCGTGAGTATTGAGAATGAAGCGCTCAACGGGCTTGTGAATGATGAATTTTTCTGTGATGCCAGAGTCGACCCGTTCCTGCATTCGGGGGCGTTCACCGGTGGCTTCGCACAGCACGTCCGGAGCATGGCAGTCATGCTGAGTATTGTACTGGAATTTAATATCCTGTCCAAATTGTCATCGAACCTGGGTCAACAGAAAAAGAAGAAGCAAACAGTGGGACTCACTCTAGCAGGGACAATGACAAAATTTGTTTCCGATTGACGACGCACCAAGATTGGCATGCCATAAGTATCGTCTCGCATCTCAGAGATTTGAAACACATCCAAGATAATAACCGCTGAGTCCTTGTCCTTGCAGTTATCTAGGATCTCGTCGATTCGACCGGTGATAAGGTTGCCCTGGGAATTTGGATGAATCGGCATAAAAATATTGAGCACAGGCACGACTCACTGTTATCGGTGACTTGGCGAAGACCCAAGAGCCCTTGTTGCACTCATCAAGTGAAGCCGTGATGATTTCGCGACACGGGAACCAGTGAGACGCGAGGTCGTAGTCTCCGTTATTCAGTGCCCGGGCCGCATTTGTTGAATCCAGGGTGACGGGTTTACGAGTGGGTTTGGGGAGCCCTTTCTGCCTCTTCGGCAAAGCCACGAGTTTGACTGAACCTTGAAAACAAGTCAGCCATGAGATTTGTACCCCACTAGGACTTCGAAACCAATTACGCACCTGAGCTCGGAGGATTATATACAGTCCATCCGACAAGTCTTTGAAGCGTGGGCCGAGTCTCGAGAAATGCTCGGACACCTGGGCCCGCACGCTCCCACTCGCCGTCTGTGTTCGGCCACCACCCGCCAGTCAGACGATGCTTGAGGGCCTCTTGGTCTGCCAATTGCAGTGCTATATCCCTACTCGGTGCCAGATGGTTGGAAAGAATGGAGCAGAACCGGAAAACGGCATTGAATGCTTCATATCCCTCAGTAATCATGCCGACCAAAGGCCCGAAGGCGATGACATCTTCGGGTGTGTGTGTGAGAAGATGGAGTTTGATTTTGGTAAGAATTTTGGTAGGGTCGACGACGGCAAACGCGTCCAGAACATTGCCAGCTGCGATACGAAGGTCGGCCTAAAGGAAATTTATGAGCAGGTAATTAAGGCAATGAATGTATCCAACTCACCAGATATTCGTCGAGGTTTTGAATCTCAGGGACCCAGATGAGTGCAGAAAACTCCCCGACCGCCCTCCAGATAGCAAATTGCTCATCGGAGACGAGTCCACGAACATGGAAAATATTGACTTGCGAGATGGTTTTAAATTGGCGTCCAATGAGTGAGTTTGCATACTGCATAATATAGTTCGCTCGGATTGCATGAATACTCAACCCGTCGGTATTGGTTGACTGCAATCTCAGTGAATAGATTTGTTTTTGCGCAGCCGTCCAAGTCGTATGCGAGGAATGCCAGATATACTTGACCACTCCCAGTAAAATTGTGTGGAGGATCTCGACCGGGGTGTCTTTCGTGGGATCAAAACCTACAATCCAATCCAATCGTTGAGCGCCAAACTGGAGCGAGAATTTGTCAGATTAACCTTGCAATGTCAAGAAACCACTGTATATCTTGTCTTCGTTGTTCAAAGTCCACTGAATTAAATCTTTTTGGATATCGGCATTGCTCCGGTCCGGAGTCTGCTCCTTCTTCTCCTTGAATTGGGCAAGAATATGGTCGATCCAATGCTGAGTGTAAGCATCTTTAATGCCTGAGTCCCTCTGCATGTTCTTGATAGGTTGAGCTACACCGGCGCATGCTAATTTGACCTGTTTCTTGAGGGACGTCAAAATATTGTCTTTGTCTCGAGGAACGCCGGGCTGCAACGAACACTGTCAATCAAGTGGTAGGACTGCTATTATCCCAGAACTTACAGAAAAAAGCGAATGAAAACATTCATCCGTCTCCTTGTCTTTGTCGTTCCCCCAGCCTCGCATTTCCGGCAGTAATAATTGCCTTTGGCACCGATATGCCCTGAGATTTCACTCTGCATTGGATTATCAGACGGCCCGGCATTTCCATGGATGCAAAACCGTGTCGTTTCACGTGTCTCTGCATCCTGGACCTTGACCGGATTGGTATGGGTTTCTCTTTATGTCGTCGTCAGTGACCTATTTCTGTGCAACGGCTGCTACTCACTTGATAACGGCCTTGAATGCGGTAAATTGCTCTGTGATACTGGCGTTTGGAGAGGTTGAGACGAAGTGTATGTGATATTCTTGTTGCAAGAGTCTGCGGGGCAGATTGCGGTGGGACATGTAGGCATTCCAGTGCTTGTTCCATGACTTGGAGCGGTTTCCGGAGACATCATCACCGAAATAATCAACAAAACTGGTGTACAGTGGATCACCATCCGCAATAATCCGTTTAGGATTGGGCATGCGGTCAGGATAGCCGCTCTCGACCGTTGCCTCTGCGACACTTGAGTTACGGGAATTTTCTCTAAGTGAAACAACGTACCAGCCCATTTTGGAACGCATGCATTATCTTCAAGATCCAAAAAGTTCGCAGTGAGATCTGCCGCCATAATCAAAACAGTGTCCTTGTCAATTACTCTGGCGACACCCTGATACAAAGATCAGTGAGGAGACTCAATCAAGAGGGCATTTCGACGTACCGAATCATCAACCTCGACCGCAAAAGCATCGGCGCAGATGCTTGCCCCGGAATTTTAACCACCGAATGGGAATCACAAACTTTCCAGTTTTGAGGAGGGCCAACTCGTTGACGTAGAAGTGCGCCCCAAGGTGCTTTGCATCGTACATGGGGCTGAGAAGATCGAGATCCATATCCTTGCGCCACTTTTGAGCGTGCCAGATCTCGCGAATAATCCCGTCTTCTGGTATCTCGGGATAGACGTGAATGAATTTGCGCGTCTCGGGATTTGCCCAATCCTGGAAGGTTAGTTAGCATTTAGGTCTGTGTATATATTAGACTTGAGCATAGGATATCCACCTTGGCAATGAGTGTTCGCGGATCGTTCATGTAGAATATGTTGCCGGTTGCTGTTTTGTATTGCGTGGTCGGAATGCCGCATTTTTCACGCAGCTTCTTCTGGACTTTTCGAAGGTGGTCGAAAGAGGGAACCCCCTGTGTTCCGGACTCCTTGAGTATCCAGAGAAAGACTTTCATTAACGAATTTGAAATCCGCAAGCGGGGGTAAATTATCCAGCGTATCCAAAAGGAAAAACTTGACCGCCAAAGACGTCAACTTTTAAGACTCGCACAAGAAAGAAGAAAGCTCACGAGTTTGGAAGGGTAGGGCCACCATTCTGGATTCTTCTCTTCAGGCCGCTGGGATTCGAAGTCAAGGATGTCTCTGCTGTCCGGGTCGTTGATTGCTGCAGTGTGTGATTGCATATCAATGTCACGTTACCGTGCCTCTTACTGCCACAACTCACCCGCAGCCCGCATAATTTCTGCCAGAAAGGCATCCTCGTCGTCTTCTTGAAGCAACTCCTCCGGGTCGTTACCCTCTCCCAATGAAAACTTGGAACTCTGCGACAGAATTCCGGCATTCCAGAGGCTGTTCGTCTCGTTGCACAAGGCGTTGTACTGCTGCGTTGTTTTATCGATTCCAAGATCGAATCCGGCCCCGTGGAGGTCCATCTCCAGCTCATCCCACAGTTCAGTCTCTAGGGAACTTTGGACACGCGAGGTACGCTGCTCCTCGGGGATCTGCACATCTCGGAGTGCCGAAAACTGCATCTCTGCTTCGCGTCGTCGGGCCAAATCTTCCTGGTGAGTTTTCTCTATTTCTGCTGCCCGAGCACGCGCCATTTGCTGGCTCTGTATTGCGCGAGCATGACCCGCCGACTTCAGGTGGCTGCTAAGGCTTGGCCAGCCAATCCACGCCTCGCTCCTGGTCGGAGAAATTGCAGTGCATAGAAGACACTGAATTTTTTTGCCATCTTGACTTTGCTGAAAGCCAGCAGGGACGACCTTTTCCTTTGCTGTAGGTGCCATGTTATACCAGAAGGTTGGACGCGTCGGTGGCAGGAAAACAATCAAAGTCCGAATTTCCAAACTTGGAAATGGGTGGCATTGCGGATATATAAAGATTTGAGTGCGTCGCATCCTTCTCTCCAGTTCCACCTCCATCTTTATACTCTCCCCCCCCACACAATGAGCCGGTCCTTCCAGGAGCGAATGCTCGCTGTCGCTGCGCGCGGTCCCACCGAAGCAAGCTCTCGCAAGAGACCTCGCACCGCCAGTGATGTCGGAAGGGACGACAACGACATGCCACCGCCAGACGCCTTCTCGTCTCCAATATCCGGTGTGGTCAATCGCAATGCTGCCACCATGGTCAAGAACTACGCAAAGAAACTGAAGATCCGAGGAGAACCATTAACACAGCTCGACACATTCCTGAATGTCTGTCCTCCTTTCCATGTCTGTTCTTCGCTTACATTCCCTAGGACACACAATCTGTTCGCGAAGGCAAGCTCTTCTGTTTGCTCCTCGCTGTGTCGGCAGACATTGCGAACATTGTTGCGGCCGCACCAGCATTTACTGTCTCTGCCGAGCTCAAAGTACGTTGCCACCTCCTTGCCACCCACTTATATCTGAATCTGATTGCTGTATCGTAGCTCAATATCCAGCGCTACGCTATTGCCGTATTCCTCTCTCCCAAGCTCGGCATGTACAGGGGTGATGTTCCTATCCAACATGTCATGGCACGTCCTTTTCTCCTTTACACTGTTCATTCTTCTTACGATTCTGGACAGGACATCATCAAGAAACATCGTTTCGATCTGCCACCAGGCATCGAGAACAGCCCTGCCGACATGGCGAAGATTGAGAAGGCGATCCAAGATGCGTTCACCCAAGGACGCTCTACGTTCAAGAAGAAGGTGCGTCCTCGATTTATTGGTTTTTTCCATCTCTGACCTCTATCCAGTTATTCGCAAGTGTGCGGGTTTGGCGTACGACCGAGGGCGGGGATAAGATTGCCGTTGACCTGCCCGCCGCCGAACATCAAAATCTTTTCAGTCTTGCGCAAGCTTTTGTCAACGGTACCAAATGCCGCATCACAAATGCACTCTGTGGGCGCATTGCCCTCATGGTAAGTCCGTCTACTTATCTTGCCATGCAAATTCTGATTCCCAATTTTCAGCGGAGTGTTTATCTCGAGACCAGCGGGCAAACATTCTGGACGGAGCTCGACAAAGCTCTCGTCTGCATGCGAGAAACATCAAATGGAAGCGCCGAGACAATCGACGAGTACGTCTCATTCTTGCTCTACACTGACCGTATACTGACTGCGCCTTCAGAATGTTTGAAGACCTCATCACAGAGGACAAGGCCCTTCACGGCGCCGTCGACATTGTCTATCAAACCATCAACGACGTCCAGCAAGAAGTGGATGATCTCATCGATGCATCCGCCGCCAATGTCGCCAGTACTCCAGCAGTGGATTTGGATTCGGCTTCGACCTCGGAGCAACCTGAGGGATCTGGGGCCACCTCGGGCAGCCGGAGCGCAGCGTCGGAGGACTAGTTTTTTTCCTAGCCAAATGTACTATGCCACCGTTTATTCCATTGTTTTTCCTTGATTCATCCCATCGTGTGTTCTGTCGTTTGAATGGCCCGACGGCAGCTCCATAGAATTATGGCGAACTGATTCAATAGCGTTCAAAATATATATATCTCTACATGACACTACAAGCTGAGCATAACCTGATTCACCCGCATCTCATGCCGCGGGCGTCTCTGAATCACACCAGGAAGCAGGCACAATTATCCAAATGGGAAAGCCCGGTGGCCTGATGGCAAATCACCAGCCATTGTTCGACCTGACGGATCGAAACCCAGGATGCTGGACAATGGGCCGACCTGGGCCATTGTGGGACAATACAATATGAAACCTGGCTGCCACATTTTAGGTAGGTGGTCGCCAGCTTGATTTCCCATGCTGCAGAGCTGTGATTTTCAGGCGGGTGCCAGCTGGGGAAATTTTGTCGGTGTAGCAGTAGAAGAACAAACAGCACTTGATAGTGATATCTGGGAGAGCAAATACCAAAATACCATTTTGATGATCTTTGATAAACAGTGGTGTCATGAACTGCCTGGGTTCCTCTTTTTCGTGTGACACGTCTGTATATGGGAGCCCGCACTGCCTACAGGTGTTGATGATCCTTTGTTTGTGTTCTGATCAGAAGCTTCACTGCCAAGATCTGAGTGCAAGATGCTGGACTGTTTTCTAGTCCTGCTCAGCATCTATCCACAAATCGTAGGAGGTGGATATTTTTTTCTTATGTCTAGCTACAAGATGTATGTTGCAGTTCAGAAAATACCAAGGGTATAGCCAAGAGGTGCTTGATCGGCAGATCTTGGCAAATAATCCCACGACCCTACCTACCCCCAAATAAGGAAAGTGTTTGGTAGGACAAATAGCGGCAGTATCCAAGGCTGTCAATACATCATTTTTTCGCCTGCCACTTCCCCTCAGAATCAGAAGCCCAACGCGCGTCGCATCTACACATCTCACTCTTGCATAGCTACCACTCAACACCCTGCAAACAGTATGGAGCTCTGTGCCTGTAAATAATGCACATACATCTTGGACTACAAACACGGTTACCACTGCTGAAAATAATGCCGCCGCCCACCCCCCGGCCCGAAAACTCCATGGGGCCATCCATAGGCCAGAAGGGGCGACCTAATCCAAACTCACCAGCAGGGACCTCGCGTTTGAATCGAATTATAAGAAGAGACCCGGCAATGGTGACCCTCAACCCCATCTTGTACTACCAGTGGTTTCTGAGGTTGTATCAGGGGAGATAGAATTGGGCCAACAATCATATTCAGATGTCTTCACTTGATATATATTGAATATAGTGTAGCTATGTTGAAACGGCAAAGAATGTGTACTTATTTCGCGAGTAAAGCTTGCCAGAGTATGCCGAACGAGCCGTTGATGCTGCCAACATTTGATGGCGATGATCTGCGCCACCTCTCGTGGCCAGATCAAATGCCAAGATCTTCCAATCACTCACCTCTTGGGTATAGCCTTACTGTGAATGCGCTGTGAGCTCAATTTTTTGTATCTCTTTAATTCCAACAGACATCTTGTAGCTAGAAACCAGTGATAAAGTTCGGCAGCCAAGGATTGATGTGCCAGGGTCGGTGAGCACCCCGAATTGAGCTGCAAAATCACTGCCATCAGGGTGACACAAATGCGTGACAATAGTGTGACTGGACACACACAAAATTTGCTGCTGCCATTCTAATTGACTTTTGGATGTGTCCTTTGCACAGAGTACGTATCATGAATCACCCGGGTTCTACCTTTTTGCGTGACACGTCTGTATGGATACAGACAAGACTCTCATGATGCTACCACGTGACCTTCTCACAGTTGAAACCTGGCCATGGATTCTAAAGCCGCAGACTCGGGGAGTCTGCACCACAGGATACAGAAGATGTTAGGGGACTATGGACGGATCCTAGTCCCTGGATGCACCATGGATGACACAGAAGTGTACACAAAGTACATGAGTGGTTGCAAAATGATCGGGGTTTGAACCACTGGATACGATGACACTCAGGATTAGGAAACCCGAATGTTGGGTCTCCTAAGTCCTCCGACACCACGGAAACAGACACAGAGGAGTCCAGGAGTATCAGCATTAACACTCCTTAATGCTGTGGTACAGGAAACTGATCGCGATTGACCGCAATCACCCTAATTTATTAGAAGCCTATATAAGCTCGGTAGAATCTCCATGTACAGTAGATTCTACCTCGTCTAATCTCAGGCTTCTACCTTGGCTTGACATAGGCATTGTCTCCATCCTGCCCCGCTTCCTTCACATCGTACTACGGGTTGTATACCTGAGTGGATATCACACCCTCTTCGACTCATTCCGGGTTCCGCCTCGCATCCCAACCTACAACATACGGCCTCCTAGGGAGGACGCCGTACGACTGGTTGTACTGCTTGGGGAACACACGAGCTACTAGTGCACATCGGGTTTATCCTGGTTGGGGTTCTCACTGGGTTACTCGCTGTTTAGCCGACCCAGAGGCCGTTGCTGACATGTACTATGAGTATTTTTGTTTGTCTTTTTACTTGGATTTAGGTTCAGGCACCAGATGCCTCCTTCTTTGTGTACCTCAGAAAATGTTGCAACCTGGCAGGAAGGGTAAATTTCTGGCTCAATCAACTCTGGTTTTCTTCGTGGCTCTTTAGCAATCCTTGCGTCCATGTTTCCTGGGAGAAAGTGTATTTCCCTCAGTCGGGGAATGACAAAAAGAGTGGGACTCGGCTAAGCCTCAGCTAAAGGTCGGAGTGCAACTCGGACTCTTGGCTAAAGCCTATTAGTGTTACTCGCGCCCATCAGTGGGACTCGGCAGATTGGCACATCAAAGATTTAAACCTCCGCCTACAGAGCTCTGAATTAAATCTCGACACTCTAAAATATTTTTTAACAAGCTCCACGCAGGGCCTCCACGGCGAGCGGTCGCACCATGCAGTGGGCCCAGCGGCGAGCGTCAAGGGGGGTCTGCGGGGGTCTCCCCCGTGCCAGATGAATTTTTAAACAGAGAATAAGCTCAAAAACCTCAAAGTTTTGAATAAATATTGAATCACTGGACTTAGACGTGCCGTCAGGCCAAAGGAGGGGGGTCTGGGGGGACACTGTTCCCCCAAGCCATTAACACACTCCCAAAATACTCCAGTAGAGCGAAAATCTGGAAATCGGTGACGTCAAGCCGAGAATGATGTTCTGATGGAAAATGATAAGATTCACATCAACAATGGGACTCGCTTAAATTTGGCGAGTCCCACTCCCACTCTTTTCGTATATACTCCCACAGATTTCCGCGACTATGATATCAAAAGAGAGAAGGCATACTTGTGGGACGCTGTGTCGTACTATAGAAACAAATTCAAACAGTTGAGACCCCACAAGACTTGTTTTCGTCGACTCCTGTCCCCATTAAAAAGTCCAGTTGGTACCTCCGGCATTCGAGATGCCAGGAAATGTATCCATCTCGCCAAGCTCTCCACTGCTTCGCAATCTCAACGTCAAGTTCATCGACTCCATCACTTGCTTCTGGAACTATCTCGCCCCGCATCTTCCGTTCGCACTCTTCCAATCGCAGTACCCCGTCAACCCTACGTGTTGCCTCAAGAACTTCCTTGCAAAGAAGATGGAGTGTATCGTCGATTGTCCACTCTCCTGCGACCCCGCTTCCGCATTTTCCAGCGGAGGAAAGGGAACGTGTACGGAGATGGATGAAGTTGTACGTCTCTCCGGCGAGCTCCTCCTTGTGAAAAGAGAGAATGTCGTTCATGACGTCCTGTTCAAACACAGAAATTATGATCCTGGCCTCTGCAAGGGGAACATTGCGCACACTGATGAACACCGCATCGGGAACAGCCTTGATATACTTGCTGAATGGCAAATTTTGCTCCTTGGTCGCCTTAAAAATCATTGCAACATACGACTCGCTTGCACCGCCCTTGACTCGCAAGTAGCGGGGGCTATAGAGGACGGTGAGAATGTGGAATGATGACAGGGTTAGTGCGGTCCTCACAACTTCGGTGCGAGCCCTTCCAGATAGGTGGCTTTGGGCGCTTCGCGCTGGGAGGGTCGAGGTTAATGGACTGCGAAATGACTCTGGCTGAATCGCACCTGGGAGATGAACATTTGTCTTTCCATCAGGCACCCATTGATGAAGGCTATCCACGGGACAACGGCCATATCCCGCAGAACCTCATTGTTTTCGTATACATAGGACAGTTCCTTCAGGTCGCGTGAAATAATGCGAGCATGCGATTCCCCTGAGATTCGCCAAGGAAGAGTTTGTGCGAGAACTGCACAATCTCTGCACACACAGCTTCATCCTGGATGGAATCGTCGATGAGGAGGCCGAGCGCCGTTACTTTGGCATAAAGAAGCTGTAGTTCGGTGCTCGCATATGGGTAAGCTCGCCTGCTGATACTGCCAGCAGCATGCTCTAACTCGGCCAGGCGTTTCTCACCGCAGGCAGATGTGGGCCCAAGCGTGTAGAGTATCCACTGGTGAAAAAGGTCCCAGTAATTGGCATCATGAGAAGGGGGAGGTTCATAGCGATATTCGAGGTCGATTAAGAGGCGTTTGACGCAGGTGGCGTAATTCGATAATGGAGTTGACATTGGCAGAAGAAAAGGTTAGGAGAACGTCGGTCTATGGGTTGCATTGAAAGGCAGACAATTTATATAGACTCAAGGTGTTGAAATTCCGAGTCCATCGCTCTCTATCTCCGATGCCGCAGCCTGGCACGGCAAGGCAACAACTTATCTGCTATGTTGAGTTCCCGCATTTATCATGTTCAACTTCGTATTTTGCCCCCTTGTTCTTTACTTACGCTCCAGTTGTTCTAATTCTCTCTCTTGTTAGTTATATTGGTTCCTGACGAGTTGTGTATATTACCTACTAGTTTTCGAATGAATCCCCTGCGTGTTTGCGAGGGTCTTCTGCTACTCCTGAGTAAAGGCTGCGGCTACCTTTATTTCAACACAAGGAATCCTCAGCTCTGAGCGCAGTCGACGCTCGACACCCAACCCCGGTGACATTAGGGCTTCGACCCGCATGTTTTACAGGACGGCCATCACAAAAACGGCCATTTCATCCGTTTTCGACGGGATGATTCTCTCTCCGGGGCGATCGCTGAAACTGAGACAGGTTTCAGCTGTGATTAAGACTGTGAGTTTCAATCCTAGGATGAATAATACAGCGAGCTCTATGACCTCACCCGTCACGACCCGCGCCAGAATCTCTTAACCTCGTCTCGACGGGCCGTCGACCCGTCAGCGACGGCGACGGCTCGAAGCCCTACCCGGTGTCAGATGACAGACATTTACGAGAGTCGGTATCAAATCTGGCCCTCCGGGCACTCGTCCTGTGATAGTGATAATGAGGTCTTTGAACACCGTGTTCCCGAATCTTGTGCCCGGGTCCGCTAAGCCTAGGATAACAGCTCTGAATGAGGCTCTGATAGCATTCAACGGAAGAATCTCAAGACGCCGTTTGGATCTGCAGCTGCATGGGCCGGAAACAAATGAGTGGACTCCAAATACATGTTCGGTCCAAGTTCGGTCGCAACGCTCCGAATGTTATCGCATGCGAATCTCTTCGCCCCTTTCATACACCCTCAACCGCAATCCAGAATATAGTCACTCACAACCTCCCCCTGTATTTCGAAGATGATTTGTAGGCTCCGTTCGCCGTCGTAATTCACTCGCTCAAAACTACAGCAGTGAGGGACGAAGTCAACCAAGCCTGCATGGATTCCCATTTCCAGGCGGACGATTGTGAGAGCAGTCGGAGTTCTTTGCTCAGGGCTGAATACTTTTCATCCAGAATGGGTATCCATTCCCGTTCTTCCCGCAACTGCCATAATCGTCAGTCGTGGAATCAATCGAATGTTCCTGGGACCAGAGCTGAGTACGTGAGCATCCTCCCTGTTCAACATTAACTAACCCGTTGAATAGACTCGTATATCCTATAGGTCACAACATAGACTTCACGGATCTCATGGTTGCCTTCACCCGTGGAACAATTGTTGTAATTCTGCTTCGGATCCCGCGGCGAGTGGTTTCATCACGCAGTGGGCCGTGTGGCAAGTGCCAGGGGGGGGGGGGCCGCGCCAGATTCCAAAATATACTGAGAACAAGCTCAAAAACACGGAAAATTACGAAGATTAAATCATTCCTTCACTTGAATATGCCGCCATGCAAAAGGAGGGAGGTCTGGGGGGAAAAAAGTTCCCCCCAGCAATAAATATGTCTCAAAACACCCTCTCACACTGACTCTGACAGACGCGTCGCGCAAACAGTGCACGTGCTGGAAAAGGAACGGAGCACGTGACTGTCAGAGTGTGGGAGGCAAAGGGGCGTTCTGCCGCCTTCTCGTTGACGGTCCAGAAGCAGCCCCATCTCCCTCAAGAATCCCTCGATAAAAGTATCAATGTGAATTTCATATCTACGTTCTTCTCGCCGGTGACGCCAACTCCAATGGTCTGCCACTTGGGTGCTGTTGGGAATCGGGATGACGATTCGTCGAAGTTCGTCGATTCCGCACCGTCCCTCTTTCCAAATCCATGTTTCGAGCCTTGTCTTGGAGTGGGGATCTCGGCCTTCTTTCCACCTCGTTCCGTGCATCCAATCCACCTCCGCCGGACAACCCCTGCCCGGTTAACTTGGCTCTGTCCGCCAACTCGCTGCATGCTGCAGACGCGATTCTTCCTACGCCGCTCCTCCACCTAAGTACTTTCACCCTCACATTCGCAAGTTTGAACATATATTTCCTTTGTCCTCTCTTCCCCTTCTCGTCCATCTCATGTGTCCGGTTCAAGACACACCAATCCGAATACGACTCGGCCGGCATGGAATCTTGGCGGGGTGCTTGCGCGCAAAGCACGTATTTAATTTCCCCTGGACGCAAAAGTGCGTTTTGTTTTCCTCTTCAAACTTATCGGCGATTTCAGCTATGTCTCGTTCGGTGCCCTCAAAGTTTCCTTCCTCGCTGAATGTATTGCAAGTCTCCCTGCTGTAACACAATGGTGACTCCACTCTTTTCCAAACCTTACTCATCCGATTCGCATATCCTGTTTCTGAAAATGCAGCCGCAACGAGAACCGAGTAAGCCCTGCAATTCTCCTCTTCCTGTAATTTTCATGTCCATCCACAGCATCAGCAGCAGTGCATTTGATTTGCCCGTTCTCAAGCCTTAGTCCAACAACCGCTCACCCGAACCCATGACTACCCTCGAGTCCGGTCATTTTGCTCAGTGCTGGTCTCGCGCATTCTTTTCCTTGGACTCGAGGGAACACATTGCGACAAGAAACGAAGATAAGCTTCACGACGCACGACAACGAGAAGACCTCGGATGGGGGAACGCCGGTAGGGAGGCTGAGAGGGAAAGTGGACGTGACGGAGGAGGATGGAAAACCGCTGGATAAAGACGCCGGACGGCGAAACGTCCAGTTCAACGACGAACAGCCACTGGCAAACGAATTTTCAACTCACTACTTCCACGCACTTCCACGCGTGGAAACTGTCTGGACGCGTGGCCAAGCATGAAAACGCGTCATCGACGGACTTTTGTCCAATAACGACCGCCATATGGAGAGTTTGAAATGCCGGGACCGGATGCGGTTGTCTGATTCAAGAGTTTTCCTTGACAAGCGGTCGTCTCATTAATGGCTCGGGCTCCGCTATATCTATAGCAAAACCAACCACACCTGTATGAAGCTCTGGCTGCCTCTGCGCATAATTCAACTCAGTCCTGCCAGACTCTCAGAAAATCGAGCACATTCTCTGTCACACCGACACGGTGTGTCCCTGCTTTGAGAAACATATCACGCGGCGTTAGAGCGGGGTTAAAGTTCGTCTTCTCACCAGATCAGGGCGTCCCAAGTTCCAGGTCCATGCTCGGACGTTGCTCGGACGCCGCTCCTCGCGAGTCCGTCTGTACCAAGGCTCTCCTGCTTGTCCTTCTGGGACATTCTCTCATCCCATCTGGGCAGGCGTATATATAACCTGGGGGCGAAGACTACCATGACCACTCAGCCCTGCACCTTCGCCATGCGTCCGGCTTTCCTCCTCCCCCTTGCAGCGATCTCGAAAATCAGTAGCGCATCCCCCACGGTGGATCTCGGCCCGATGATCGTCCACGAAAGTGTCGCAGCTCTCCCAACCGCATTCGCGCATGTCAGCGCCGTCTCCCCCGACGAAGAAATCACGCTCCGCATCGCACTCGCGCAATCGGACATCGTCGGGCTGCAGGACAGAACCTACGCCGTCTCCGACCCCGCCAATGCGCTGTACGGGCAACATCTCACCACCGAGGGGGTGTGTCCTGTCATTCATTGACGGATTCTCTTCGATCAAGCCCTTTTTTCATCAGGTAGCAGAATTCGTCAGACCTCCGCCCGCCACCTCCTCCGCTGTCTTCACCTGGCTCGCCGCGCACGGCCTCACTCCCACGAGCGTGTCGCCTTTCAATGACATCCTGCAGGTCACTCTTCCCGTGCGAGAGGCGAACGCCCTTTTGGCTGCGGACTTCCGCACATTCACACATGTGGCGAGCGGCACGAGGAGCGTGCGCACGCTGTCGTACGCCGTCCCCGCCGCGCTGCAGGCACACATTCGCTTTGTGCACCCTACGGTCGCGTTCGTTCCGTCGCTGCGCGTCCCCGGCGTGGCTGCGGTCAAGGCAAATTACACGCGCCGCTCCGAAGGGGTTGAGCGACGTGCGTCTGGCGCGATCCCGGCGTCGTGTGCGTTCGACACGAATCCGGTGTGTATTCCGTTCATCTTAGTCGCCACGGGTGTCGGGGATGTCCTCACCCATTTGCGGTATTTAGTCGTGCCTCCAAGCTGTATTTGGCATCCCCAGCGCCAAGGCCAACCACTCTGCGTCCAACGTGCTCGGCGTCGCAGGCTATATCGACGTAAATATTTCCCACTTTATCTGTAAAATGGAAATCTGATTGCTCCACTATGTTTGAAAGCAATTTGCCAACACAGCAGATCTCACAGTAGGTCGCGTTTTCGTTTAGAGTTCTCAAGGAGGATCCATTCTGACAGGCTGATGTGTTCAGAGATTCCTGGCGAATACACGCCCCGACTTGGCGGGGTCGACTTTCAGTGTTCAAACAATGGATGGCGGGGCGAATGACCAGGATGTGTTGTGCGCTCCGATTTCTGTAGCTCGTTTTTGCTGCTATTGATGTTTAATCGTGCTCTTTCTTAGCAATGCCGGAATCGAAGGTGCGTGTGTAGTTCGAATTTACCTCTTTGGATCTGTCATTCCAGACTCATTTTTTTTGTCTGCAGCCGATCTCGACATCCAATACACCGTCGGTGTCGCCTCGGGCGTTCCCGTGAGCTTCATCTCGGTGGGAGACGACAGCCAGGACGGTATTTCGGGATTCATAGTGCGTTCCCCTGTCCAAATTCAATTCCCAGTTTCCGTTGGACAGATATCATCTCCTTTGATAGGATATCGTGAACTCCATACTTAAAACGCCCGCCGCGCAACGACCCACAGTGCTCACCACGAGCTACGGGTTCAACGAGCAGGATTTACCCGAGTCGCTTGCTGTGTGAGTAATACGCTACTCATATGGACTCATATGGGCATACCCGGGTTGAGTACGATCCCACCCAGCGCGGTGTGCAATACGTACATGCAGCTCGGGGCCGTCGGTAGGTGTGCTTGCACAGGGTGCAGACGCCACCTGATTCGGGCGAATAGGTATATCAGCGATATTTGCTTCAGGAGACGGTGCACTTTTTTGCTTTACTATCTCTCAACCACTGAAAACTCACGAATAATTTTCTCGAAGGCGGTGTGGGCGGCGTCCAGCCAACTACGTGCACGAATTTTGTACCGTCCGCGCCGGGTGGGTGTCCGTTGTGCGTCTTCCCCCTCCCCCTTCCCGCCTCTCTCACTAAATTGTTTCACTGTGTGTCGGCGTTGACGTTCGCAGCATCACCTCCGTCGGCGGAACCACCAACGTCCCCCCGCACGCCGCCTCGCTCTTCTCCAGCGGCGGGTTCTCCAACTACTTCCCGACCCCCAATTACCAAGCCGCCGACGTCGCCGCGTACCTCGGGTCCATCGGAACGCTGTACGAAGGCCTGTATAACAAGAGCGGGCGCGGGTTTCCGGATGTTTCGGCGGCGTCGCATAATATTGAGATCGTGTGGCGTGCGTCGATCCTTCGTCCTACCTTCCTTTTTTGCGCGTGAATGCTGATTTGGTATCTCAATGACAGAGGGCAGCGTATGTTCTATTTCATTTTGTGCATACAGAGTAATTCGAGAGAAGGGCAGGTCAATCTGGTTGACGGTACCAGCTGCGCGAGCCCCATCTTTGCGAGCATGATCGCGCTCGTCAACGATCGACTACTGGCCGCAGGCAAGCCTGTGCTTGGGTTCCTCAACCCATTCTTGTACAGCACCACGGGGAGGGCATCGTTCACGGACGTCACGTCTGGTACGCCGCTGCTGCCCACACATCTGTCTGGTCTCGTAACTCTATGATCACTGACGCGGCGCATACGGCGCAGGGCATAATCCTGGATGCAATACCGAGTGAGTTCGTTGGCTATCTGATGTTATCTGTTCAGTTGGATGGGGCGCTTACTAAATGATGCAGTGGTTTCTCTGCGACAACGGGATGGGATCCTGTCACGGGCCTCGGGACGCCGAATTTTGACGGACTTCTGAAGGCTGTGGGTCTCTGAGGGTTACTTGTATCAAACGAGGCACGAGTTAGAACTGATATAAAGTGTCTCTCAAGAGAGTCGAGTGAAACGGAGATGAATTTGTCTTGCTTGCGATATGTTTGACTTGCTTGCATCGTACAGTACTTTGCGAACACTAAGAGTAAAATTCATTCTCAATAGGGTGTTTGACACTTGCTCTTTTCGGGTTCATACTACATTAAGACATCAAGGATATTCTTATTTTTTCGTCTACTGAATCAACTATATTGCTTACCCTCTTGACCTAGGTCAAGAGATTGCTTTCCCCAGTGTGACAATCAATCCCACGAGACTCACCAAATTGCGGGCTCCACTGTGGCAAAGACGATCCAGTCGCATAGTCTCATAGAGTCGCGAACTCGCCGAAAAGTGTAACAAACCCCAACGCCCAAGTTTGAATCACGACTCGACCAACCTATTATTCACTCCGCCTTGCGCGCCCACAACAAGTTCCTCTGCAAACGTGTGATTATCCTAATCCAATCGTAATCGTAATCGTATTTAAAACATGACAGGGCCGTGCGCGGCTCGAGTGTACCCTCTGGAGGTAAGTTGTAAGTAAGTTGAGTGTTGGTTTTGGTGTTATTGGTGTTACATCCCAGGCATGTCGCATGCCTGGGCCTCCGTCCCTCTCCCTCCCTCCTCCATGTCGCATTAATCGCTGAGTGGCCCAACCCAACCCCAGCCAAATCGAGATCCGTATGAGCGCAGGCGCAGGCTCGGCCTACTCCTGCTTCGAGTCTCGGCTGGCCTTTTCGTCTGCGGGCGTAGGCGGGCCCGCGGAGAAGCCGAATTCTGTGAACGAGCGGGGTAAGCGGGAGCGAAGGAGCGGCAATAAGATACACCACTCACGGTCGACCTTGGTCTTGCTGAACCGCCACGCAGGCACCTTGTTCTCGAACAGAATGTCGAGCTCGCCGTACGACCGGCCGCGCGCTGCACGAATAATACAACCGCGATCAGTTCTCGTTCCGCAAGACGCGGAGGACGAAGGACGACGTACTCTCCGGCAGCCTAAACCAGCAGTACAGCGCGCTGAGCGTGGCGCTCCCGAACCAGAAGAACCCGCTCTTCGGGCCCCAGTTCCACGCGGTCGGGCTGAGCATGCGCGGGACGATGATCCCGCAGATGATGTTCATGATTTGGTAGGAGCACCGCGCGAGGACGATCGTCTTGGCGCGCAAGCGGGTGGAGCCGACCTCGGCGATGAGGACATAGCAGACAGCGCCTACATAGGTGCCGATAAGTATATGCATATTATGACATGAAAGATGAGAAGATGAACGCACCAAGGGTCGCGTTATATGCAAAATTAAGCACCACCAACAACGCCCCACTCGCCCACTTCGAGGCGTCCGTGTTGTTGAAGTCGAGTGCACCGATGATAAGCAGAACAACCGCCATGGCGACGAGGCCCGCGATGTAGAGCGTGCGGCGTCCGAAGCGGGAGAGCAGGAACCACGACGCAACGGTGCCGATGATGAACATCGAGTTCAGCGCAATGTTCACGTCGTATGCCGCGACGGTGCCGAGACCCGCTTGTACGAAGCTGTGGTATATGAACACATGTTAGCAGCCGTAATGCGAATTTTACAACTAGGATTGAAGAGGGAAACACGCACAATTGAACACCCTGCCCGATCAGGTTCTCCCCTGAAAGCAGCTGTATCGCAAACACCATCATCGCCTGCACAAATCTTAGCATCTACGAGCGGGTAGAAAAAGCGAACACGCACAATCTCCGTCCGCCTCAAATCAATCCCGCGGAAACACTGCAAATAGCTTGTCCCATTCTGCATCTCCCTCTCAATCGCGGTCGTGTGAATCATATTCGCCACGCTCTTCCGCGCGTCCTCCTCCGAAAACAAATCGTTGTTGGTGAGGCGGCGCACGCTCTTCTCGGCGTCCTCGTGCCGGCCCTGGCGCACAAGCCACCAGGGCGACTCGGGCGCGAAGTATGCACCGAGTATAAGGGGGATAGGCCAGACCCACTGGATGACGAAGGGGAGGCGCCAGCCCCAGTCGGAGTTGATGGTGAGGGTGGCGCGAACGACGCCGGAGGAGAGGAGAATGCCGATGCCCCAGCACATGTTGATGTAGCTGCGAGGAAATTAGTTAGGGCGTGCAGAGGACGGAAAAGAGAACGCACGCAGTGAGGTAGTGGCGCAGTACGATCGGGCAAACCTCCGACGCGTATGCGGTAGTCAGCGTCTGGAACACTGCGTCCGTGCATCAGAATCGCAGCTAAGCATGGATAGACGGAAGAGGAAGACGCACCTCCCCAGAACAAGCCGCAAATAATTTCCGAGGCCGTGAGCTGGGCGAGTGTCTGGCTGAAGACGGGCCCGAAAATGCTGATGATCATGCCGAGCATGGAGATGATGTACGTGCGCCGCGGTCCGAAGCGCTCACTCGCCCAGCCGTTGATCATGAGCCCGATAATCCCGCCGACGCTCGAGCCGTTCCCTAGACCCGACTGCCACGGCGCGGGAATGAGGAGTTGACCAGTGGCGGGGTTCTCAACGCCGAAGCGCTTCAGAAACGCGGGCTGCTCGTAGAAGGAGGCGATCTGTAACGTAAGAGCAGTCAGTGAGGGTCATTTGCGAAGTGAGCGGGTGGACGCACCACGACGACGTCGTACCCCTCCATGATGAGCGCAGCGGAGAGCACGACGCTCCAAAAGACCGCCTTCTTGTGGATGCGGAGCGCCTCGCGGATGGTCATCTTGTGCTCCGCCTGGTCAGCCTGCGCGGCGGCCTGGACGACATCGGCATAGTTGTCGATCTCGTGCGCGAGCTTTGCGTTGTCAGCGCGGAGGACGCCGGCGGAGGGGTCTTCAAGGTTTGCAGCCATTTGGTGGTGGGCGTGGCAAGCAAGGTCGGGGACGGCGTCTGCTAATGTTAGAGTCCCGCTTTTTATTCAGATCAGACAAGCGGCGGAGACATCACGGTCAGGCGACAAGGCGGGGGAACCTCGGAGCAGAGGCGGCGGCCCGACCACGAAGCGGGGTGGGGTGTGCCTGACACCCCGGCCCCGCAGCCCCGGATAGGGGTCAAGGAGGCAAAAAAATTGTTTTAATTGAGAAGTTTGCCAGCTGTGAGGTAATAAAAAGGCATCCAAATAACACTACTGGAGCTAAAGGAGTGTAACGACTATGTTTCACTTAGCATTCGGGCTGCCTCGGGCAAAATAAGCGTGAATCAGAACCAAGTATGACGGCAAACTGCAAAGAAGCCGGCAAAATCATCAAACGCCGATCATCGCCAAGGCACAGACAAAACTGAATTTCAGCTCACCTTCAAAAATCCAATTTGAATCCGCCGAGATTCGCCCGCCCGTGGGGTAGACTGGGGAAGGAAGGGGCATGCCTGTGCAAATAAGATTAAGGAGTAGAATGTCGTCGGCGTCAATCACCGATGCAAAGTCCGCGGCGGAGACTTCGGCTCTAGACTGTCGGGTCTGTTGAAGTACGAAACAAAATGTGTGGCGCCTACCGAGAAACACAGTCATAACACTGCTGATTTCCGAGAAAAGCAGTCGAGGTCACTGGGGCATGAGTAGGATACGGCGGGTCCCTGTCAAGCCCTTGCGGACTTCAGCGTAGGTGCGATTCCCACACAATATGTACACATGTTCAGTCGTGCGGGATAGATGCAAGGATTGAAATAAACAACCACATTCACTCGAGCGGGCGCCGGCCATTCGTTGCTAACGGAAGGGATGATCGGCGGTTCCGAAAGTGCCGGGGAGCATGATTTGCGGAAGGGTGGCTGGTAGCTGTGATGCCTGCTCCAAAGCGATTGGCCGGAAGCAAATCTGGGAGATGTGAGAAAGACGTCTTCGAACATATACTCGGCCAAAGTTGATTCGCCTTGAAGCGGACCCGGAGCTCATCAACCCTAGCAATGCTTCAGGGCGCCTTCAGCAGACCTCGATAGTCGATACTTCCCCAATTCTCACAGTTTCGTGCATAGCAAATGGTTAAGTTCGGCCTAGTTCTGGTGCGTCGGCTGGGTATGTTTAACGTTATAGAGGGCGTGCCGATGGCAAGGAGCAGCATACGCGTAACGAATGGCCGGATCAGCCCGCCCATTCGTCACGGTCTTAGTATGTGTTTTGAATACCCATGCAAATACGACGGCAAGCGAGACGTGGATTCAGCACCGCATGAGGAACGGATCCGGAGGAACACACTATGGCGCACCGGATTTCTCGGGATGACCGTAAGTGCTTATAAGACAGGCGTGCGGTATAAAATGCGAGCTTGTGAGCACACATTTGTTATAGCATCTGTTTACGAGTGACTAGGCGTGCGGTCAACAGCCTGGTATAAATAAGGGACGTGCACAAGTTAGCGTCTTCCCTCAGGCTCTTGAAGGAGATCTCAAGATCCAATTTTATAGAGCTGGAATCTGAGATGCTAGTACATCGCCAAAGTGCCCGTAGGTCACCGTCAGCTGGAAAGTTCGCGTGGCATGGCGGTCACATTATTTGGCTTCTGGCCCCTGGGATCAGGTTTCCGCCAGATAGATTCCAGCTGTACTTTTCACACTGAATTTCAGCTTACAAGCAGAGAGCGCGGCCAACATGTTGGAATAATGCTCATTTCCCGTTTATTCGCGTCCATCGCGCCTCATTCCGCGGTGAAATGTCCCACGTGACCGCGAAGACAATCTCAGGTAATAATAGGTATTCGAATGCCTGGAGGGCCTGGGTAGCGCACTTCTTCGGCTCGATGACTTTTCTTGCTATTTATTGTGCATTCACTTTACACCAGTAGTGGTACAGTTGATACAAAGGCTAGCCACTAGCCAATCTCAGGCTCACCCTCTACCATTTGGCGTACGGCAAAAATTTCCCGCTAAAGTGTGAACTATCAGTCTGAAGTTCCCGAAAAATAAGACGGAAGACGTACTCGAAAGTCAGTACCACACGGTCGCCCTTAGGGTCTTCCTTTCTGGCTATGTTGATCTGGGGAGGCAATAATGAGATAAGGAACGGATGACGAGAGCCGGGGAAGCAAACGAGCGCGATTGCGGTAGGTGCGCACCTTGCAGTCGATCATGCTCATGATGCCGTCGCCGAACTGAGTGAGTGCAGGTCAGTCCAGAGGAACGCTGAGCATATTTGAGCCCAAGACGGACCTTCTCGTGGATAATCGCCTTGATGGAGTGCCCGTATACCAGCACGCTCTGGGTTGGATGTTCACATCAGTAGTTCGCCGCTTGGTCACACACTGGCATTGGCATACCTCGTACAGCCGGTAGATAACCGGGTCGGTCGGTGGAATGGGCCCCAGGCCACGATTCGGCCACCAGTGGTCGCCGAGTCCCGCCTGCAGCTCCCCCGAGGGAATGTCGAGCAGTTCGGACACCTTGCTCAATTCCTCTGGCGTAAATTTCGCCTGATTCGAAAAAAAAAACAATTATTTACCAATGATCATCGGCGATGCACGTAGATATGCGTACCTGGCCATAGAACGCCGCAGCCGTCCAGACCTCGTCTTTGCCGATGGCTTTGGCGATTTCGTCAAAGGTCAGGCCTGAGTACGTAGAGCAATACCGTCAGATACGCGCATCGGGAATGTATGGATACAGACGGAATCGAGAGCCGTACCTTTCCTCGCTTTCGCTTCGAAGAGCTTTGAATTTGTGGAGGGGAGGTCCGCGTAGGGAACGTTGTTCGTCGGGACGGTCTGCAGACATGAACATGAATGAGCTCACCAACACCAATGCCGATGACGGGACGACTCACTGCGGTTTGAGACATGGGGGAGCGAGAATGAGATAGGTGCTCTTTACCGGTCACATTAGCTTCGACCTCATTAGCAATGGGTCACATGGACTAGTCCCGGGCCTCCGGCGGCGGCCGAATGGAAGCGGAAACCAGCGCAAAACTCCCATGACGAGGCAAATGACAAATGCACGGAATGGATCGGATGAAAACGGATGCCATTGCTCAAAAAAACAGGTTACACTCGGAGCGGAAGATCATGGTTCCGGATTCTTCCACACATCCTTGGTGGCGTGCATGAGCTCGTAAAGTTGTCCTATCTGTTCCGCAGACATCTGGTTTGATTTTTGGATCAGTGTAGTTGATTGAGCAAGGACTCGGAACAACACATGCACACCTTTTCGTACACGGTGGGATCTAATCTCTTCCCCGTAAATTCCTTGGCCTCGGGTCCCGTCGGAATGTAATCCAAGTAGCTCTTCCTGGAACCGGCGTTTGTTAGTCGGGGCGGCCGTTCAATGCTGCAAACTTACCACTGCGACAGAAAGCCAATGATATGCACCGGATTCGTTACCGCTTGATGTCGCCGAAATTCTACAGAAGCTAGGTCGAAATCCATATAGAGGCTTGAATATACCCTATACCCGCTTTTACATAGCCGTCTCCCATAAATCGGAGGTCTGTGGCAAGACTGCGGTGGGCGCGCAATATTCGGCGATACAAGCTGCAATAAAATATCAGTCCACTCTTGCTTAGGGGTGAGTAATTTATAGTACGGCTTTGGAGGGAGGAGTACGGCACTGTGCTCCGTGAGATTCAGAGGTCGGCCCGGAAATGATTCGGCCAGGCGAACGAGCGAGGCACGCATGCTGGATGAAGGGACAAGCCAAGCGCGTTGTCAGCACTGATGTGCTGATGGGATCATCACGGAGCCCATTTGGCGCTTACCCCTGTCTCGAGCAGAAGCAAAACGCATCTCTTCCTCTCACCCTCACTGTCGGATCCTCGTCTGTTAATTTTCCCTGCCGCTTTGAGCCTCAATGATCTCACCATGGTGCGACGTAGCACTTGCAAATGCTCTCATTCAAATGCGACCTCCATAGATCGACATCGGTTTCAAAAATTCGCAAGGATGGCCATCCGTCGCCTGACAATGCAGCACCTTTCAAGGCGCCCCCAAGCTCACCGATCAAGATGTTGATTTCCCATTCTCGATGCATCCGACCGACAAGGAGCTTATGTGGAGTGGAAGGGCGATGTGTCTGTTCACAGGTGAGTCTTTCGCCCCGATCTTACGTTCCATCCACCCTGAGTGTTTCATTGTCGTCCCTCTCCTTGGTAATCCTGACCATGTCGACCGTTCAGTTTCCCGTTCCCGACATCGGAAGCGCACTGTCGGCATTTACGGCGCGAGCCAGCTTTGTCAGTGCATCTTCCCTTCCTATCGCGTTGAAATTGTATCCACTGTACTGATAGTTTCATTCCCTTATCTGCATCGCGCACGCTCCGCGGTCCCCTTACGTGTGAGCTCGACGGACAATGTCCGATTCCGGTTGGGCGCTCACTTGGTACGTCTGGTCTCGCGTGCCCAGAACCAGTCTGACAACTATTTGCGTAGTGTCGAATCTATTTTTTAGAGCGATGTTTCTTGGAATTTTATGCGCGCGAAGGTCACAGCGCCGTACGCGAGTGACAGTACGTGAAAGCCGGCCTCATTTCTAAATTACAATGCTAATTTCCTCCTCGCAGGCCGCCGACAGCTTTCTCCCTTTTGGTTCCCAAGCAAAGGGATCAACTGCGGGAGAGAGCTGGATCCGAGGCACGAGGAGGGTTCGGGTAAAAATTCCGGTAGCTGGGTCGACTGTGTGCGCGCAAGAAGGGCACGGGGACAGGTGCAGGGGTATTAGATAAACTCATGCTACCGATCATTCGAAGCCAAAAACCTCGGGAAACGGTTTGGTATACACTGAGAACTGTTTGTTTCTCCGAGTTCTAGGTTTGTCCGGATCGGTGGGGGGGGGGATAGTAGAGGATTTTGGGTATTTTTTCAGAAAGCTCAATACAGTCATCTTGGTTCCTCTTCACATTCTGTCATCCGGGTCAAATTAGTATATTCTTTGAATTGGACTCCTTAAGTACCTGCACCACATTGATCAAAGACAGATGTGCTTGAAATGGTTTGTAGGAATGATGTGCCAAAACCATCATGCAAATCATTCAGGAGTGCTATGGCTCATGCTGTGGTGGCATCTAAGCGGGGTTCAATGGTACTATGACGGGAGACATCTCGAGAGTGATCAACAGCAATTTGGGGGTCACACTTTTATATCCACCCTAGCAGCTATGTGCTAGTTGAGCTGGGCTAATAGCTTTAACTGTTTCTTGCCCGAAGCAGATACATTGAATTGATACATTAGTTGAAATCATTAGACTAGGATGGTTGAGAGTTGTCTGTTATTTTTGCTAATTATATATTTAACCTTATTGGGTGTCATTTCTCCACATCAAGATCGTTGTGTTTTTATCGATATCGTTTTAGCTTTCCGATTACAGGCTATTCAACAAGTGCCCGGAACGCGCTTTAGGCTGACATGGGCATAGAGAATAAGCACCGCACAAGATGTGAATCTGACAGATGAACAGAGAATTATAAACGGGTAGATATGCTTATTTGCCCTTCATTCGCGCCAATCTCTCCACGTGATCGCGAAACGGACTGGCGCGGAAGTCTCCGAGTTCATCCGATCCTAAATTTAACGGATCCTGTACTACGATGAGCGATATACTCTCAACGGCACCAGATAATGGTAGCAGATGTATTACCTGTACTACGATGAGCGATATACTGGTAATACATGAGTATGTGAATCTGTGTAAAATACGGGAGACATACCTCTCAACGGCACCAGATAATGGTAGCAGATGAGAGGCATGCGCGTCACGTCACTAGTCATATGGCATACAGTCACGTCACATATCAAGCTTGTGTACCGCTGCAGGCGCCTGGAACCGACACACCCCCTCAGGTTCTGCTGCGGTACACACCCCCTCATGCTCGCAAGCACCCCCTCAACACAGGCCGAGGCTCGCGCGATGTCGAAGGAAGGTGGGTAAGGGAAGAGCTTTCGTAAGTGTATCGGCGACGTTGTCGGCGGATGATACTCGAGGTAAGAAAATCTTCTTCTTTTCGATGCAATCGCGGATGTGGTGGTAGCGATTGTCGATGTGCTTCGCGCGGGCGTGGAAGGCTTGGTCGGCGGCGAGGATACGCGTCGCATCGTTGTCGCACAGGATGGGAGTGGGGATATCGACGGGGACGGAAATGCCGCGTAGAAGCATCCGGAGCCAGCACGCCTCCTTCGCGGCCTCAGACGCGCCGATGTATTCGGCTTCCGTGGACGATAGGGTGACGACTTTCTGTTTGCGTGAAGCCCAGGAGATCGCGCCGGAGCCGAGCGAAAATGTGTATCCCATAACGGACTTTCGTTTGTCGAGCTCGTTTGCAAAATCCGCGTCGACGTGTCCAGAGAGAGATATGGGGGCTGAGCCGCCTAGCTTGAGCGCTAACGTCCGTGTTCCATTTAGGTATTGAAGAACGCGAATCGCCGCACGCCAGTGCTCGAAGCAGTAGCAGTCCAGGAAGCCCGCGAGGTGATTTACTGGAAATGCGATGTCCGAGCGCGTCCCAATGGCTAGGTACATCAAGCCTCCGACGAGCGAGCGGTAGGGAGTTTGGGCGAGGCGCTGGGCGTCGAGGGGGGATGGCGGATCGGTAGGACGGCAAAGGCGTATACCGGCTTCCATCGGGGATGATGCGGGGTGAGCTTCGGACTGGAAGAACTGTGCGACGAGACGATCGATGAGTGCGGTCTGTGATAGGGAGATGGTATGTCGTTCTGGATCGCGTACGACACCTATGCCCAGGCAGTATTTGATGTCTCCCAGATCCGATATTTCCCACTTCGTCCGGAGCTGCGCCTTGAATGCATCGTTGGCTGCACGGGTAGGCGCGGCGCACACCATGTCGTCCACATGAACAACCACGATGTTCGTGTCGCCGGTGAGGGGGTCAGTGCGTACATAGACACACCACTCACAAAGGATGCGGCGGAAGCCCCATGTCGCCATCGAGTCATCCATCTCGCGATTCCATATTCGCCCCGACTGCTTCAGCCCGTACAAACTCCGCAACAACATCCACACCCACCCCTCCTTTCCTTTCTCTTCAAAATGCTTCGGCTGCCGTGTGTACTGGACCTCGTCGTCGGGGAGGCGTGCGTTAAGGAAGGCGGTTTTGATATCGACCTGTTGGACGTCCCAGTCGCGCGCGGCAGCGACGTGGAGCACGGCGCGGAAAGATTCGAGGCGGGCGGTGGGCGACGTCGTCGAGGTGAAATCGCGGCCGTAGACCTGGCGGAAACCCTTCACGCAGTACCTGACCTTGTTACGGACGACATTCCCTTCCATGTCGCGCTTGCGGGTGTAGACGGCGCGGAGGTCGAGGATCGTCTTGTTGGGTGGGACGGCTGAAAGAGGGACGAGCTTGTACACCCCCTTGTCGCGGAGAGCGGTGAGTTCCTCGTGCGTGCCGTCTATCCATTTGTCGGCATCCGGTGACGCCATAGCCTCTGCGTAGTTGTTCGGGTCGTCCGGGTACTCGACATCGATGGGGTTTTCGCACAGATACGCGTTGAGTTCGGCAAGCATGGCTGTCTCCTCGCCATCGTCGTCCTCGGGCGTCGCGGCCACAGTCTCACTCCATGCATCGAGGATGCCTTGCTCGCCATCGTCGTCGCCATCGACGGGGCGGGCAGAAGCAATCATACGGGCAGGAGGGCGGCGCGGGCGCTCGGATCGACGTAGGGTTGGTTCCACGGGAGCGGTAGGGATCGGAGGGGGAGGGACGAGTACGGCATTGGGCGGGGGGACAGAGGTGGTGAGGGGAGGGTCATCCGATGACTGGTCGTCGGGGACCGATGGGTCGAGGACGGTGGGCTCAGATGGACGTGCCGCCAGCAAGTCCTTCTTGAGCTTCACACGTACTGTTTTGTTAGCCTCGATAAAACGGACATCAATGGAATTGTATATTTTTCCAGATGAACGCTCCCAGCACCGATACGCTTTAGCCTGCGGCGCGTAGCCAATGAGGACACACTCAATTGACCGGGCGCGCAACTTGGGGTTGTGTCCTCGCACGAGAACGAACGCGCGGCAGCCTATTTCGCGCAGATGGGAGATGTTGGGCTTCTTGTGCTCAAATGCCTCGAAGGGTGTACGGCCGAGCTGGGACTTGGACGGTGAGCGAGCATGTAGATAAGCAGCAGTAACCGCAAATTCATCCCAGAGGAACAACGGCGCATTGCAGGATATCATCATCGCGCGCGTCTTGTTGGTGACGGTGAGGTGGTAACGTTCGACCTTGCCGTTCTGCGCAGACGACCCCGCGGATGTGCACCTAATCTCAATTCCGCGGCTAGCGCAGAAATTTTCGAATTCGGTGGACTTGAGTTCGCCGTTGTCGATGTTATACGCTTTGACGCGGTCCCCGGTGCGCGCTTCGATAGCGAGTTGCCATGCGATGAGAGCTTTTAACGCGTGTGATTTGTTTGCTACCGGAATACACCACCCCCTCGACGTACAGTCATCCACGATATCCAGCATGTAGTTGTTCCCGCTCCGTGACGTGGTGTCGAATGCGCCGCACAAGTTGACGAACACCAGGTCTAATCTCCCGCTCGACTTCTCTCCCTCGCGTATCTTCGGAATGGTGGCTTTAACCTGTTTGCCGCGAAGACAAGCGTCACAAGGTGTAGCTTCCGAAGACGTATCAAGATCCATACCGTCGACCAGCTGGTGCTGGTAAAGGTCCGCGACGGCCTGAGGGTGGGCATGGCCGAGGCGACGGTGGTAGAGATCGAGACTAGCTGATGCGATGATGGGAGATGGAGAGGGATCGATGAGGGTACAATCGAGCTTGTAGAGGCCACGGGAGTGGTGGAGCGAGCCGGTGCACACGACCTTGCCATCGTGGTCTGCAATCCACGTAGAAGTAGCGTCGAAATGGCAAGTGAAGGAATTATCGTGGCACAGGCGGGAAACAGACATTAAACGGATCGCGGCATTTGGAACGAATAAGGCCATCTGCAGGGCAAACTTATCGTTGAGGATGGTCCCGACCCCAGTGGCGTCGATGGAGCTCCCTTGGAAGCCGCGGATAGCGTGAGGAGAGATGGGAGAGAAAGTGACGAAGTCCTCGCGGACGGGGCTGATGTGGACGCTGGCGCCGGTATCGGAGTAAAGGTCGTAATTGGATGAAGTAGCGGCGTTCGCGGTGTACTCGTTCCAGTCCAACGACACGTGCGGACCGTCTTCGGCAGCCAGGAAAGCTTCGAGTTCGTAAGCGGGGTCCTCGAAGGAAGGCAAGTCGTCCGTCAGCAGCGTTGAGGGGAACGCGACGTTCGCGACTGGGGGAGGAAGAGGAGGGTTCGCGGGAGCAAGGCGGAAGCTCTCGCCTGCTATGGTGACGCAAGCGTACCCGTCTTTGTCGCGGCTGACCTTGACATTGTCCGCCTTCTTCTTCTCCCCGCCGCCCGCTCGTCCATCGTCTGCTCACTTCTTCGCGCGAGCATCGTCCACCGTTTGTCCAGCCATACCTCCTCCCGGCGAGATGCAATAGGGATATGTGTGTCCGGTCGGTGACTTGCAACTCGGATTATTGCAATGATCGCGCTCCTTCTTCTTGGCGAAGCTAGCGCCGGTCGCGGCGTATGCGGACGGGCCGGAGGACTTAGGCATTTGTTGCTTCGCAGCGAGCCTCGTGGAGATGTAAGATGGATCGAGGTCGGGGACGGCAAGGAGAGAATCGACGAAGGAGGGGAACGGGGAGAGAGCATGGAGGAGTAGGACGGTGTGAATACCGTCGGCGGTGGGTGCTTCACCGGCCCATACGGCTTCCTTCAGCTCCGCAATCCGGTCGAGGGTGGCGGCCCACGATTCGGGATCGTCGGAGAACTGGACGGCCATGGCGGCGCGCAGCTTGTTGACCTGGTCGAGAGGACCACGACGTGTGTGGCGGTTTGCGGAGGGTGACCCACGCCGCGGACGCAGACGAGCAGTGCTGGATGTGCTTCTGTTCGGACGAAGACACGACCAGGTTGATGTAGGACTGGACGGCGACGTCGTTGTCCAGCCACTGCTGGTGTGCGCGAGGGTAAACGTCGATGGAGGGGGGCACGGAGGTGGGATCGAGCCAGCGCGTCGCGCCAGCGTGGATGCCAATGTTGCTCCAGAGCCGCTTCGCCCATGGTTGGTAGTTGCCGCGCTCCATGGACAGCTTATCCTCTTCTTTCCACGAACCCGGGTTGAGCGTGAGTGCTTTGAAGACCGGGCCGTGGTCCGCCATGTAGCCAGACACAGACTCGTATTGATCCGCAGGGCGGGGAGGACGGTACGCGCTAGGATCGCCTTGCTCGGTGAAAATGGAGTCGAAGGAGTTGGACTCGTCGATGAACCCACGGCCGGGCACGCGGTGGCCGCCGGGGACATAAGGGCGAGGTTGATGAGGTTGCGCGTTATAGGGATCCGTAGGGCGGGGCGGGGGTGAAGACAAGCGGCGGTAACGCGGTGGTCGCTTGCTGATTCCCGCTGGTCCAGGGATTCGACGGGGCGCGGAACGGATTGTTCGACGATAAGGATGGAAAGATTGAAGCCATTTTGGATGTCGCGATGCGTGTATGGCGAGTTGTCAAGAAGGTCGTAGCGCACGGCGCGAAGATCGTGAAAGAATGGGGTATCGACCTATTCCCACTTGGCGAGTCGAGGTAATCGAGCTAGTAACAGGACACGGTGTTCGTCGTCGTCAACGTCGAACTCAAATGCCCATAACCTAACGGATCCTGTACTACGATGAGCGATATACTCTCAACGGCACCAGATAATGGTAGCAGATGTATTACCTGTACTACGATGAGCGATATACTGGTAATACATGAGTATGTGAATCTGTGTAAAATACGGGAGACATACCTCTCAACGGCACCAGATAATGGTAGCAGATGAGAGGCATGCGCGTCACGTCACTAGTCATATGGCATACAGTCACGTCACATATCAAGCTTGTGTACCGCTGCAGGCGCCTGGAACCGACAAAATTAGTATCTCATTCTTTTCTCGACCACGCCGATCTCCAATCGTACAACGAACGAACGCTCGCAATGCCGAGTTGAAGCTCAGAAACCTCTTGCCTGGCCAGGTCAGTGTAGCGCTGTCCATGTCGCTTCGGCTTGCGACTCGCGAACTATTCGCCTACTATGTCGTATCCAGCACTCAGATATCGATGCTTCCTCGCTACAGCTGGCATTTTCCTTGATGTTGTCGACTGCGGCCGGACCCGAGTGCCTTTGGTGCCGCGGGGATCGCCTTCAAGCTCCGATAGTGGCAAGATAGTGGCCATCAAGTCCTTCTACTTAACCCGAGAGTAACGGGTGGATACAGGCTCCCTGGTACGTCTCACGTCCCCTCCCCCCCTGCTCCGTGTACGCCCTCACATCTCTCCGTCTTCTTTATGTGCGCTGGCACTTGCACACCACCCCGCCGCTGTCTCAAGCTCAAAACACGCCGCTGCTTGACACACAACCCGCGCGGAGGCCGCCCTTTCCATTCGCCGACCTCTGTGTGCATGCTACAGTCAACCCCCGACTTCGACACCCGGCTCGAGACCCAAACGCCGCCGTACGACTTCGCGCGCACGATGCCTATGCCACTGCGCCATACCGACCACGACGGCCTAACATCCCCTCATTCTTCACACGCTCCCTCTTCCCTCCACTTCCCTTCTCTTCTACTTCTCACTCGACCCTCCCATCTCCCTGGTCCCGCTAACCTCCGCTCTCCCGCCCCCCCCCCCCCCCCACCCCATCCTCCCTCGCTGATCACGCCGTTGTCTCGCTGCAAACGCGTCCATCAACGCTGGCGCACAGACTCGCGCTCGCTGCCCGTGCCGCCTCGGGCGCGGGCTTGCTCTCTGCGCTGGGATTGATGATCGCAATGTCCCGCGGGCGCTACACACACTCGGGGAGCGTCCCACAACGCTTTGTTCTTCACACTCCTCCCTTCCCTCTGCGCTTTGTCCCTCGTCCCTCCCTCCCTTTTTCCACACCCGTCCTCTCCGCCAGCGCGCTCCCTCTTCACCCGTACTCCATGCTCCATCCTTCTATCCTCCTCCCCCTCGTGTTCTCGTCCCGACATCCCCTCCCACTCCGACGCATCCGCACCTCTCAAGTCCGCTGCGCTGCTCGATGCCCCGCATTGCGCTCTACACTCTTCGGCTCTACACGTCACCGCCCACTCACGATCCACGAAGGTGGCTGCCTCAACACCCAAGCTCACCTGTGCGCCCGGGCACGCGACACCATTGCGCCGCGCTCCATACCGGCGCGCTTCGCACGGCGGCGGTCGACACGACGAGCTCCGTTGGACAGCGCCGCGCGCTCTGCCCGATACATCCCGCTTGGGAACCACCGACTCTGCATATTACGGCCGACTCCCGCCCGTGTGTTCGCGTGCACACGATACCCATGCCGGCCCCAACCGTCCTCATCCCTTCTCCCTTCCCTATCTCGTTCCCTCCCCCTCCCTCTGCGCTTGCTGCACTTGCTTCCCTCCTCCCTCGCCGGCCGTAGAGCCGCTCCGAACGCGCCGATATCGACAACATGGACGTATGCTCGTGCCCAAGCGCGTGCGGACCGACTCGCGGCTTTGCGTTGCGTCGCGACCGCGCCCACGCCCGAGTCCGGCGTTAGCTTCAGACCCTCTCCTGTCTTTCCGACTTGCCTCCCGCGCGCCACATCCGTCCCCATGTCCGGCCCACACCACCTCCTTGCCCCCTCCTTCCCTCCTTCTTGCATACCTCTTCACCTATATACCATTGTGTCGCCTGGCGTCAATTTCAGATTGGCGAGAGCAGGAGGGATGCTGGCAGTCATCCAGTCGGTACTGCGAAATATTTGAGAGTCAGCGCGACTCCCAACGGCCTTCCGCGCCGAATGTGGATCGGACGTGCATCAGTGTTGAGCAAAGGCAACATTACGAGTAATTGGGCTAAAATTTGGCCCACCTGTAGCTATCGTATGTAAACACATTCCTAGATTTTTCCGGAGGGAACGGGATCAGGAAAAATTCCACTTCAGGGTGCGTGGACACTTCAGGTAACCAGTGCAGGCTTACTTAGATCCGCACGGTCATCATGGCCATCAACTCGTGGAACCAAGAAGACCTGGCCGATATTTCGTTCATCGAATCCCCGACAGTTCACAGGCATGAACTAAATATCTCAAATCAGTCGGAAATGGCACTAAAAAACTCTAGAGATTCAGAGCAACTAAATTGTCTCTTTCACGCATTCCTGCTGTCAGCTGACTCAGTTCCACTCTGTCTATCCACCCCCAAATCTACGAGATTCCAATGAGATTCCTTCTCTGCAGGTAAATCAACATCAGTACGAGGTCTGCCACGCTATCCGAGTCGCGACTGCCGCATCCCTTAACTGAAGGATTGGAATCAAATTCCAGACTCCAGAGAGGATGATTTGATCTAACGCGGAGAAGCGCCATCGATGAAGCTTGAAGCATCGATGAAGCGTTGCTTGAATCGGCAATTTGCGCAACTGAAAATTATTAGTCGAGTCGAAGTCGAAACAAGAGACATCAGTGGCACTGTGGCAGTGTCCGGCGGCGAAACAGCCGCCACTGGCAAATGCTTCTCACGACGACGTTCATCTTCACTGGCCATCGACCTCGTCTTCACCGCTCCTGCTGTCTGCTCAACTCTCCAAGATCCATTCAGGGGTGTTTCAGAGCTCCTAGCCTCTTCGATGCGTCCACGGCCCGAGAATTGCTGAGAATCTGATTTTGAACTGAAATATCAATCAAGGGCCAAGGAACTTTGGTCCGCTGGATTTGCGCTAGATATAGTGTTACTGGTGCTCCTCAGATTAAGCCTTTGTGATCGCAAGTGTGCATTGCAAGCGCGCGCTCCGAGCGTTAACCAAGCATCAAAAATCTGTCAGTTGCCGACGCTGACATGATAAACTACTCACCTAGCTGCTGCTCAGCTGCCGGAGATCCACTGCCTCTTGAAGGTGAGGTCATGAATAGTGGCGGCTTGGTATTGGTGTAGCCCAATGCATTTTATGGACCGATGTGCACAACCTGGCATGTTCCTGAAATAGGACCACGCTATGTAGGCCATAATGTTGTCCTGATTCTTATCCTAATCTCGACTTAACTCATAGCATTTAAAGGCGAACGAGCGGATCGACGGCCATCCATTCATCCCCCTTGTACCACGTTCCTCTTAGACGGTGCCGCTGGTTCTCTTTTCCTACACAATGTTCGAGGCGAGTTAGAAACGAATGGATGAACCGTTCAGAGGACCCTAACAATAGGTCTGTTAGCCGCCTATTGTCATAGCGCAGATGGTCTGTTCCACCTTTGCATGATCTTGCCTTACTTCTCTAAGAAAGCTTAGGCACTGGGGGCGATTGCATATTGTGGGTTGTTTTACTTCCCTCAATCTTTCGCTCACCTCTCTCCAGCTTTATACGCAGGTCTCTATGGCATATGTATCTGGACCCTTCTTTCCAGGCGGAAGAGTCATTACCTCTGGCACATCTGCATGACAAGTCTCCTTTATATTTCCGTGACCGCCTTCTTTATGTTCACCATTGCTGCGCTATTCGTTGTCGAATTTCGAGACGATGTGAAGGTTACCTCTGCATGTGAGGTGTTTATGGTCATTTCACAGTGTGTCCTTCTTGTGACCTCCTGCATTTCCTTGGGCTGAAACTCAAAATTAGTGTCCAGGCAGACATCATTCTTGTTTAGTCTCTTCAACTTGCAAAGCGTCGTATTGAAGGCTAACTTATGAAAGATTCATCGATGTTTTATGATTTGGGAGAGAAAGAAGACAGTGATCATTTTGCCACTGTTAACTTTGGTCGCGACTTTCGGTGTGCTGGCTATCTTTCTTCTTTATCATGCAAACTAATACAGATGCCTCACAGCTCTTGGTCTCACAGTCGCTCTCCCATTTGGATTCACTTATTCCGCCTTCTTGATTGGTATCCGAGGGATTTGGATTAGGAACGAGCCTTTGATCCTTGGATTTTATTGTTCCTCATTCCTCACCAACATAATTGTGACCGGGACCATGGGTCAGCGCTCCCGCATTTTTTTCTTGTGCCACACCGACCCCCAAACGTAGCATATAGGCTCAATCACCTAGCACGATTTGTAGTGGGACGACTTGCATCGGGATATAAAGTAGTTTTTGCCTTGATGTATGTTTCCGTTCATGCCAGTGACTACGTTCATGCTCACTGAATTATCTTTACTACGTAGCATCGAATCTGGAATTGCTTACAGCTTCATCATTCTACTCGTCCTATGCTCATTTATTCCACTCATGATTAAAGATACGCTCTCCTGGGAAGACATTCATAATGGATTTGTGTATGTACTTGTACTGGCGTCCGTGAGTCTCTCTAAAAATTCGACCTTCCTATCTGACATTGAGAAATACTATTAACAGGGGATTACTCCAACTCTGCTTCTCGTCCGTGTCGCAATGGGGACGAGTATTGGCGACATCCGGAATTCAGTGTTGCCCACACAGGATCGTGAGGCTGGCCAGGATTTGGAGATCCCCGGGTTACAGTCGGCCGGCTTGTGCGTCGAAGTAAATGCGCATAATCATAGTAACTGTAGCAATAATGAACTACCTGTACTTGACATTTCCCCGTGAATCGATAATATTGGCTTATTTCGTCCACAACAAATCTATACCTGATACACTCTAAAATTGCATGTCTGATTTCCTAGATGTGGGGCCAGAATTTCGAGTTGGCTGAGTTCAGAAGTGATCTTGAACATTGATGTTTTTGCATCTGAACTCTCCACCATGAGCGAGTTCCACGACACAGCAAGATCAATTGACTTTTGGAGGAAGAAGGAAGACCCAACGCAAGAGCCTACCCCGCTCCACTCCATTCCTTTGCACCCATCCCGCTCCCTTCTCACCACTTTTCTCACCGCGCCTCGGTCCCCCTTCGCCCACTCCATTTCATGTGTTTTTCTCCCGCGTGCAAGCCGGGAGTAGTCGACGCGAGGAAGATAGCTACAGGAAGATAGCCTAACGGAGGAAGAAAAAGCTAAGCGACAAGGAAAAAGGGGTCCCGGGAGTCAACCCCGAACGGAACACGTCCACTCGAGCTGGTCCGACATGAACGATGTGCGGTTGTCCACGGATCTTTCTTTGGGTTGGCTTGCATTTGCGGTTTCCTTGAATAAAATAGAGACTGCACTGGAACTATTGGTTGATTTTCTGGTAGCAGGTGGAGAAAAACATATCAAATGCCTATCCTTTTGCCGCCTCAGTTCAGCCCCCTGCACCACCCAGCGCGGCGGAAGACTGTCTTGAACGGAGCGTGAACTACTGCATGCCTTGCGCTTTCTGAGATATTGGTTTTGTTGATGTCCGGTCCCGACTGTTTGCGGCATTCAAACCCTAGTCAAACCAGGCACTCGACGGCAACATGACCCAGTATCATAAATTTGATTTCGTTCCAGACTACATTGAGCGGATATTTGCTGCATACAGGCAGGCAGGCTAAAGCCCGAGAGCAGTCCTTCTGGACTTTGAGTTCGGATCGAAATAAGGCTTCTCGCCGATGCTGACGACGCGGGTTCCCTTTCGAACCCCTTCATAATCGAATCTATGGAAATTAGAATAATTAGTAAATGCATTAGGCAAGGGTAGAAGATTCAGACGTGGCGGTGTGGAAGGTGCATCTATTACGGCTGTCAGACGTCGTTTGACCTGAAGCAAGCGATAAACTCACCGATTGTCCCAAATCGCGACGTCATTCTTGCTCCAGCGGAACCTGACCTGCAAGTCGTGGTTCTCAGAGACGTGCCTGGCCAAGTAGGCCAATACGTCCGCTGATTCGTCCTCCGTCAGTTCGATTATCCGCGTCGTGAAACTATGGACGAATGATCAGTATGAGAGTCCGGACTGAGAATGCGTGCATTCGAACGCACAATTTGTTAGCGAAGAGGGTTTTGAATCCTGTGACGGGATGTGTTCTGACAACAGGACTAGAAAGTATTTTCTCGGGAAGGGCAAGGTTGGATATCATCAAATCACTAACTGGATGACTTGCAATTGAATGCCTGTATTTTCAGGCGCGCCTCGAGGACCGTAGAATGCATTGTTCGGCTTCTTCTCCAACTTGGAAATGATCGTGAGGACGGTGATGATCAACGAGACGTAAAAAATACATCACCTCCTCCCTGAGGCCGCGAGCATCGTAAACCGCCGTCAGACCTTCAATGAATTTCTGATACGCCGGAGAAAGCTTATCATAAGCCTCATAGCCACTGTGGAATGTCGGCACAGTACTATGGGCGAATTCGCAGATTACCTTGCCCACTAAATAGGATGCGCAAGTCAGCTCCAGCGTTCGCCCCAGTAATCAGGAAGAGGCATACCAAAGTATCTCCTCCGACTACAAACTATCAGCGGCAATAGAAGACGTTAAATTGCTGCATTCTCACCCGCGGGAAGAGTGTGCATTTTCAAAATCTGGTTTGGCGTCGTTCATATTCGAGGTGGAGAGGAAGCTGTGCGTATGGCTCATACCGAGTAGTCTGATGGGATGTGCTCATAACAGGCATCTGAGTGCCAGCCGTCGCTGGCACGCGCGGATTTACTGTATCCGGTACGCGCGACGCCTCTGCATAACGCGGTGTGAGAATCCGGAACTTGAAAAACGAAATAAAACACACCCTTCGGAAGAGATTTTAACAACATCCGGCGGCAATTCATCGTTTGGCTCGGAATCACGGTAAGAATTGGGGTAGATATGAAGCTTGGAGGTCGCAGGCTTTCCGACGAGCTCTCCTAACCGCGTCCCGAGTTCCCTTTGATTCTCAATGTCGAGGTCCTGATCCATGAAGAATACAACTCCGCGATGCGACACAAGGGTTGCAAGGTCTTTCAAGAGCTCGTCGGCATTTGGGGAGCTGAGAATCTGCGACAATTGTACAGTGTTTGGGAAACGCGTGCCGATGGCCGGCGTTTCATCGCAGGAAGGAAATATCTTCAGTGAGCCAAGAGCAGGCGCCGGAGTGGGAAGCATAATGGGGGAAAGGACGGGCTGCGGGAACGGAGAGAAGGTCTTTATCTGCCCCGTTCTAAAATCACACTGTCTGCCGTCTAGTGTGTAATTAAATTAATAGCAAGCCCTATGCTATTTATTCAACGCCCCAGGGACAATAATGGCAGGTGTTAATAACACCTTTTTAGCATTCAGTTAAATAACTGCTATTTATATTGTAGCATTGCGTAAATAGCAGCTCAGCCGTAGCAGCTAATAACATGTTAATAACATGCTATTATTAGCAGTGTTATTAACACTTGCATTTATTACACAGCGCTAGTGGGATCAGCATGGTGATCCCAATGATGAATTCTCTCACGTTTACGCGAGGCGCACCTCCTTCCACTTGGCGCAACTCGCCCATTCAGCCAACGAGTCTGCGTGTGCGTGTGGCATCGTTGACACATCCTCTAGACTCATGCTGTCATCATGTGCCACTACCGACAGAATGACCTTGACAGACACTCACACCGGCGCTTGTCAAATATTGGATTCATATGATCCGACGTTGATGTTGACAAGGAACTCGAAAAGCAAGGTACTAGATTTGCTTTAGGCTGTGCTGAGTTCCCAATCAATTTTAAAGATCTCAGCTTTGATTTTGGCCCCCCACTGAAATCAAAGCTGATTCGAGTCATTTCGGTTTTGCATTTTGAGAGACTTGAAATGCAAGCCGAGACTTTGCATGTTGACATCAATGTCGGTGAAAGGCTAGAGATCAGCTCCGGTATGTGAATTCCTTCTCAGGAATTCTCCACAACCCACAAACAACCTCCTAGAATCCTTTGTATGTTCGGGGGTTCGCGCCGAAATGTACGGCGAATGCGAATTTGTGTCGAGACGTAGATGTGTGTGATCGCGTGAGTTCTTTCTTTTCTTAACAAGTTTCCGTTCCGTTTCACAATCCTCCGTGAGTTCCGTTCCGTTCCGTTAAGTTCCAACTAAGCGTCTCGTTTCTGTTTCCAACCAGTTCCAATCCGTTCCAATCCGTTCCAAGTTCCAGCAATCAATCAAATGAATTCCACAGAACACAGGGGTGAGCCTGGGCGGCTATTATTATTTTTCTACTACAATCCGGTGTCCCTTTTATACTACAGTTGTTTGTACGCTCTAAACAGTCCTAAATGAGACCAAACTGCACTGCCTTTTCTTTCTGGTATCCATGGACGAACCAATCCAAAACCTCTGTTCCCCTTTCCTTTGCTACAGACCCGCTGTCTTGGTCGGTTGCTGCCCGAATTCCCCAATCCAGTGCACTACTATGACAACTGAACACAGCCTGGGGCTGCGGCAAGACAACCATGCACCGGAACACGTCGAAAGACACGTTTTGCGCGCGCAACGCATCCTGCTTATGTCACCACGTGACCGCAGTGCCACGTTCCCTTGATCCCCGCAGACGCGATCTTAGTTCGCAGCTCCACTCATTGTCCCGCCTTTCAGCTTTTTACTCTCAAGTGTCAGAACCTCTCCACTTGAAACAGCCACCCTTCCTGAGACCTGTAAGTCCCCATTATTCTCTGGCTCTTTCTTCCCTTTGTTACTGCTAATCCGGGGATTTTGCACGCGCAAAATTCCCTACGCTCTTCATCGGACAACCCAATATTTGGCTATCTCCGCTATGTACATCTGTCTGGGGTAAATTGTTGCCCTGTGGATGCACATGCCCAAGATTCCCAAATATATGGTGATACCGCAACTCAAAGTACTGCATCAGCACTCAGTTGAACTAATCTCAAAGCTGATTCAACCAATTTCAACATTGATTTCCGGGCCGTCCAATATTCGGCAACTTCTGGTGTGTGTGCGAGATAAAAGCTGGATCCGCGGAGCTTTTCAATTGCACGATTTTCATTAGTCCCTAATTATACGAGCTCCGGAATTGATTAGGGTTCAAGTTAGGGCCGGAATTTGAAGGCTCTTTTGTTTCATTAGATTAGAATCCAACCGAATCTACAAGATTCCAATGACATTCCTTCTCGGCAGGTAAACCAACATCAGTAGGAAGTCTGCTATGCTATGTGGTTTCTTTCACACTTTATTTCGTTGTTCCGCTCACGATTTTTTCCCCTTCAGTTCCTCAACTCTTTATGGGGTTGCGTTTACATTGTGTCCTAATTGAACTTATTGGGCCGGATTGGACCACTTTTGGGGACAATCTGGCCTTATTGCCAAAGGAGGTCTTTCCTGATGACTGCCGCATCCCCTAACTGAAGGACTGGAATCAAATCAGTGTTGAGTCCATTGTTACAACTCAGATGCAGATCTGGGTTCTAACTCTAGAATTCTGTGAGCTAAAATGCCCTTCCGTGATCTTACTTCGCGTTGTTCGGTTCCCGACTCGCTCTGCCGTGGACAGGAGACTGGAGCTGGAAATGACTAGTACTTGAGACAAGGCAAAACCTTTGATGTTTTCCTTTTTCCTCGAGTCAGAGCAGCGGAAAGTGTTTTTCTTGCCAAAATCTGTGGCACTATGTAGCTCTTCATTGTGCATTGACATATAAAAATTATTAAAGAAATTTTCGAAATACAAACAAAAGGACTACTCCTCCAAGACCATAACGATGTCCTTGCAAACAGGCACATGTTTTTGGAGTACACTGACTTTGAATCAGTTCCCGCAGACCTGAAACTGCTTCAGCAATGCCTCATACGACGACTCAGTGCCCCCAATCAGCTGCCGAAGAAGCCGGACCATCCTGGCTCTCCGGCGTCCGACGCGCCGGTGAGGACGCTCTGATCCGGGAGGGTCCGGCTACTTCCAGGGGATTTACCCCGATTCAAGTCCGACGGCATCCAGCTTCCGGCTACTTAATCTGACCTGATCTGGAGTAACCAGCGGAGGCCGCGGACTCTCCGCCCAGTGTCCGCTTCAACTGCGCAAGGCCTTCTGGGCCGTCAAAAGCAAGCTTGTTTGCTTCGCCGAGATTTTCGGAGATGTAACACTGGACTACGCACTCGAATCAAATTCCAGACTCCAGAGAAGATGATTTGATCTAACGCGGAGAAGCGCCTGTTGATGAAGCTTTGAAGCATCGATGAAGTGTTGATTGAATCGGCAATTTGGAAATTGTTAGTTGAGTCGAAGTCGAAACAAGAGACATCAGTGGCAGTGTCCGGCTCTCGGCGAAACAGCCGCCAAATGCTTTCACGACATTCATCTACACTGGCCATCGACCTCGTCTTCACTGCTCCTGCTGTCTGCTCAACTCTCCAAGATCCATTCGGGGGTGTTTAAGAGCTCCTAGCCTCTTCGATGCGTGAAGCACTGAGGAATTCGGGCGAAAATCGCAGATAGATAGAGGGCTTTACCTACAGGCTCGGGCGTCCGTGGTGAGTCTTTTCTATTCTTCTTTGGTCCTGTTCTGCAAATTCTATCATTTTATCGTACGGCCTACCTTCCTGTCCTATTCTACTTCAGGTATACATCTTTTTGCGATCTTTCGCACCAGGAACGACGCGACGTCTTCATCCTTAGAACTGCGCGTCATCCTCATTAAGCCGCTGGATATACCGAGCGATAGTAGGCCGTGAATCTCCTTCATTGCCCCACCGCTCATGTCACTCCGCTAGCAGGCGTCTCTTGATCGAATCCTTCCCAGCACCGTGCCTCCTCTTCACACCGTGCAATCCTTCCACCTAACCCACTGCGCTTCAGTATGCGCACGCAGGGATGCTGGTGGTCCCAGCCACCATCCACCGCGCTCGATCTGGTTTGCGGGGCCCAGCGCTGCCGCCGCCGCGCTGCTCGTTCGTGCTCTGTCTGCATGCTCGCACCTCAGAGGGATTCCGGCTCGCGATATCGCCAACAGGTAGCCGCGCCGATCCCGCGCGCATCTCTTGCAGCTTCTGCAGCTGGCGTTCCGCGCGCGCTGCACCTGCGCAAAACACACTCTATCTTCGAAGGTCGTACTCCGCATCCCGCCTGGCTTGTGCTGCCGCCGCTGCCACCGCCGAGGTCTTATCCCGGGATAGATTGGGAGCGGATGTGTCGAGGGTATCCGTCCACGCACCTGTAGCATAGCGACTTTTCCGGTACGTCTTTTTACCTCCGCTCACTCATGCAGACGCTCAACGCTTTCGTTGTTTGCAGACGCTGTGCACCCTCTCCCCTTCGCATGTTTTCGTCTCGCACGCTGCCTATCCCAGCCTCCGCTTCCGTTTACTCCGCACGGGCCGGCTCCTCGTAGAACACGCTATCCCATCTTCGTTTTTCCCCGCCTTCCCTTAAGCCAGCTTCACACTGGGACTGAATTGGTGGCTCCGTTCGGCGCCCTGCGTCTGTCCCATCGCCCCATCGCCCCATTGCCCACGCTCCCTCACATTTGGATATAGGACTACGCGTGCGAGGAAGGACATCTCTCGGTCGTCGGTCTCAGCGTCTCGGGAGTGGGAGTGGGGGGAGCGAGAGACGGGAGAGGGAGGCAGGATGACGTGGCGTAGATGGAGCGGATGGACGACGGACAGAGAATTGCGCGCGCGGCTGGCGCATTCGATTCCCCGCTTGGTCATCGCAGCTCCCAGCTAACGATCCTCTTCAAGCAGGGATCGACTCCTGTGCCTGCCCCGAGCACTTCTGTGCGCGTGGTGGGGGATGCTCGTCGCCCACCTCCACCTGGTGCTCCTACATCTTCGCCGTCTTTGATGCCTCTAGGCTGCCTCGCGTCCTCGCTCACGCGATACCTTGTCCTCGCTTCCTTCTGGCACGGGTGATGCGGTGCGGGAGGTAGAGCGTCGAGGGGTCGACGAAGCCTGAGTGCGATGAAGCGAGAGGGAGAGGCTGCGCACCATCTACGCGGTTTGCTCATCGTGCGGCCCACCCCTTCATCCCGCGTCGCTGCACCCAAAGAGCATCATGAGTAGACGGGATGGGGGTGGGGCCAGAGACCTGGGAGCGGGTGCGCCACACTCTCGGGGTGCCTCTGTCCTGGCCCTCGTCGCTGTTAATACATCTAACTTTGCGATATCAGGAGATACTTATTCACGACTGTCACTCGTATTATTCTTGTCTACCCCCCAGCCTACATCTCCGACTCATTGTTATCTAGAAATCCATCTATTCTTCATATGTGCTTCCATATTCACTTCCCTTTGCTCCTACTCCGTCGTGATCGCGATTCGTGACTCTTCCTTTCAGTCCCGATTCGGCAATTGTATTTCCTGATTTGGCCAATTGGCGTCTGACCTTCGGGGAAACACAAGCAAGCGTGGGCGAGAGCACCGCTGCCCTCTCGATTGTTGCTGGAAGCGAACACTCCCTTGTGCCTCCCGCCTCCTTAGCGGCCTAAACATTTCATTCAGAAAACCAATCCCACTTTCGAGATGTCCTAGAATTAAGCTGGTGTGCAATGCACGACCACAGTACAGCCCTCGACGGGCCGCATCGGTGATTCGATTCCGCAAACTGCGACGGAAAATCTCACCTTATTGTCCTCTCATATTTTCGAATTTTGTCAGCACGCTACGACCGCAAATAACATTCTGCCCTCAGAATACGTGAGTGTTCTCCTGTTTCGTCCCACTGCTGCCTTCTCGAAAACAGAACTGTATTTATTCGAGCCCAGATCCACACGACATACCCTCTTCGAGATCTCCCCACTGACTCAATATCAATTTCTTGATTCCGGCGCCCGTCCGTGTTCCTGTTTTCCTTGACCTTCCTTGCTCTTTTGGAAGTGCAATTGATACTGGTACAACTGAATGGATGATGGCCCGTCTACCATTCGTGCCTTTACCCAGCTGCCCGCGACAGACACCGTGGTTGGATCCTATTCATGATCTTCTCCCACTAAATTAGAGTTTGTTACAACGCCATGGCGATCGACCAGGTATGTATTAAGGTCTGCGAGCTAGAACTATTCTGCGCCGCTCCTGTTACCTATGGCCCAGGAACCCGCGAAATGCCGTTGGCATGGTGGAAAGTGACTTGATCAATGGCAGTTCCTCTTTCCGACTCACGGTTATGTTCAGAAGTTCGGCATGCACTTTCCTGTGGTTGGGCGCAAGGACGCCGTTGCGCCGGGACATTCCCTTTGCGCCCATACATACTCCTGCTGTTCGTTACCTCGTACACCTGGGGGTGTAGCATTGTCTGTGCGCGTCCGAAGACGAGATGAGAACAATGTGCGGCTGCCAGCGCCCCACACTGGCACATCGTTTGTGCAGGTTTTGGAGGGCACTGGGGACACGTTAGGCGCCGGAGCTGGGAATGGAAATGGAAGGGAGCGGAAGCGGCGGTCAAATGCTCTGCCGCTTTTAGATTGCACTCACGGCAACATGCTGAGGCCGAGAATCACGGCCCGGGGTGCGTGTATGTATGGTAGATTGCGATGCCAGAATGCTTCTTTGACTCTCTCCCAGAGGTACCGAGCAGCCTTGGCTTCGATGTCTTCTTTGTGTTTCGGGTGCGCACTCATCATGATACTTCCTCCTGCTGACCTTTGACTCATTTCTCCGTTGTAATGTTAACGGTATGGTATCTTTCGGGAGTCGAATGCCGTGGAGGCGTTGTTGGGCAAGTATAGATGCACATATCATCCCGTTTCAGTGCGAACAAGTATGCTACCGTGCAGACTCAGGAATGACGGGACATATGGGGGCATATGGTTGTCGTCCATTCTGCTCGTTCACGGGATGCAGGAAACCTGGAGCAGAATGTATAAACATACAACTGCCCATCTGCGAGTACCTATGTGCGATTCTTGTTCGCTACTGGCACCGAGAGTCTGCAACCGCTTCAATGGGCTATTTATTGCCTGATAAAGGCAATGTACTTGTAGCTTCAAGTTGAGCAATCGCCCGAGTTCACGGGTAGGGGTTTGCTCTCGGCTGAGGCCAGGCTCGGCGGCTCCCGCAAATTTGGGCCCGACACAAGGGCAAGAAGGGAGACAACCAAAAAAGAGTTTTAAATTTTCTGATCTAATTATGATGTGGCGGTATGTACGGATGCGGTACAATCGCCGGTTCTCCGCATGGTCATGCCATCCAAACCAGTGAGACGCGTGAGTTGTGTATAGCCGAAGTCTCCTTAATTGTCGGAGAGCACAAGGGCTTCGAGTCTCGTTATATCCATTGAGGCGCTGCTGTCCCACATCTTGAGAATTTCTCCCACCGAGACCTCCAATAAAAGACCGGTCAGCTTGGGTGCATTCTGGACCCCACCAACATGCCCCGCCCGACTATCACCGAAACCCGGTTAAATAACATTCTGGAATGCTTGACTGCTGCCGTAACTACCATGGAAATGCTTTCGGTTGGCCTTGACACATCATTCTTGCTCGCCATTTCAAGCACTACTCGATCTATGTTGACATGCGTTGAGGTAGATTTCTAACAAAAACTATTCGTATGATCACTCAGTTGTCGGCAGAGAGTCAAACGAAACAAGAATAATGTCACACAATTGATGGAACAAACTCACAAGTTACTCTATGCAATCATCGGTCTTCACATCAAGTCGGATACTGGTGGAATGCTATCGCCAAGCATGTTATATAACATAGGGAGGTTCTCAGAGTGAGTATCCACTATCTTTTGGGTATTATTTATCATTTACCCTGATGTAGAACACTTCACAAGGTCCATACTTTCATCGAGGCCCAACAGGATAGAAGTGGAATCAAGCAGTTCTTTCGCCAGAGTGAACTCAGCAATTTACTTCGGGATTGTAACACGGGATTGCAAGAAGCACTCGAAGTATTTGAGGTAACCCACTTATTGTCCATTGGTTCGGAGCAAGATTATTGAAAGGTGCAGGTCACCAGTGTTAATTTGTCAACCGACATCAGAGAAATGCAGAATTATTCACACAAGATGCACCAAGAGGTCCTTGAGTTGATTGAATCCCTCTCCGATTCAGATGGAGCATCATCTGTATGTCATCTCCTATATTCTGAAAGAACCATGGCTTACACTATTCCACAGATAGGTCGAGTCTTTTCGATGACACACAACAGGTGATACAAGTTGACTCCTGATACTAAGGAAACTTATAGTACAATTCTTCAGCTCAAACTCATTTTCAATGCTGCCATCGGAGCCCAAAATATTTCATGGTCGTGACTCTGAGTTGGAAAACATTTTCAAAGCTTTTGCAATTGAAACACCTAGAATTGCGATTCTGGGGGCGGGCGGAATGGGTAAAACTAGCCTCGCAAGAGCGGTGCTGCATCATTCTCAAATCACAGCAATATATGGGCAACATCGTATTTTTGTTGCCTGCGACACTGTAGCAACCAAGACTGAACTAGTAGCACATATTGGGGCACATCTAGGACTAAAGCCAAGGAAGGACCTTACCCAACCGGTTTTTACGCCATTTGTCAGGTAGCCCACCCTCCCTGTTGGTCTTGGATAATTTGGAGACAGTCTGGGACCCCCCAGAGCATCGTAGAGACATCGAGGAGTTCTTGTCCCTCCTTGCCGATATAAAACACATGGCATTGCTTGTGAGTCCTGCAGTTCCATTCGGGCCCATGATCCATAGATAATAACATTATGTCAGATTACAATGCGGGGAGCAGAAAGGCCAGCCAAAGTCCAATGGAGTCGTCCATTTCTCCGTCCTTTAAAGCCCTTGACACAAGATGCTGCTCGGAAAACTTTTATTGATATTGCAGAGGATGCCCATGAATACGACGATATTGACAAAGTACTCCTGTTGACAGACTACATGCCACTGGCCATCAATCTTCTAGCTCATCTGGTCGACTCAGAAGGCTGTTCCACAGTGTTATCACGTTGGGAAAATGAGAAAACATCACTAATTTCTGAAGGATATGACAGAAGAAATAATTTGGATCTATCCATTTCCCTGTCCCTCACAAGTCCTCGGATTGCTGCTTTCCCGCATTCACAGGATCTTCTCAGTCTTTTAGCAATATTGCCTGATGGGCTTTCAGATGTTGATCTTCTACAAAGCAAACTTCCACTTGAAGATCTCCTTCATTGCAAGGCTGCTTTACTCCGAACTGCTCTAGCCTATACAGATACCCAAGGAAGGCTCAAAGTCTTGATACCTATTCAAGAATACATGAAAAAATTCTATCCACCTGCAGATCATGTTTTTCAGCCTCTTCTTGGCTATTTCCACAATCTGCTAGAAGTTCACAGCATCCACCATGGAACAATCTCAGCACCTGGGATAATTACTCGGGTATCATCAAACTTTGGAAACATCCAGAATATGCTTATTAATGGCTTACGGTTGAATGAACCCTACCTGGTCAATAACATCTATTGCATAATAGCACTGAATTCTTTCAGTCAACAAACTGGTCACGGAGGAATTCAACTGATGAATCACATATCTAATGTCCTGCCCACACTGAGTGATCTCAGACTCAAGGGAGCCTGTATTACAGAGCTGCTTAATTCATGGAGACACAGATCAATCCCAAATCCTGAAACGCTTATTCAACAGGCTCTCAAACTTTTTCAACATTTTGATGATTCAGACCTCCTCTGTAAGTTCTCCAATTGATATTCAAGTACTCTGACTTATGACTCCAAACAGGCAGATTTCACAACATTGTCGGAGATTATTACCTCCATCACAACAATGATATGTCGGTTGCCATGAATTTCTATCAAACTGGTCTTTCTGTATCAATTTCAACTGGGAATACAAAAAGACATTGTGAAACAATGTATAACTTGGCACGAGCCAATGTGCACAGGGGCAATTATCTTCTAGGCCAAAAGCAGGCATATGAATCATGGAAACTGGCAAAGATTGCAGGAGATCTATTTCGAGAAGTGAAGGCCCTAAAGGTAGAGGTGATGTGTTGGGGTGAGCTTGGTCACTATGAACACAGCATCTCTCTATCCAAGAAGGCAAGAGATCTATTGGCTCTTTGTGGGATGTCTGGTAGTGATGTAGACCATGCTGTTATGAACTCTCAAGCAGAGGTTCACAAACATAAATCAGAGTATGCTGAAGCCCTCCACATTCACTCTCAGATCCTCCATCAAGTTACTCCCACAGAAGATCCAGGTAATCATGCATTGGCTTTACTTAGCATTGCACAAATTGATGTGTTAATCGGTGCATCTGAACATGATGTACAGAGCAATATTGACATTGCAAAGAAATTGTTCATCACTATGGGAGAGTCCCGCTTGATAACACTCTGTGACATTGTCATTTTGGATCTGCATCTGAGAGGACAGAATGAATTATCTGTTGTGGCGTCTTTTTTAAAATTTGTCAGATGCAATTGGGGCAAGAATGATGACATTGTCACAGACTGTCTGGAGAGACTGGCAAGTGTTCAGTGTTGGAGTTCTATTGATCAAACATACACCTGGAAAATATTATTGCTTATCCATTCAATGAACTCAAAACAATCACTGGGGGTTTATAAAGCTCTTCAATCTCTTGGGGATGGGTTTTTGGAAAATGATATAGATACAGCAACAAGTCTACTCAATGTTGCCTTGGATGGATTCACCAAACTGGATGTCCATCACAGCAGAGCAGAATGCATGCTCCAGCTTGGAGATATAGCCAGAAGGCATGGTGACTTGCAGAAGGCGGTGAAGCTTTGGGAAACAGCCAGACCACTATTTGAACGCTCATCACAGACCAAACAGGTTGAAAAGATTGATGAAAAGCTAGTTGGTGTTCTAGATACCCTCAAGTAACCCACAGCAGATCCTGTACTACCCATCACATCTTCTAATCTTGAGTGAGGCAGATAGTCTATCTATAATTGGGGACATGAAGAGTAAGGTCTGATTTTGAGAGTAATGTGCAGTGTTCATGCAATTATATATGTAATGTACTTGTGTTACTGAGTTTTTCTTTCTGTTTTTTGTAGTACAGGAAGGATAAATCGATATCCCATGCCAAAAACATTGAAAAGATATGGAAATATTCATAATGACTTTTTCATATTCTGCACTCAAGGATCTTTATTTTCTTTAGAATAACTTTCTCATATGTGGTGGGACCTGAAAGACATCCAGACTACAGTGAAAATATTCAAAACTGTTTTGAGTGGATGACTTCCCATAAGCATTAGAAAATTCCCTGGGATATTTTTCAGAATCTACAGTACAGGTAGATTCTACGAGTATTTATACAGTATGCTATAGGAGTTGTAAAGAACAAATTAAGGGGAAGTAAGGGTCAATTATGGCAGGCAGGAGTTTCTTTGATTGTCACCACCCCTGATGTTGCAATGTGATTTCATTTCTGCTCCGTATGCCGGAGCATAGCGAAGGCGTATCTTGTTACACCGGGGGCAAACCCCGATGCACCTAGATTCCAGGTGCCTCCGGGGCATGTTCTCCGCAGGTCGTGAACTGGTAGACAAAAGACCAATAAAGGTCCTTGGGTGGACAAAGAATTAACAAAGGTGAGACAAAGGGCAGGCAGGATTTTCACCGCCCAGCAAATCTTGCCCGTCCTTTGTCCCTCCTTTGTCTGTTCTTTGTTGACCTAAGGACCTTTGTAGGCCTTTTGTATTCCACATTGTAGCCTTCGGACCACATGCCTCGGAGGCACCTGGAATCCAGGTGTGTCGGCTTTTGCCCCCGGTGTTATCCTTAACCAAATACTAAAACAAAGGCTTCAAACGAAGTTACCAGCTTTTGAATGCCCCCTCTGGTTGTATCAGCGTAAGATTGGTCGATGTAGCACACTGCAGATATAAATTGGACTGGTTGCTTCAGAAGAGGCAGAGAAAGGGCGAACTCAATTCTGTTTCAAATATTCAGGGAGCGTGCGTGTTAACTGTGATTCCGTGGCTCCTGAACTCCATTTCTGGGCTTTGTGAAGTGAAAACGATACATTGTTATTTGAAACGACGCATCAGCAGCCTTTGTCAATCTGCATACAGTTCTGGATAAACAAAGTCCGCAAATAGCCTGTAGGAACAGCATGAATTGATTCTGACTTGTATGAACTTTGAGTTTGGTCCCCACATCAAACCGAATATGGCAACATCAAAACATGACTTCCGGGGCTCCAGAGATTTGTGGAGAGTTGTGTGATGATTGGAGTGTATAACATGAAACATCTGACAAGCACCTGGCACCCTCGATGCAGAGGGCGGAGCAGCTTATTTGCCGTCATGTCCAAACAGCAGCCGATGTTGCGGCCGAGACAGTTATAATGAGAGGGAGTGGAGTGGAAGTGTCTTTGTAAACGGATGCCGTGATCTAGTTCGACAACTCTGATCGGGAGAAGATGAGAGGCACGAACATGTTATTTTAGTCAACCCACCAACCTCTCACATACAAAGACATCCCCTATTCTGGTTTCCAACTCGGATCTTGTGGTGAGATAGTGAAGACCACTCCAAAGAAGTTGGGAAAGGTATTCAACAATGGACTTACTATGTTGAGGTTTGGATTGAGAACCGTATCTTCACGCTGTACTGTCTACCATCCTCGTAATTCCAGGAATATTGTCCTGTCTAATTTGTCCTGTCTACATATGAAACTGATCAACGTAATGGGAATATGATTTTTAATGTTCAACGTTAAAGCAGATAGTCTTCTCTCGGAGTGTGTTCCAGCTTTACCGCATTGCTGAGTCTGCAGATTGTGGGAGCATTTCAAAACAAAATTTTAAGACTTCTCTACAAAAGTCTTAAACGGAAGTGGAATCCGGTCAAGGTAAACGAATCATTGTATTTTTTTTCACTGGCAGGAAATAAGGTAAGAAAGTGCTCGCCGGCGCTTCGCACTTGTACTTAATTAAGTAAGGGACGGGCACAAGTTAGCATCTTCCCTCAGGCTCTTGAAGGAGATCTCAATATCCAATTTTATAGAGCTAGAATCCGAGATGCTAATACACCGCCAAAGTGCCCGCAGGTCACCGTCAGCTGGAAAGGTCGCATGGCGGTCACACTATTTGGCATCTGGGATCAGGTTTCTGCCAGGTATATTTCAGCTTACAAGCAGAGAGCACGGCCACCATGTTGCAATAATGCTCATTTCCCGTTTATTCGCGTCCATCGCGCCTCATTCCCGCGGTGAAATGTCCCACGTGACCGCGAAGCGGACTGATGCGGGTCGAGGCAGATGAGGTAAAAAGGTACAACAATCTCAATAACCGCCAGGTATTTGAGTGCCTGGAGGGCCTGAGTAGCGCACCTCGTCGGCTCAACGACTCTTCTTCCTATTGATTGTGCATTCACTTTACACCAGTAGTGGTACAGTTGATATCATACAAAGGCTAGCCACTAGCCATCTCAGGTTCACCCTCTACCATCTGGCGTATGGCATAAATTTCCCGCTAAAGTGTGAACTATCAGTCTGAAGTTACCGAAAACTAAGATGGAAGACGTACTCGAAAGTGAGTACCACACGGTCGCCCTTGGGGTCTTCCTTTCTGGTGATGTTGATCTGGAGAGGAAAGAATGAGACAAGGAACGGATGACGAGAGCCGGGGTAGCAAACGAGCGCGATTGCGATAGATGCGTACCTTGCAGTCGATCATGCTCATGATGCCGTCGCCGAACTAAGTGAATGCAGATCAGTCCAGAAGAACACTGAGCATAATTGAGCCCAAGACGGACCTTCTCGTGGATAATCGCCTTGATGGAGTGCCCGTATACCAGCATGCTCTGGGTTGAATGTTCACATCAGCAGTTCGCTGCCTGGTCACACACTCGCATTGGCATACCTCGTACAGCCGGTAGATAACCGGGTCGGTCGGTGGAATGGGCCCCAGGCCACGATTCGGCCACCAATGGTCGCCGAGTCCCGCCTGCAGCTCCCCTGAGGGAACGTCGAGCAGTTCGGACACCTTGCTCAATTCCTCTGGCGTAAATTTCGCCTGATTCGAAAAAAAAAAAAAAACAATTATTCAGCAATGATCATCGGCGATGCACGTAGATATGCGTACCTGGCCATAGAACGCCGCAGCCGTCCAGACCTCATCTTTGCCAATGGCTTTGGCGATTTCGTCGAAGGTCAGGCCTGAGTACACAGCAATACCATCGGATACGCGCATCGGGAATGCATGGATACGGACGGAATCGAGAGCCGTACCTTTCCTCGCTTTCGCTTCGAAGAGCTTTGAATTTGTGGAGGGGAGGTCCACGTAGGGGACGTTGTTCGTCGGGACGGTCTGCCGACATGAACATGAGTGAGTTCACCAACACCAATGCCGATGACGGGACGACTCACTGCGGTTTGAGACATGGGGGAACGAGAATGAGATAGGTGCTCTTTACCAGTCACATTAGCTTCGACCTCATAAGCAATGAGTCACATTCCCGCTACCGTAAGGTACGGGTCTTATAGAGAGCCCGATTTTTCGTTTTTGCAGTAAATTATGTTTTTGTCAGCAGTTTTTGTGTCAGCTTCGGTTCTGTCCGCCAAAACCCGGGTCCAGACCCTTCGCGAATCCCACGGGCAGCGAAAGTTCCCGCTACCGTGAGGTACGGGTCTTACAGAGAGCCCGATTTTTCATTTTTTGCAGTAAATCATGTTTTTGTCAGCAGTTTTTGCGTCAGCTTCGGTTCTGTCCGCCAAAACCCAAGTCCAGACCCTCCACCTCCGTAGGCTAGTAGTAGTACTCGGAGCTCCCATACGACTTCGTTCTTGGCTGAGATTGATTATTCTTCCACCAGACCCTTCCACATGAATCTCTTACTCTTTCTTCTGATGTTGTTCACCCCTGGAAACCCACGAGTACTCGTTTCAATTTGATGATGCACGACTTCTGGCATGCTTCATAGAACTTTCCCCCCATGCTTTCAACCTCTCTGTCGTGGACATCGATACCCCGGCCAGCTGGGTGATGCAATCCGAGAGTAAGTCGTTATTGAGTCTTTTTGAACCTAGACTGAAATTCATTCTACCTCTGCACCGTCACTGCATCTGTAATGAGTCTTTGACGTGCCGCTGTCCCTCTACCTCTGCCTCCATGCTGTCTGATATATCCATATCCACAACAACTTCTTTGAATATAATCCGTGATATTTTTTTCGGTCATCTTGTTACATGTGCCCGTGTCTGTGTTTGGTGCATCCGTGTTTCCGCATCCAGACCGTTCTGCACGCCATGATCTCTCTCGAAATTTCGAATCAGCGGCAGGTATGTCCAAAACTGTTCTGAAGTCGATTCTTGATGCCGCTGATAAGCACTTATTGACAGAAGTCTTTCGCATATTGCTGGTGCCCTGAATTTCGTGTTCGCAATGCTTGTATCAAGTTACGACCTGCGATACGGAAGCATACTAGAACCATCAACAAGGCCAGCCCCGAGTTTCGCTCTTCTGCGCCTATGGTTGAATTTTTCAACTCCTTTGAAAGTCTTAAAAAACCTGTTCTTCTTTCCATTGCCGCCCTGCATCACATTGAAGTTCCGGAAAGAGTTACAATTGACTCCCTATGTACACCAATCCTACAGCATTCCCGATACCATTAGGTAAAGGGTTTGACACTCCTGAGGACAAAAATATAGTCTTGGTAGCTTTTTTCGCGGAATGAACCCACAACTCACCACACATGCAAGCTGTTTTGCATGATGTCAATTTAAACCCTGCTTGCACTTCAGCAAAACCACGCGGACAGTAGGTGTATTAGGCTCCAATCCTGTTCAAGTTCTCTCAGACTTTCCTCGGCACCTATGCCACCACGCCAGGTTCAAATTTTCTTAGGTCTGTAAGGTTCACTATATTGTGCGGGAAATTATTTGCAACAAATGCCAAGGTTCAATTGCGTACTTGAACAGTTTTAAAAGCTCTAGTGCGATCAGATGTGCACGGTACCCGTTTGTGGCTTTAATCATATGCTGACGGTAACTATCAGGTGCTGAGTATCAGAATTCATCCCATCTCACTGACTACTCCCTCATCAGTGATTTTCATTAGATACCCTCCCGCTCTCACTTCAGCTTCCGGATAACCCCATATCAATAATCACGACGCTTTGTTGTCCCCGTCGTCATTTTCAGCAGCGTATGCTCTATCCGAACTGGTGATGATTGGTGTGGAGGAATACCCAATAGCGAGTGTGCAGTGTTGTGATCCAGTAGAGTTCCTCCTAAGGAATATCATTGGGATATGGCTCAGGGCCATTCCATATAACGGGTATTCCACAGTGAGTAAAATGAGTACAAATGTAAAATACGAATTGACGAGTTACCGAGTTGCGAGTATGTAGAGTCGATATCTGGACAGAAATGAGCAGCTCGCGTTCAAGCACAAGTTCTGTCAGTTGAATGTGATGGTGCATTAGTATTCCAGAGTCCGAGGTTAAATCTATCGAGTGATGTGAATATCCAGGGCACGCGTGTGGTGATACCTGAGCCAGAGAAGCGCCTAGAGCTGACATATCTGCCGGCCAACTAGGTGCAAACTGACAATAAATGTAAACTACAGTCACCTCTGTCCTAACCCATATCTGTCATAACCCATACTTTGCTCAACCCCATAAAATTTCACTTCCACCAGGGTGGTTCCCACTCAAAATCCCATAACTCTCTATTACTCCATAACCCATCCCTTTTCCAGGTGTCAAAACCCATAATTTACCCGATTTTTCCTCTGTTTTTGACCCAGTTGAGTCATAAATTTCAGTGATATGCGCAATAGTGCATCAATTACACCTTTTAAGATTCCAACTTTGCTCCCAAATGCCTAGCATACATAATTTGGGCTGATTTTGGCTCATATATGGCATTGATGTGCAGTTTCTCCCTGTGGTGACTATTTGGATCAGTTTTTGGCTAATAGACGTAGAATCATGGGATTTTCACATTTTAGGGCACCTTCATGCTTAGTTTTATTTCAAGGTCATCAATATCTTTATTTTATTTTTAGATATATTTAATGTGACCTCTGCTGGAACCCATAATCTGCAATAACCCATACCTTTGAGGCTCCACTGAGGGGTATGGGTTAAGACAGGCGACTGTACACGAAGTAGGGTGGTAACAGCAAATCGGTGAAGTGTCTCTCAGTGCACGATGATATTTAGACCACGAGTGGGCCGATGTGATTTTAGGAAGGTCTGTGGCAGAAGACCCTGCGACGTAAAGAACCAGAAAAAGCGAAATATGGTACGACAGGGATGGATGCTGCGTTATGTGGACGACGGGAAATTTCCTGCCTGGGAATGCCTTGAATTCGAAGCTGTTGAATCACATGGAAGCCCGCGCACGTATGTAGACAACGCAGAGATTCGGCGTAGTAGTTTGGTAGTAGTGCTGATTTTGGCACGATGAGATGAGGATTTTAATTCGCGGTGAATTTTAGTATGTCCAAAGGTGTCCTGATCTGACTGGGCCCATCGAGTCTAAAGCGTGAAGAAACCAGGCAGCAGAAGGCCGAGGGGCAGGAGAGTATTCAACGACATGAACGCAACAAACAGGGGATTTGATGATTAATAAACATCCACAAACTACCGCACCGCCACAACTAACTCTGTTGAGCAACTTTGTCGAGTTTCGCACAAGACTCAGCCGTCCGATTCTGGTCCTGCTCTCATACTCTCTGGATTCTACCACTCGTATGACTCGTCAAACCCGTGGGTCTCCGTACGGCCACTTGAGTGCAAAATATCGATAATGGGCAATGTCTGTCTCTGAATATCTGCGTGCCAGTATTGAATTCGAAAGAGGTGTGTTACTTGACTGAACCGAAATATCTTACTCACCAGTCCTCCAGTAGTAATCTCTCGACTAAAATTCCGTGTGATAGGTGCTTGGAACGCGTCGTTTTTGCCCTGTGCCTACCAAACCGGTTTTCCATCCCCCAGAGTCACCGACAATGCTTTAGTCACCCGATATTGTTACGTGGCCATTCGTACTCAATTCATTATCTGGGGCGTCCTCGCTGCCTTCCGACTTCTCCTCACGGATGCCTACTTGACCTTACTCGTCATCCGCTGAGGCTCAATGCACTGCCATGGTTCTTCCGTGGCTGCGAAACCGCGCGTTTGCGGCTCTTGCATCTGCCGGCGGCGTCCTCGTTGTGCCGGTTTAGGAGATGAATTGAGATCGAAGGCGACGAGAAGTGTAGGAGGGCAGTGCGGATCGATGCTGGACCGTGCGCTGGGCGCGCGAGGTATGTTTGCTTGACATCTGCTCCGTACGTTCTTATTCACATCTCACGCTTTGTCGTTAGCCTTTCCTCCTACTACTTTTGCTATAGCTTCACACACCCCGCCGGTTCCATCCGCGTGCGTTGCCCTGCTGCAATCCGAGCTCGGGGCGGGTGCCACGGCTCTCGCCTCGCACTCAAGTCAATCTCTCACTCGAGGTCGCCGCCACCGCATTTCACATCGTTTGGGACCACTACCGTCCAATTCGAGCATCGCCATGCCACTTAACTCATTCACCATCCGCATCGTGCGGTCTTCGTCTGCACTATTATCTTCGCGTTCCGCCACCCATACGGGCTTGTGCTGGTGGGTTGGAAGGGAAGAAAAGAAGCGTGCATGCACGTCGGGTGTCGTGTGGCGGAGTAAAGGCAGTGGATGGGTTGGGACGGGACGGGATGCGGGGAGAGACCAGATGAAGAGGGTGACGGATTATGAGGCGCCGTATGCTGTGATCTGTGGTCGGCGCGGAAAGGGTGCGAGCGCGTTCCATGGACGCTTTGGTTCTGCACAGGCGAGGTACGTCCTCCTCCACTTGTCATACGTTTTGGTGGCTCATTCCTCTTCTCTAATCCAGGTTTGGCGTTGCTGTCTATATATCGATCGGATATTGGATAACGCCCCTCCGGTTGGCTCTGGCTCTGTGAGGTGAGCCGCCGTCCTTCCTTGCGTCGAGGCGCTTTATTCACAGTCCCTTTATCATAGTATTAACAGTGTCTCCTGGCTGACGGGTCGAGCACCAGCACCCTTAACGCGTTCACCTCGTTCCTACCCTAAGCTTCCGCCCGCCCAAGGCATCCCACACCGCCGCCCTCTCCCACGTCGTGCTCGCTTCGTTCGCGTCCGCTTCCCTCGGCACTACATCGACATCGACATCGACGAGCTTGGCTATCGCAGTCATAACGGATGATGAGAAGTACTGTCTGCCATAGGGAAGAACGCGCGCATGGCGCACGTATCTCGCAGGCCCTCGCGCGATTCGGATGATCATACCCCCACAGGTGGAGAGTGGACTCGTCACCTTTCGCGATCCGCTGCTCGCGGTTCCTCATCGTTCCTCACGACGATCTCATGATGCGGACTTCTTCTGCGTCCACCCGCTCCCTCGTGGCTCCTCCACCGGCGCAGACAATACACATGGCGCGCGCCCCCGAGATCCTTGCCTTCCATGCCTTTCCTCTCTCCAAACCTCTTTTTTTACCGCTTCGCTCGCACCTGCAGGCTGCCGCCTCCCTGCGTCGCCACCCGATACGTCTCTCGCCGGCAGCTCGTGACTATCCCTTCCTCGGACGCACGGTGCATCTGGGGCGGAGCCGCTCCTCTCTTTCGGGAGGGACGATCGTCATGCTGCGTCGCGAGCTCATTCGTTAGAAGGATGGATGTAGGATGGAGCAGCAGCGCTCGGCCCCGGGTGGGGGGATGACGACAATAGCGAGCTCCGCGCTGCCGGGTCGAGCGGAGGATGATACCGAAGGTCCCTCGTCGCCCCTTGTGCAACGTGGACGGGCGCGCTGTCCCCGTCGTTGGTATGATATAGGAACGAACAAACGCGACGCACACCCTCGCCGCCTTCGGCGTCATGCAAGAGAGTGGAATCCAAAGTGTGGTATGTCTTCTTCCTCCCGCCTCCACTCCCTCCTCATTACTCCGCATCCTTATTCCTTACATACCAGTCCGCAGATCTCAGCCCCCTCCCATACCGCAACTCACTCTGCGCTCACTCCGCTCAAAGTCTCCTCGTCGGTCGCACACACATTCAAGATGCGCCGATCTCGTCAGCGACCGCGTCCGTCCTGCACTTCGGTCACCCGACAAACGCGTATGTCTATCGACGGCCCGAGCTCCCTCGAGCTGTCCGCTCCTCCCAATAGACGCTCATACTCACGAGGGCTATGTTTCTCCATCATGGGCATTGGGGATGGGGTGTCGGAGGGAGCGAAAGGAAGTGCTGACAGCCCAAGCCTCCTCAACCTCTTCGATCCTCCAATCGATGGCTTGGATGCTTGTACCCACGAGGGGTGCGTTCCTCCGTGGGCTCGCCGCCTGCACCTTCAACCCATCCCCGCTTTCTGTTTCAGCACTGGCATCTGCTCTCCTCCCCGGAGGCCTCTGGATTATCACATGATGGACGACAACACGACGTCTCCCTTGTTCGGTGCTCAGTCTGCCTTCACAACATGTCTTTGCGTTGCTCACAGCACACCCGTCTGCTGCAGTCCGCACCGCGTTCGCGTTCACGCCGCCCGTGCCTCCGGCGGCGCGCGCATTCCTCCGCGCACACCACAGACTCGTCGGATACCACGGACTGGAGGACGACTTCTCCGTCTCGTGGCTCCCGCTTTCGTTGCCAACGATGCACCTAATGTACGAAACCACATCCACGGGGCCCTTCTCCCTCGGCGCCGCCTCTTCATTACAGTGATGAGTGAGAGCACGACCTGCTTTGGGGGACGCTGTGGGCGCGCTGTCACCTCCTGGCCCCCATGCGCCGTCATACTACAGCGCCTTCCGGATGGATGCGCGACGCCTTCTTTCCGAGGTCTCCGCCCCATCTATCACCGAAGTCTTCCCGGAGCTCGCCTCAAGCAAGCTGAAGTTTCGTTGGACCAGGCCCACGCTTCGAACCTCCCGAGACCCATGCATTTCGGACACGAAGGCTGACGGTGGATGTGTGGCGAAGCTACGCACGTTCTCGTAGCACCGTCGCCGTAAGTCATACGTCGGCGGGGGCGCTGGGAGCCAGACGGGTGGAGTGTGGACGTGGAGCAACGTGTCAAGCTAAAAGGCAGTGGTCCCTAGCGGGAGGACGCGCTGCGGCCTGTACGGACGTTCGGAGGACTATGAGCTGCTTATTGGACCGTGACTGGTATGCCTGCTGCAAATATAAGCAGTACATCGGATTCTTAGATGTATGAGTTTGTATTGATGATTCTGCATCAAACCATTTGCGACCGTAAGGCTAGTCGCTGTATGTCAATCGCAACGGGACACCGGTGACCATTCTAAAATCACCTTTTATGGTAATCGACCTACCAAAAAAAGGAAGAATATTAACCGTTCTTTAAGATTTTGCTCGTTTGGCAGTGCAATTACCCCATTAGCTTTTTCCCCATTGTTTTGCACTCTGCTCTCGCAGTGCAGGTGCTGTGCTCTCGCCCCGTCTGCATACGAAGTCTATTCCCGTGAAATTCAATTGCAATTCCTCAGCTGACCACCGATCACAACACCTGCAGCTGATTTCTCACTGTGCCGCAGCTATCTCTCTTTCAATTTTTCTCACTGCGGCCGCATCCCCGTGCCTTGGATAAAAGATGCGCCTCCTCGCCCCTTTTCTTTTACTGCTTTCATCTGCCCCCACTTCGATTTTACGCTCGCCTTACTCACAAGCCTTTGATCATCTTGACTGGGGAATCCTTGAGGTTAATCAATTATCCTGTCCCTGCCTGCTCTGTCACAGCGAAAACCTGAAACAACTCAAGCACGGTCAAAATCCTACAAGATTTGTTTCCGCAGTAATTTCATCGCGTCAATCCTATCTCGTTGCGCCACTGGACTCAAATTCAAATCCCGCCCCTAAACACTCTACCGTGCTCTGGTTTTTTTTTTTTTCATCGCCATACGTCCTCTGGATTCTTTGAAAGTTTTCTGCTTAATCAAATATCTACTTCTCGTGTGTCAACATCTACTTTGTCTGCAGGGCGTGCTTTCCGTTTTTACAGCTCGGATTCTACCCTTCCTCATTCTTTGTCTAGCCTTGAATGGGCACCATTTCTTTCTCCTGCACTTCCTCTCTCGATGGTCTCCTTCTCCACACTCATCGAATTTAACTTTGATCTCTTCGACAATCAACTTTTCGCTGTCTATATCAACCTATGTAGTAGCAAACAACATGCTTTTGTATTAAATGGAATTCAATTAATTTCAATCCTCCTTGATTGCGCGGGTTGCCGGAGCGAAGTGACGGTAGCGTCTTGTTTCTATTTACGGAAGCTCGCAATTGATTAAGATTTTTCAGAAGTACTAATGCCTGAATCGTTCCGGGAAAGCAATTTCTCATTTGCCAGCGCTCCAGAATGTTCTGTTGATCTTGCCATTCGACGAGATTCGGAGGTGAAATACCAAAGAAAAAAATAAAATGGGAAAATTCCCTTGAACCCCCAGACTACACTGAGGGAAGTCTACGGGACTGACATGAGGGCTGCAGCGACTAAAGGAGACGAATATTAGTCAGTTCTCCAGTCTGAGAATCGGATCGACGCGGCATTACCATTAATGATTAGTCTCCCCTAGGCAGATGCTTCAACAAAGTTGAGCTCGGGCCTCGCGTGTTGAATCATGATACGAGTGATACCATTTTTGACGAGCACGCACAAATATCTGTTCGCTTATTAACTACGACCACCATCTCCCGCTCCGGACGCAAATTGGGAACTACCCTTCACTTCATGGTATTGTTTTCTGCTTGCCACTCACCCGAATCCTGTATAGCCTCCGTTCACCCCGTCCCCACCCACTGATCAGGTTTGAAGTTTCTAGCGCGTCCCTCTTCTCACTAGGAAATAATAATTGTTTGGTCCTGGGTTCAACTTGAGGTTTGGGTACATTTCACGATTCGGGACTATGCTATTTGTGTTCAGCGGGTAAAAATGCACCAATTAAGATCTGGTTTTGAAATACCGCAGAATTGACCTCCTTTGGTTACTGTACTATTTTGACCAAATGTTCAGGTGACAGTGACACCCGATTTTTTTGACGTCCCTAAAAATCGCTATAATTCAAAAGAAAAATAATCGGCCACCTCGGTTTGACCTCGGTTGACGAAAATCTAAAAATAGTGAACATTTGGTCGAAATAGTACAGTACTTATCCTATACCTTGAGGTTCTGCTAGGGCTTTTCACCGTACGTACTGAATACGGTACGGAGAGTGGGACCCTCGCACGGTACGGATACGGCTACGGTACAGCAATTTCGTGAAATTCTGTCTGAAATACGGTACGGTACGGCTCAAGACGACAGCTGTCAATTTTGTCCAGTTCCCGGCCGTGACATGACAGAAATTACCTCGGCTGACTGCAGGAAGTCATCAGCAAAGCAGCGTATGGGGCACAAATTCCGTTGCTTTTGTGTGATTTACTTGGCTCAAGTCTAAATATATGAGCTTTGAGCCACCATAATGTTTTTTGGACTGGTGGGACAGCTTGGACACGTCAGACATTGTTTGCGGGGTGTTTGGCATAGATAACTAGAGAAGATGTTAGCATTATGAGCTTGAAATCCCACACAGAATCTTTTATGAATGTGTATTCATTACATGTAGTCTCAGTACAGTTTATAGCTCACTGTACCCGATTCATTGCCAAACACACCAGATTTTTGGTTCAAATGGTTGCTTTACCTGCCGAGCCGAGTACTGCCACCTGTCAACCATTTCTTTTTCGGGATCATACTCTCAAGAGTCTCAATAGAGGCTGCGCAAGGTCAAAAACTTGCAAGCAAGTGATTCCGGAGACTTTTGAAGGTCCCAGGAGGCCCTTCAAACTTTCTTCCAAAAAAAAATAATTCAAGAGTCTCTCGGGAGGACCGACCGGCTGGCATGATACCATCAATTTCTCGGCCCGCTGCTATACATCTGATTACGCGGAGGACTTGTTTCTTGTCTGGTATGAAACTCACTTAATGTTGCAAAACTCTCCGTGCATCTCATGCTGGCCTCCACATGTAAAGCATTTGCTCCTTTGTCTCCTCCTGATGCACTGTAGCATTTTAACCGTAAGCTCACTGACATGTCACAACACTGGCTGAATTGAACCTGTTTAATAATTTAATTGTTTTGTCGCAGGTCGCTGACCTCCAGGATCGAGGCTTTGGGCCAAAAAAATGTTGGCAAAGTCTGAAAGATCCCCCCAGCAGGCAACTAAACCTATCAAAGGTTGAACTTGAGACACACCCGGCGAACCTACTATCGAAAATGCTACAGTAATGTAAGCTACTTTCACTGAACAAAGGCAATACAGTGAAGCTAATACCATAATCTAAACGCAAGGTACCAATGCATTTTGGTAAATAAAGTTAGAAACCATACGGTACTGCCCTTCGACGGACTCAGCATCATGGAATTTGGCACATGACTGGAGTCATGACCCCTGCATGACCTTATGTCGAAGTTCAGTGAGGATCAGACTCGTGCCGATATTACTACAATAGGACACGATGTCTCAACTTCAAGCAGTTTTTACTTGCAGTGAAGCTCTCGCGGCGCGCGCTCTCCGGCGTATCTGCGGTCTCACTCGATACACCTCCTTACTTGACTCGAAATTTTGGTCACGATGCCCGCGCACGATTACTACCGCCGACCTTGATGATTGATACCCGAGTTTGTCTCGTATCCCGTCACCAATTCTAGCCCAAGGACTCGCTTAGAGTCTACTACGTCGTTTTCGAGCTCAGGCTACGATTCGAAGCCAATCAGACGTTCAATCTACAGAGCAGTCGAACTTGTTAGCTGAGGCGAACAGCTCGGATCACCAACGACCCGAGAGGGAAAGACTGTAGCGCGTCCGTACCTCAGCCTTGAGTGCCCGTCTCGCAGCACAACGAGCACACCAAGCCCATACGCTTTTATTGGATATTCTAAATCCCTGATATTAATTGACATCTCCCTCTGCGGCTCAGAAGGTTGCCGGGGGCAATTAGTATGCACCTTCGAGCAGGTAATGAAACGGAGGAATTAGATCTGTCAACCCCGCACTATTTACTGAGAAAATTCCGTTCCCTTTTTGTCGATGACGGCCATGCTGGCCCGAACCATACATGAAGATTTCAGCATACTATATGATCAAGTATCTACTGGGTCTTTTCCGCCGCCCTTTCTCCGTCTTCTTCGGTGACCACGACTTTTGACATGGCGCCACACCCTTCACAAACATCTGCTTTGCCGCCTTGTTGGGCTTGACAACTTGGCAACAAGTTGACAAGGCCAAAAGCAAAGTGAAAAAAATTCACCTCCCTGATTAAATATTGAGCTGCATTCAGTTCAATCCTTCGGCCACATGTATGACAGCAAATCCCGTATGCCGGTAGCGACTTCAAAATCAACTTATTTTTGGGAGCAATCAGTGAGAGCTTGTGAGTTTTTTGTGGCCTTGTGATCTTGCGGCCTTTTCAGGCCTTCTCTAGACCTTTTTTCGGCTTCTTTGACCTTGGACAAGGTTAAGAATCATACAAGGTCACAATTTATCTGTCAAAAGTCTGATATTAATCGGATCCTGTGTCCTAAAATCTTCTCCAAAGAATCTGAAGCCATGTGCATGAGGATGCCGAGAAGCTTCCGAATCAGTCAAATGGGTTACTTCGAAGCTCGAATCCGCCAGGAACAGACCACGATTTACTGGGAGATGATCATCTTCGTGAAAATGACTTATTATGTACTGACAGGTACAGCGGTACTTCTGGTTCTTCGTTCTCAATGCAGATAGACTTAGTGGCGGGACTGAACCTCTTTTGACCATGCACCTTAAATGTAGCTCCGCGGCACGCTGTAAATTGAGTCGCCTGTGTTTCCGCAAACCTCAGACCTACCCCTCTCCCGTCTCCCATCTTCAGTCGGGATGCCCATAGGTCTAGTGCTGTCCACCCTTTTGACCGCTTCAGCTGTCTGGGGCCATCCTAATTTGGTGCATTTACTGAATTCGGGTGCTATCCCTTCCATAACTTGTCTTCACAGGAGCACCGTGCCATTCCTCAAGTCTATGATGCCTGCATCAACGCGAACGACATTGCTCTTACCTTCGTATGTGCTCATTCCTGCATCCCTGATTTACGCCCATTTTCTCGCAGGATGATGGTATTCTTTCGCGATTTTCAACTTTTCCTTCCTGAACGATATTCAGGTCCATATATCTACCTCCGCAGTATCTCGGACCAATTCAGTGCCGCCGGTGCCAAAGCAACCTTCTTCATGAACGGCAACAACTGGGACTGCATTTATGACGCCGATCGCATTTCCGACGTCAAGTACGCATATGCTGCTGGGCATATGATCGGGAGTCACACATGGTCACACGCCGACCTCACCGCTCTCTCGACAGCGCAGATTCAGGACGCGATGTTCCGCATGGAGGAGGCCTTCTCGCGCATCATCGGCATCAGGCCGGCGTTCATGCGCCCACCTTACGGAGACTACAACAGCAACATCCAATCGATCGCGGCTGCCCGGGGACAGAGTCTCGCGCTGTGGGACTGGGATACTGGTGATGCGGATGGAAATACCACAGCTCAGTCAGAGGCGGTGTACAATGATGTCGCAAACGCGAAGGTCCAAAATGCCTTGATTTTGGAGCATGAAACCGAAGGCGAGTTTTTTAACTTTACATTCTCCGCCGATTTCCTGAACGGATTTCTCAACCAGAGACAACGGCCAACACGCTGGTACCTTTCGCTATCAAACTTTTCCAGAGCAAGGGCTATAATGTAACTCAACGTTGTTCGGTCAAATAACACCTGTCTTGAGTACATTTTCAGCTCGTGACTATGGCGCAATGTCTTGGTGTCGATCCTTATCAAGCCGTTGGAGTTCCTCAACAGCAATCTGTAGGCCTATCGCTTGCCTCATAGCTTCCTTTACCTCCCCAATCGTCTTCTATAGTCGTCTTGGACGTGCAACGGCACGCCTGACCCCGGTGAGGCCTGCGGCGGTTCCATCGCGTGCGAAACCGGTACACCCGTCTTTTCCTCTACCGCGACCTCTGGTCCCACCTCAACACCTACGTCCTCTGGTCCCACCTCGACACCCAAGTCCTCTGGTCCCACCTCAACACCTACGTCCTCTGGTCCCACCTCAACACCTACGTCCTCTAGTCCTACCTCGACACCCATGTCCTCTGGTCCTACCTCAACAACCACGTCCGCGGGGTCCACTCCTAGTGGTGGTGGATGCACGATAATATATATTGTTGTTAGCGGGGACACATGCTCGGCCATCGAGTCGAGGACTGGCATCTCCGACGCCCAGCTGCACGCACTGAATCCGGCGATCAACAGTGGATGCACGAGTATGTTCCCCTTCCACCTTTTCATGTCATTTTTTGTTGAATGTTCTTCCCAAGATCTTCAGATCGGTCAAAATCTTTGTCTCGGTACTGGTGGGGGTGGTGGCGGATGTGCGCAGACCTATGCTGTCGTGAGTGGAGACACGTGCTCAGTCATCGAGTCGAGGACTGGCGTCTCCGATGCCCAGCTGCATGCACTGAATCCGGGGGTTAACAGTGGTTGCACAAGTACGTTTCTCTTCCACCTTTTCGTGTCAATTTTTGCAGAGTCTTTTCGGTAGATCTTCAAGTCGGTCAAACCCTTTGCCTTCCTGGGGGTGCCGGTGGAGGTGGTGGCGGAGGTGGCGGATGCGCGCGGACATATACTGTCGTGAGCGGAGACACATGCTCAGCCGTCGAGTCCAGGACTGGTGTCTCCGACGCTCAGCTGCACGCACTAAATCCGGCGATCAACAGTGGTTGCACGAGTACATTCATTCCCCTTCCACCTTTGCATGTCAATTTGTGTTTTAAGATTTTCCTAGATCTTCAAGTCAGTGGAAACCTTTGCCTCAGCGGGGGTGGTGGGGGATGTGCACAGACATATACTGTCGTAAGCGGAGACACGTGCTCGGCCGTTGAATCAAAGACTGGCGTCTCCGACACCCAGCTGCACGCGTTGAATCCGGCAATTAACAGTGGTTGCACAAGTACGTTCCCTTTCTACCCTTCCATGTCAACATGTGCTGAGCATTTTTGCTAGACCTTCAGATTGGCCAAACTCTCTGTGTTTAAGTTTTGAACTCGCGAGCTAGCCTGCATATCTACGTTCTGCCTGATTTTCATCGGCAGTAATTGTCGATTGGGGATATGGTCCATGTAGCGGCGATAGCCACCTACATGTTAGTGTTATGGCTATTTCAGAACTTTTTGAGACAAGCTTTTGCTCTTGCTCAACTTGCTATTGTGCTGAAACCAGAACCCGGGGGAGCAATATATCGCCCCCTCTAGCTGAGGCGAAAATCCGATTAATCAAAGGCTCTGATTAGAAACCTCGCGATACATCGCGTTAGAACCCTTTCTTCTTTCAGTGACAGCTTCCGAGCCCATTGTGCACGACGAGTTCGTGGTCGTCATCGCCGTTCCCAGTGTCCACATTTGGGACACAACGATCAAAGTACTCTCGACGTCGTCTGCAACGATGAACACAGAAAAGGTCGATAAAATTCACGAAGAAAATTATGATTGAGGGGAATGTTGACTACCATGGGACAAAGCATCTCCGTCAAAGGATGGAAAAAAATACTGCAAAACACGAATCAAGTGTCGCTGATGCCGCTGCCTGCATTAAGTCCTGTTCGGCTTGGCGGGTAAGAAAGCGTATCAGGCCGTATGGGCTGTAAACCACAATACAGCGGCGAGGGCGCTGTGCAAATCGTCAGCACGGCTGGTGCTGATTACGTTCTCCTTCGATCCTTGAACGTGTCTGACGTGTATAATGTAGGTCAACCAGTTCCTGGAACCCTACCGTATCATTTAGACCCCAGTAAAATTTTTGGGGTTCTGGAAGTTGAGGCATACGACTACAACGGGTGATTTGTGGTCGTCAAGTCACCGGCCAAAGATATTTTCAATAGTACGGAAAAATCGCTCAGCTTTTTTCCACCTCCCTCTGAAAAAAATTCTCTGGTTTAATAGTCTAACTAGGGAGACTATGTAAATGAAAAAATCGGTGCTGCAGTAATTTGCGTCTCCTAGAATTTCCTTGACCGCGTTCCGCGCGAGAATAAGGCGCTGTTTCACCAACATCGAGGTTCTGATGGTGTCTGGTTTCACGTTCGCTCGTCGGAGAGAAATGGTGTCGTGCCATCCCGAGGAAATGCGTTCAACAGCGACAGCAGATCCTGAAAACAACAGATATATGAAGTTAGCCGAAAGGGAGGAATCATGGGTCAAAACTCACCGGGAATGGTAAAAATGATACGCGCAAGACAATAGAGATTGGGAAACTGTGCCTTCCGAGCGAACCACCACTGAACCGGATCACAAGTCTCGAAGTCCTCGCGTGGAAGCGAGTAATAGTCGCGTAGCTCATCCACAGCTGCCAAACTTCATTGAATCTCGATGATGACGGTAGAGAAGACGACGAAGATGTCTACTCAGCAGACGCGCCAAGCTCGATGGGGTCGCATCACAGTGGGGTAAACAGTATACTATCCTGTCGTAGTCAGTCACAATTATCATAATTTTCACTGTCTTCTTGTGTGGTTTGGATTGTAAGAATATCTCAAAGTCACTGTTGAAACCGATGGGATTCATGTCAAAGGCACATGAATTGAGTAGCTGGAATGTTACAAAAACTAGCTGAAACCGAACTTCATGAATTTCATTTGATTTTCGTGGATTTCATGAACAATGCCAATGGATTCCATTGACAAAGCTCATGGTTTTTTCCGTGGGTTTCATGAACTTTGACACTCAGTGTCTGGACGCTCGTCCATTGGGCCGTACGGGTTCACGATCGTAAAGACCAACTTCTCCCGCCCAATGATGTCCCACTCAGCGCCCTCCAGATGGCTGGACAACTCCCAGGCGGCCTTGTAGACTTCATGCTCGTGGCGCATCCTGGCCAAAGTTTCTTGCTATCCGTCGTCCACTTTGTACTCCTGCCAAAAGTCGACGACATACTCGCCGCAGTCCTTGAAGTACGCAATAAGAGGGCCCGTGTTTCTGAACGGGCAACCCAAAACTGTCTCAGCTTTAGCACAAGTGGCATCAAAAAAGAAAATGGGAATGAGGATAACTCACCGGTGGCCTCCCTCAAAACCTCCAACTTGTATTCCGCCCTCACTTGGGGGGAGACCGATCCTTCGCACGGCATAACTCGTACTTTTCCCTTTACTTCTATCACTTTCGGTTTTTTTTATCCACCTTAGTTAGCAGAACTCAACCACGATTTCGAAACTGTCAATGATCGGCGACCTCTCCTCGGTTCTGCCCCCAAAAGTCGGGCGCTGAATCATCATCGGGCGTGGACTGATCATAATGCTACTGGTGAGGATTCAGTTCACCATCACGCAGTGTTTGATTAGACGCATTTGTTTTTTCAATGTCATTGATTGCCATCATTTCCGTTCTGATGTCGATGATTTCCGAACATGTCATCTGAATCCGGCGGTCAAAGCGCACTATGATGATGCTCCACTCCTACAAGACGACAAGAGGCAGTTGATGCAATTGAAGCGCTTGGGGTGATCGTTGATCAAACGCTAGCGAGACGCAGGCAGCGCAAATAACTGCGGATTGAAATTCGATGTAAGCTAAAGTTGGTTTGCTTGGTGGAAGCCGAGACTCAGCTGAATATACCACAGAATTGCCGGATACAATCAACAATTGAATGGTTGGGAATGTGAATCTGACCCGCAACAATGACTAAATGCATCGCCCTGTGCAACAGGCGTTTAAGACTCTGAATCCAAGAATTAGATTGAACTTATTGACTTATGACACAGGGGCCGGGAATGCCGCCTTCAGGAGTTCGAAAAAATTGTGAACATACACACTATAGGGGCGGCAAAGCAACCGTGTCGCAGATAAGCAACAAGCGGGTCGAAGGCCACGGCTGTGTTTGTCCTACATGCACAAGACATCGGATGTTACCGATATCATTGATCGCTGATCACAATGCCGGTCTGTTGTGTCAGAGCAGGCAAAGTTCTGCTTTCACTAGTGCCCGCCTTGGTTAACTACATGAGGCCGTTCATCATCACAATGTCAGCTCCTAGAGCTAAGTATGTTTAGTCTACACCAACCGCATTGTTGTACTACTACTGCTGAACAACCACATCTTTACTCCTGGCAATGATTGCATGCCTTTACTCAACGTGTTCGAACATGATGCCGGGCCATGTGTAAGGTTCCGCCTCTGTTGACAGATGGGCTTGAAACCTCACTGTCTGCTATCACATCGGAAGGACCCCAGCACATCCAAAACCGGCAACTTGGTTGAGATGGGTTTCGCATTTGTAGCCTGGAAGAAACCCGGGAGAAATGTTGGACCAGAATGGTGTTGCATGCTGGTGCTGAGAACTTTGATGTTTCTTGATGGCCACTTCACAAAGGTCAGTTTACCTGCTGTTGCATGCAATCTGGGAGACACATTCTAACATGCGGCACTAGGAGGCTCATTTTGCGGGAGAGGCATACAGCCACAATTATGACTGCAAATTGTACACCACCAACAGAAAGGCAGAATTCAATTGATATAAAGACAATAGCTGGGTAGGCGTGACTGTCGTCTACGGTGAAATTTTGACTGATGGGCTGAAGTCGGATGGTGAAACACCTTGCACTAAGATCCTAAATTGAACACAGACACACAACATAAGACAAAGGTTACTCGTATATTAAGCAGATCCATTGAATCACATTGTTCATGTTTGCCGCGATCTGAAGATACCCCTTTGGTTCTTTGCTCCTCTCTTTGCTCCGATTTCGTCTATTTAGTTCCCATACCTTGAGACCCCGTGAATCAGTGTGCGCGCTGTAATCACATAGATTTGGGTTTTCTTTCCCAACCATGCTCCCCACCTTGGCTCCGAGCTCCATGCCAATGATGCCGCGGCTCACTTTCGTGTGCTCAAGGCCCACTCAAAAGGCAGGCGTCCATCTAATCAGCCTTCGTTTCTTCCCCCATCACTGTCCCATTATCCTCCGCATTCTTCCTCCCTTCAAATTTTACTTCAAGCCTGGGTTCCTACCTCAATTAGCTCCTTCTGAAGACCTCGCCGGCTTCAAAACCCTGGGTTGTTCTTGAAGGCACCTCTTCAGTCGTCAAATCACGATGAACGCATGGTTCAAAACCAGGAAGGCAAAAGACTTCTCAAGCTGGGACATCAGTACCTCGGATGGCTGGAAGATTCATTGAGCACTTCAAATCCTGCTGGTTAGATGCAAGACGGGGACATGCAAGACACCCCAAGTTCCGGATGCAAAGGTTCTCCAAGCTCGCTGAACGATTTCTGAAGCTGCTCAAGATCAGCTTGCGGACCCTTGTCTGATAATGAATGCTGTCCTTTTTGTTCTGTCTCTTCCATTCGTTCCCCACAATCTGCATCCCTTCCGGCCTTTCAATTTACTCTTTGTTTTGCACTCATATTACCTATTCTACATCCTCGATTAAATATTACTAACCATGTTGGAAAAAGGTCCGACATACAACATTTAACCCTGTATTGCTACCACTTCTTTTTCCCACCCACTCAAACAACTCGATCTGGAGGCAGGCTCTCATGCTTTTGGGATGCTATTCTCCTCTTCCACTGGCCTTTTGACGAAATCCACAGTTCTCGTCTTGAATTCCGGCATTCCCGGCGAGTCACCAGGATTGTTGATGGTGCAAATCTTCACTCTTATCTTCATATTATCTAGATTTCTGTTTCATTGGCGTATTTCTCCCTCCCGGTACCATCAATTATGCACCACCAGTACGCACAAACCCGCAGCCGGCATCACCAATTTATACTAATTTAATTTAGCTTTCACGTTGCAGTGAGTAAACCTTAAATGTTGAACCATTGTCTCACCGTGCGTTAGCGCTGTGTGAGGCTGAACACAATTTTTTTTTGTCTTTTCAATACACATTTTTGGTATGCTGCTACAGCTCACTGCATATGCGTCCCCACTCTCCCCGCTGATATCTTCTTTGATGTAGGGCGCTTCAAGGCTAATTTCGCATTCCTCTGCCCAACCCGATGCGTCCGTCACACAAGTGTTCCCATTGTACTCAACTTTCTTTCTGCATCTCAGTGCATTGCTCCCCCACGGATATACAATTTTCGATGTCCCGCATGCGAGGCGCCGAGACGTGGTGAGTCTCTGACAATCATTTTTAGATTTCAAATACAGCTGACCCAGCATTTCAAGTTGTGGCGCGTTGGCATCTTCCCAATCCCTCACTCAATCCCCTTCATTACTCTGGACTCGTCGCAGGCAGATCTGATCGACCCAACGACTTGCATTACAGCTAAAGTCGGAACCGAAGGCGCAACCAAATTTTTTCTGTTTTGGAACATTTTCAGAGAATTGTAAATATCTCAGTCGGTTCTGCACTGATTTGCATAAAAACTAGTTAGATTTACTCAGCCAATTCATGCGCAATTAGTGACAGAGAGGAATTTTTAAAAATATCATGTATTAGGTAATCTGTGTTTTCGGAGCATTTTCATGCCAAACACTGTTTTTGCATGCCTAGAACAGGTTGCAGAGGCCCAATACTTTGTGAGGAGCAATATTCATACTGAGGAAAGGATGTGACAGAGCCAAAAATACACATAACTTTATTACCATTCTTCCAGCTGCATTCGAGGCAATCAGCATTTTCTTGCATCTGAAGATCCTGTGAGAATCACACTTATCTGAATATTTTGTGTGCTTTTCGCTGTCACCTCCTTGCCTAGTTACATACACTGTTGCCTGCAAAATATTAGGCCCCTGTAACATGTTCTAGCCATGCAAAAAAAACGGTATTTGGCGTGAAAATGCTCCGAAAACACAGATTACCTAGTATATGATATTTTCAAAAATTCCTCTCTGTCACTAATTGCGCATGAATTGGCTAAGTAAATCTATCTAGTTTTTATGCAAATCGGTGCAGGACTGACTGAGATATTTACAATTCTCTGAAAATGTTCCAAAACAGAAAAAGTTTGGTCGTGCCTTCGGTTCCGACTTTAGCTGTAATATTATGGCATTTCCTTCCCATGCTACATTGATTGTATGTATCAAGTCCGCTGATATCCTTTTCGGGCCTCCTAACACCACTTTCCACAACTGGCACCGACTTGAAATCCATCGGTGGTTGTAAGGGCAACCTTAAGCTCGGCACGGGGCATGGAAACTAGCAGGGGAATCTGAAGAAAAATATGGGTACTATAATACAGGAGCGGTAATACTACGCACCTAGCGGGGGAATCTGAAGAGAAGAAAGGATGGGCATTCCCACGCTAGGTGAAACCTTATATACGAATTAGTAACTACCCAGTAGCACGTGTCCGGAGGTATCTACAATGATCACGGGCCTGGTCGCATAGCACGTGCTAACGAGAACGGGCGGGCGGAAGGTCAGGGGCATTAGCTGGAGGGATAGCCGGAGCGGAGGCCAGAGCAGAAGCCGGAGAAATAGTTGGAGAAATAGCCAGAAAGGCCGGAAAGGCACGCAGAGCGGGGGTTCCCCTGACATCACCCCCCCCTTGGAATACGGTGTCCCGACGTATGAAGCAGATGGTCCTATCGCGCCTCCCGAAGGACAGCAAGTCGAAGGCGGCTAAGGTGATCCGGCAGGGGGCATTGGGGTAGCGGTGGTAGTAGGCGTCAATGGCGTCTTTGGCGAAGACATCAGAGTGCTTTACCCACTTATTGTGCTCCGGACCGTAACCCTTCCAGCGCACCATGTACCAGAGGCTGCTGTATCAGACTCGTGCTTCAAGGATCTCGTCAACCTCCCACCTTTCGTCTCCGTCTGGCTGGAGGACGGGTGGTGGTTCGTCTTGCCGGGGCATCCGGGCAACGGATCTGGCTTCGCAAGCTCGAGCTTCACGACCGGGAAGACCAGGTGGAGCTGGGAGTAACGCGGCGGAAGCTTGAGCTTGTATGCAGCATTGCCCACAACCTTCACGACCTTGAAGGGTCCGAGCCGTTTGTCCGAGAACTTGGGTGACTGACACATCATTTTGATGTCGGAGGCATCCACCCAGACCCGGTCGCCTACCTTGATCTCCGGCGCGGGTACGCGCCGGCAATCGTAGTACAGCTTGAACTCATCCTTGGCTTTAACGAGAGCAGCTTTGGCTTCGGAGACTCTGGTGGCAATCTGGTCGTGGAACTCGTTGACGGACTCGTCAGCAGAGTGCCTACCGTGTGGCTTGAAACCCATCTGAGGAAGGCAGCCGGTGTCCGTCATGAACAGTACCTGCTGCGTTGAGGAGTGGATGTGGTTGTTGTAGGCGAACTCAGCTGCCGGCAGGAGCTCATCCCAGTCGTCCTGTTTGTAGCTTGTGAAGATATGGACGAACTGTTCGAGCTCCTGGTTGACATGTTCGGTCTGAGCATTGGTCTGCAGATGTTAAGCAGTGGAGGTAGCGGGTTCAATACCAATGAGGCACCACAGTTTGCAAGTGAACTCGGTGATGAACTGCGGACCACGATCAGAAATGTACTTCCGGGGGGTTCCGTGGTGCCTCCAGACGTTCCGGTAGTACAACAGGGCAGCTCCGACAGCACTAAGGCCGGTGTGGCACTCGTTGAAGTGGGCCCGCTTACCGAGGACGTCGACCACGACTATGACCGCGTCGAACCCGTGGGCCTCCGGAAGCTTGACAATGAAGTCCACCGAGACGGTGTTCCAGCGCTTGTCCGGAATCTCAGTCGGATGAAGCTCACCATGGGGAAGTCGCCAGAGTGCCTTCGTCCGGTTGCATGCATTGTAGGTTCCGATGTACTGGCCAACGTGTCGGGACAACTGGGGCCACCAGTAGTTCCGGGAGAACAACTCCAATGTCTTGAAGTGGCCAGCGTGTCCGGCGATGCCCGTGTCATGGTGCTGCTCCATAATCCGGCGACGGAAGTCCTTATTCCGCGGCACAACGATCTTGCTGCGGAACAGGAGGAGTCCATCCGAGATGTGCCATTTGGCCGAGCGGGGGGAAGGAGCCTTCTGGTTCTTGAGGAGCTGCCAGGCGACAAGCGCCACGGGGTCCTCGAGCTCTGGCTCGGTCGCGAACGCCTTCCGGACATCGTGCAGGAGAGGAATTTCAGGTCCATCAACCACAATCCCCTCAATGGCACGAATCCGGAAGAGCTCCGGCCGAAGGAGCGTAACGTCCGAGTTCTCCAAACCGGCTCCATGGTCCGGGCGATGCGAGAGCACGTCCGGACGTCCTATGAGGCTCCCAGGCTGATGGAACAGGGCGGAGTCGAACCGGGACAGGTACAGGGACCATCTGGCCTGCCGCCGGTTCGGCTTCTGCGACTTCTGGAAGTACTCCAAGTTCTTGTGGTCCGTCCAGATCTCGACCGGGTGCTGCGCGCTGAAATGCTGACTATGGGGCTGGCGGTGAAATAACCACAAACCAAACCTTGTAAACGAATACGCGGTTCGATAATGCGACTACAACAACTCAAACACTATAGTCCTCGTGCAAGTTCGGGGTTCCAATCCAGTATAGATTGTGGCAATTTGAACTTTAGTTCTCTTTGGGAAGCAAGACTTTACAGGTCTACAAGTCATGTAGATAAAACTTGCTCGAATCCATTCTAGGCGCAATCACGGATAGACAGACAAGATTTTATGTTCAATGGTTTGTATGATGTGGGTCTAGGTTTGGAGATAGTACTCTGATGCATAATGCAAGTGATTCCTTATGAATCCCGATTCCAATAGTATCCGCGATTGCTAATCCTTGCGAGATTACAACCAATTGTCAAGTCCGATCCGTTTCCTTATATTCCACGTGTCCGTTCCGTTTATCCAATATGTCCACGCGTCGTTATAAAGATCCAAATCCAACACAGATAATATTCAAACAGGGAAAACAATTGAAACTTGGTATAGCTTCTGGGTGTCTCCGAATGAATGACTACTCAACCTGTTAAGCGTGAAGTCTAGTAACTTCGCGTCCAACAGGTGGGGTGAGATTCACTCGTGTTCCTCCCATAACCATCCACTTAAATACGTTACAGGATTCTAAATATAAATGAGACAGATACAAACGTGCAATAGGGTTCAGGGTATATGACTAGTGGTATGGCAACTAGCCGATGAACTCCTGTCGGATATCAAGTGATTAGTAAAATTAAGAGAGATTTGTAAGAAACATCAACAAGCCGGGCTTAACGATGAGTCAAGATCTACATCACTTAGAACGATCGTGAAAGGATATTGTTGATATGTCAACTTTTAGCCGACCTCCTCGTCAGCACTCTGTTACCCTCCTTGGTAACCCTCCGCCTAATTGGTCCCGCTTTGAACCGTCCAAGTGATTTGTCTGAAAATCGTGATAGCTCCAGTATCCGAGTATGGTTTCTTAGTCAATTGGTTGATCGACCAAGTCCAGCCTTCTCTTGGCAGTCCTGGAGACGTCAGATGATGCCCAACAATGATCTCTCTGGTTCAGAAGGATGTTCCTTCGTAATACACCCTTAGTCAGGGATGTGCAGTAGCCCCAATCTGTTTCCAGGATGGTAAGGCACTTTCTGTGATTGCTCCATTAGCGACTTCCCACTTCAACCCTTTACCAGGATCGTTGTCCAGCGCCTTTCTAATGGTTCGAGACACATTATATTCCTTTTAGCTAACTGCTCAGGCCAGCAATAGCCCTTGTGAAATGATGTTGTCATGTAATGAAGTACATTATAGCATGTTGCAACTCGAGCAGATTTGAATAAATGCCTGGGTGCCCCAATACCAGGTCTGTCAGCGCCTTCGAGGAAATGTCGCCACTCCTCTAGGGCTCAGACAATTGCAAGCATCTCTTTGTCGTGGATCACGTGTTTCCATTGGACGTCATTCAAGTGCTTGGAGTAGAAGGCAATGGGGCACCACTTTCCATCGGCCCCCTGTTGAGACAGAACCGCTCCGGTTGCCCGGTCAGAGCTGTCCGCCTCCAGCCGGTATGGCCGGGACTCGTCCGGAAGGAGCAGGATGGGCTCTGCGGTCACCACATCCTTGAGGGCTTGGAACACGGCAGCTGAGGCAGCGGTCCAGGTCCAGGCCACACCCTTCTTCGTCAGGTCGAAAAGTGGCCGGGCGATGTCCGAGAACACCCGGATAAACCTCCGGTAGAAGTTTGTGAAGCCGAGGAACTGCTGCACGTCCTTCTTGTTCTCGGGCTCGGGCCACGAGGCAATGCTGGCGACCTTGACGGGGTCCATCTCCACGTGGTTGTGCAAGATGATGACACCGAGGTACTTGATCATCGACTTCTCGAACTCGCACTTCTCCAGACGGAGGAAAAGACGGTGTTCGCGAAGTCACCAGAGCACCTCCTAGATGATTTCGTGGTGACGGGCGAGGCCGGAGTGCGCGATGAGGATGTCATCCAGGTAGACCATAACGTCTCCAGAAAGGATGAGGTCCTGGCAAATGTCATTCATCATCGTCTGGAACGTAGTCGGGGAGTTGGTAAGGCCGAAGTACATCACCAGCGGCTCAAAGAGCCCCCAGTTCGTATGGAACGCGGCCTTCCATTCGTCACCTTCCCGGATCCGGACGTTGTTGAAACCCCACCGGACGTCGAGTTTCATGAAGAACCGGGCTCCCTTCAAACAGTTAATAAGATCGTTGATCAGAGGGAGTGGGTACTGGTTTTTCACAGTCATCGTGTTGAGTGCCCAGTAGTCCTGGACAAACTGGGGGGCTCCGTCCTTCTTCTTAACGAAGAAGACCGGAGATGCCATCAGTGACTTGGACGGACGGATGTGGCTGGTGCTCAACCCCTCTGCAATGAAGGCATTGAGCTCCTTCTGTTCGAATCTTCTCGACAGGGGTGAACACGGTGTACAGAATGCGATCACCCTCTTTGAGGTCGTCCTCTTCGTCATCATCGTCCTCTGAGTCTGGACACAGCTCCGACAAGTCGTTGTTGTCGGCCGGATTGTACCTGTTGTCCCCGTGCCACTCCTTGGAGTCGACGGCACAGATAGACGGAGTCGGACCTTCACACAGCTGCTGGAGGATTGAGGCGGCGAGCTTCTCATTCCTCCGGACAGCCCACAACTCATCCCGGAAGGTGCGGCATCCGGTCGGGCAGCATGTCATTCGAACTTCCTTGGTCTCCAGTCGATCTCCGGATTGTGTTTCTGGAGCCAGGAGTAACCGAGGATGACGTGCTGCTTCCCAAGTCGGGTTACGGTGAGCTGGATACGCTCGGAGTGCCCTTTGTAGTCGACCACCATATCGACTACGCTGGTGATGCCTCCCACTTGGTTCGGGCTGCCGTCCACGTTGAGAACTGGGATAGGCTGCAAAAGTCGCCGGACCAGAAGGTTGCGGGAGATGACATACTCCGAGTCAATGAAGTCTCCAGTCGCTCCGCAGTCGACCAGAGCCTTCACTGACATCTGGGCAGTGGTCTCAACAGACTGCAGGTCCAACGGGATGTGCAAGGAGTTCCAGCCTTCGACAGAGTTGATGACGTACTGCCGGGGAAGCTGCCATTCCCACTTCGGGCGATGAACGCCCCAAAGCGAGCCTGTCCTCGTTCCCGGCTCAGGGACAGGGGCCTCTGTTACTGCCCTCGTTCCTGGTGCGGGGGCAGTGCGGGTTTCCGTCTCTGGGACAGAAGGAAGAGTCTCCGTCACTCGGATGGAGACTGGGATGGGGGGTGCGCCTCTTGCTACTACCTCCGAATCAAATGAATTGTCACTATCTGAATACAGGAGGGCGTAGCGATTTGGGGACGCGACCGAGGGCGCACCACTCATTCAGCCGAATGGGGAAAACCCGCCAGGTCCATCTCGTCTCTGTCCACCGACCCAGCCGGAAGCGAGGCGGAGGTGGAGAGATGGGCGAACAGCTCGTCGAGGAGGTCGTCTCCGAGTTGATGAACGACCTTGTCGAGAACATCTGTATGCTGAACGTTGGAGGTGACGGGGCATTCGCGGGCGAGGTGTCCGGCAGCTCCGCACCGGAAACAGGTGCACGGGAACGGGCGCGTCCGGGCCCGGTCAACATCCATTGGGACAGCTACTGGAAGGACAGGTGCTGCAAGTGGGGCGAACGTGACCAGAGTGCGCGTGGGAACCGGAGCCGGAGCCAGAGCTGGAAATACGCCTGCTGCGCGCAACCGTGGGAAGGCAGCCGGAAGCCACGCCGGAGGGTTTCCAGTTCGGACGCGGCCAAATGCCTCGTACTGCCAGAAGGCGCGCATGTAGTCGGTGAGGTCGGGGGCGGTTCCAGATGTCGTAATCGCAACATTGATCCGTGGTTCGAGGCCGGAGCGATACTTGGTGACCCGGACAAGAGTGTCCGTGTAACCGGCCATTACGGCCAGTTCCTCGAAGTCGTCCGTGTACTGGTAGATGTCGCGGGAGCTCTGGAAGTACGAGTGGGACTCGATATGGCGAACCGGACGAGTTTTTCCTACGAGACAAACCCGTCCGCCATGAAAGCTTCCGGAACCAGCCGGTAATGGGTGAGAACAGAGTAAAGGAACATCCATCCTTGCGTCCAGTCGCCGTTGAAAACGGCCGGAGGATTCGGTCGGTGGATTTTGGTTGCCTAGCAGTAGCTGGTGGAGCGCATCTTGGATGGCACCGAGAGAGCCTTCGACAGCGGCGAGCCAATCTACGACTCCGGAAGCCGGATCCAGAGTGTGAACACTCGGAATCACGGGTTGCACGGAGTGTGGAGGGGGTAGCTGGTCCATCGGAACGGAGGAGGGGTCGAGATTTGAAGTGGGGGAGGATGGAGCACTGGAGTAGTGGTCCGAATCCGTACCTGCACCAAGCTTCCCAATCTTGACCGGTTGATCCCTTAGATCCTTTCTTCTGCTGTAAAGGCAACCTTAAGTTTGGCGCAGGGCACGGAAACTAGCGGGGGAATCTGAAGAATAAATATGGGTACTATAATACAGGGGCGGGAATACTACGCACCTAGCGGGGGAATCCGAAGAGAAGAAAGGATGAGCATTCCCACGCTAGGTGAAACCTTATATACAAATTAGTAACTACCCAGTAGCACGTGTCCGGAGGTATCTACAATGATCACGGGCCTGGTCACATAGCACGTGCCAACGAGAACGGGCAGGCAGAAGGTCAGGGGCATTAGCTGGAGGGATAGCCAGAGCAGAGGGCGGAGCGGAGGCCGGAAAAATAGCCGGAGAAATAGCTGGAAAGGCCGGAAAGGTGCGCAGAGCGGGGGTTCCCCTGACAGCGGTGTTTGTACGTACTCATTTGGTGTGCATGTCAACACTAATTTTATGAATCACCCACACCACAGGTAAGTTCACTACACTACAGCCGAATTGTTTCTGATTCATATTGAAGGCAGAGCGACAGGAGAATAGTGTCAGTAGCCTATAGGTAGATGCATATCATAGTAGGAAATATAGGGCTTTGAAGCACTTGGAGAGAGTACCTTTTCAAGCGAGCCTCTTGAAGTAACTCAGTTCACGCAATCTCTTCAACGTTATTTTACATGACATTTGACTCATTTTAACAGGCCTATGAATACAAAGAACGATCACTTTACTATGTAAAGTACTCGTAGCCTTCCTACTAGTTTGCCGCCCCGTTTAGAGGGCCAAAACGGATGGACATAACCACTGGACATAGCGAGGGACAAAACGGTGGTTTTGTCCCTCTAAACCGGGTGCCAAACTAGTAGTCCTTGCACACGATCTTGTCCAAGAGATTCATGCAGTACTTCATCCCATCGTCAACCAGCGGGTGTTGGCGAGGAACAGCGCCTTTAGCGAGCAGAGATGCGCAGGTTTTTGCAGCAAGTTTGACTCCCATTTTCTCCATTTCACATCTCTCCGCTATACGCTGCTCCAGAATCCCTAAGCTACCCTTTTTTCTGGATGCTGTGACAACCTTTGGCATTATTCTGTTCCCGACTTCTACGAGAGCCTCGAGTTTGCACTAGAAAATAGTGTCCTCTATGTCGTCCACCAAACACTGCGGCATATGCATGGGTGGCATGACGAGCAGGAGGAGAGTGTAAGGAACATCTTGCTCGAGATGCCAAAGACATCAACGATGAATGCGCAGTTTTACTGATGCAAAACCCATCCGGCATCTACGGGTGCAAATGTAAGATGAACTAAATGGTACGAAAATGCTCATGAGAGCCAATCTCGTGAGAATGAGAGAAAATATAAAACCGGGCCATGCCCTAATTTGCAAACAGCTGAGTTTCGATCTGAAATGCAACGTAACGGTAACAGTAGCCGATTTCAAACAGATTCGACAAGATAAGTACGATGAGATCTAAACTACACCCCTGAATGTTGAAGTTGTCACCCACAGCGCACCATGATGGTAGGAACCCAAGCCGTAGAACTCCTGTATTAGACAACAAACAAACATCTGAATACTCTGAACAACTAGCAGCCTGTAACACTGAAGTGAGCTATCAGATCATCCTGATTCACCATTGGCATCTACCTCACTCTCGTGAGAAAATACAAGGAGCGTCGAGAGTATGGGAATGCTCACTGAACCAATGTAACCAAATTATCCAGGCCCAGGCTCCCAAAATCGCTGACACCCGAAATTGGTAAAAGTAGGGTTGTGCCTGCAGACAATCCAGGCGGTCTAATATTCCCTCAGCAGCGGCTACACTCAGAGAGAGAACGTTACATGAAGCTCGCCAAGCAGTCATGAGGGTCTTTGTCCGCTTTAATGCTGGATATTTGACCGACCAGTCCCGGATCCATGATAGGGGTCTACCTGCTCTGCGCCAGGTCCATGTGCAGACAAAACCCAGTGAAGTTTATGTCGGTGCACAACGTTCTGTGAGATTTGTCACCGGACGGGTTGCAGATAGCGCGAGATACATACATGCTGCCTAACACATGTTTGGACACAGGCTAATCGGGTTCATTCAGCCCAATCAATGATAATAGGGGACATATTCAAACTCGTAAGTCAGTGATAGCATTCTTCTTTGTCAGTTTGATGGCAATCTTCGTCATTCTGTCAAGATGTTGTCGGTAATCTGCTCAGGTGACAGGTCCGTGATTCCCACTAGTCTGTTAGTTACTGCGCCTTGATTACCGTTACTCGACCTTATTATGTAAGCTTTCCGTTTTGGGATCTAATTGATAACGCACAAGACTTCAAAGGACGTGTTTTGAACCACGGAGACGCATAAAACTTGGTGCAAAGCACTTTCAGGTACATAAAACTTTGTTACTTGAAGAAATAACCCTTGATGCTCTCTGTCTGTCCGAGTTAAGGCATCAACCCATCAAATAATGCCGAGCATACACATCTTCGTGTTGACGGCTCTTATAAAGTACCTCTCTGGTGCAGTGGAATCAATTCAAATCAAAGACAATAAAAATGGCATAATATGGCCAGAACTGCAAGAAACGCGTCAAGAACGCGGACAGACACGTCCTGGGCAAAGCACGTGAGTTCCCAAAACGAAACACTACATAATAACCCTTAGCAACGGTAATCAAGGCGCAGTAACTAACAGACTTCAGAACGAGGTTGCGAGTGGGAAGTCAGTGCAAGAGACTAGATTCTCACTGGCCTTGGCATGCTGAGGTTCAAGTTGGATGGTTAGGGGTTTGGGTTAGGGATTGGTTAGAGGCTAGAGGTTAGAAGTTAGCAGTTAGCGGTTACAGTTAGAGGTTAGAGGTTAAAGTTAGCAGTTAGTGTTAGGGTAAGGTATCTATAATAAAAAACCCTCCTGGCCTGACATTGAACGGAAAAATGCTTGAACTGCAGTCTGTCAGCTTCACCAGGCTTCACTGGGTGACGAAGATTGGACACGGCTATCAAGACTGACGAAGATTGCCATCAAACTCACGAAGATCACGATCAAACTGACGAAGACTTAACCGAACTATGACTGACGAGTTTGTATACATCCCTGACAATGGAGGAGATAACTCACTCTTGCCGGTTCTCTTGAGGCGATGTTCCTCACGTTTAGCATTCTGGGCCTCACGAGCAGCTTCGAAAGAAGTCAACATGTTTTGAATACCAGACATGTGGGAGACGGGCAGTCAAAATTTTTGCTCATGGACAGCTAGGTTGACTAGTTCACGAAGATGGTACAAGCCTTCCTTGACGAGCGCACGGTCTTTGTGAAGCAAGCTTTCTTTGTATGGCACGAAACTGTGCTAGCGCAAAATATTAGTCTGCTAGGAAGGAAGTACTTGAAAACAGGACGAACGGCGCGGTCAATGGCAGCATTGAGAGTAACATGCTTCAATGTTATGGACAGAGCGGCAATATTCATAACACCCTCATAATCCTGAAGGGCAGTAAGGAAAGAGGACCCAGTGATTTGCAAGGCAGATTCGGGGGGGAGCAGGAGCCATAGAGAAATAGAGCGAGGGGATTTCTGACAGTGGTTGGAAAAACCCTAGGACGTTTTTATAGCACAAGGACGAAAAATCCTGAAGGCTGGAAAAAATATCCATGGCAAACCGAAGGGGATTCCTAGCTATGTTTAGGCGACGCCTAGCTACTTCGTACACAAGAATTCGTCAACCGGGGACGGTTGATATTTCTAGTGAGGGGGAGAGGGCTGACACGAGAACATTGCTAGTATGACATTAGTCGAGATCCACGGAGTTAGTACGAATTCCACAAACCTAGGATAACATTTGTCAAGAGACTTGAGTCAGACAAGAGAATTTTGCGAAATTTCGGAGCTAGCGTCAGTTACAGAAGGATAGATTAGGGTGTTTCACAACGAGTTTTTTGATTGTTTTTTCGAACATTTTTCGGAACATTTTTTCGGTCCCATCAAAAAAGGATTTGGAAAAAACGCAACCGTTTTTTGACCCCATGCATAAAAGGCCCCTACCCCTTTTATAGGGTGTTTCACAACGAGTTTTTTGACCGTTTTTTGATGTTTTTCAATACCTTTTTCATGTCTTTTTTCAATAAAAAAACACTCAAAAAACGGGGAAAAAACGCGAAAAAACGCGTGAAAAAAGGTTTGTCGTGAAACACATCGGGGAACAGTCATCAGTCACAATTGCGTCATAGTGACGGTGAACACACCATCTCCCATCCTCTCCGCCGTATCCCTCCGCCAGAAGCTTCTGCGCGGCGCTTATAAGTATGCAGCAAAGTTACAGAAATGGCGCAGACGAGAGAGAGTGCAGGAGGCTGACCAGGCAGAAGAGGAAGCCATCTTTTCTGGCTTGGGTATCGACGATGTGCGCTACAAGGATCAGCTCGACAGCGACAATTCTGACAGCGACTCTGTCTCTTTGGTTTCATCTGTGTCTTCCTGCTCCTCATCTGAATCTACTGGATCTATCCTGGACTCTCTTGGCGACTTCCCTTTGGACTTAGAGTCTGAACAGGAAGCCCTCCACCAACAGCATTACCAGGCAATCCGGGTGCACATTCAGCGCTTGGAGAATACACGTGTCATCCTCACAGGTTCGACAAACTCTCCCAGCTGTATCTGGTGCTGGAGAATTATAAGGCAGACGACGAGAAGCGGTTCCGCCGCAATCTTCGTGTTTCCGCCTCGACTTTTGACTCCCTGGTCAAGAAAATCGAGGACCACTGGGTCTTTCTCAGCGAGGGGAGTGCGCGCCAGATGCCTGTTGACCAGCAGCTGGCAATCGCGCTCTTCCGCTTTGGACATTTTGGAAACAGCGCCTCGGTCGAATCTGTTGCGCAGTGGGCGGGGGTATCAGCTGGGATGGTCGTAAATGCGACTCGTCGTGTCATCGTGGCCTTTCTCGATCTCCACGACGATGTAATTCGCTGGTCCAACGCTCGAATGAAAGAGGAAGCCAAGGAGTGGATTGAGGCCGCCTCTTGTGCAGCTTGGAGACATGGGTGGCTATTAGTCGACGGGACACTTGTACCGCTGGCCGAGAAACCCGCATTCCACGGCGAGACGTACTTCGACCGCAAATCGAACTACTCGTTGAATGTTCAGGTATTTTTCTCCCTCGCTGCACGGCTTTTGCTCACATATTTCAGTTAATTACCTTGCCAAATCTACGAATTCTCAACTACGTGATTGGGCATACAGGGAGCACACACGACTCCACGGCCTTCGCCGAATCGCGCACTTGCAAAAATCACCAGCAGCTTATCGGGCCGACGGAGTGGATTTGGGCAGACTCGGCGTAAGTGCCGAGTGATGGCCGTCCCTTCCGTAAATCGGAAAGGAAGTTGAAACGGCACGAATTCTTATTCCTTCAGGTCGTATGAATTCCAAAGGGAACTTAGTTACTTGAAGACATGTCATTTTCCCTCCCATATCTCTGTAAATACAAGGGAAACTACAGTGAGCACAATTTGTCTGCTGATGACGCCAGGGTCTACGAGGAAACGGTGCATATGGCCATTAAACGCGAGATTCAGCATTAAATTTCGTAGAATAGTTCATAACACACCAAAGATCCTGGAAATTGCCCACCAATCAGTTTTGGCAGGATTCCCGAGATGCTCGAGATTTAATAAAATGTTCAACTCAGCGCAATACACCCCAAACCTCCCAAAACCTGGATAAGCTAGATAACTTTATTCGCGGCAAACTACGAAACACCAAATATGAATCTTCACAAAGGACAAGGATCACACCTGACCCAGCCCGAACACCATGCTGCCGGCATGTTGAACGACACCAGTTGGGTGGTATTTCTTGTAAAATGGGTCCTGAAACTGTCGGCGTGACACTTTCGTCAATATTTTTTATAAGGTAGTATGTTGTAAATGGAAGATTACAAATTCACGTGTTTACGACCCGTAATTACCGAGAGAGTTGTTTCCTACGACATTCAACCTGCTTCTTGGTAGAAATTATACACATGGGGCATCTCATTGGGCTATGGGAGGTTTAAGAAATACCAATCTGTCTTCAAGTTCCCTACAAACCCTTCTCTGACCTTGCAACCAGATAAAAATCCCTTTCTGAGGCATGAACCTCAGTTTCTGACGTCTCAAACTATATTTTACCGTTGATTACACTTACTGCATCAGTTCAACGGCTTCCAGGTACTTGAGAAATGTCTCCAGAGGCCATGTGATAGACAAATGTCCGTCAGAGTGGGCAATTATTCTTAATCCCTACCATGCCACATTCCCGGCCATCACCCGGCCATCACGCGAACATTTGTTTCAGAGCGTGGTGCTCCGGCTTTCCATACTAAGGGGTAATCCAGAAACTGATATGGAAGACCAGTCTTCCACATCTGTATCAAGGTCCGACATGAACTTGAGAGCGTGGAAGAGACACCGGCGTTGTCCTGACGCATCGACGTAGCGCGCAGAGTCACCAAACTGGCTTAATAATTATACAAGTTTCCATCGTGCCATCCGATGCACGATCGCGTCAGTCACTAGTTGACGTCGACGCCGGTTACTTCTCAGCGCCCAGTACCATCACTCGGCGACCATCTTCTCCGAAAATTTATTGAATTCCAGACCGCGCGGCGCGGCGGATGGCAACATGATGGCACGGAAACCCCTTTTGAAAGAACAACAGTCCGGCTTCCGCGCGTGTTGAGCAGTTGAGACGTCCGGGGTATTCTGCGAAGGTGTACGATGAACTCAATCGTGGAAAGCGGCTCAATCAAAAGGAGAAAGACTGAGCTACCGGTCCAGGAGCATGCAGGAAGAACCAGAGGCAAGACCACCATGTGTTTAGCGACAGATCTAAAACAAAAAGTCGCGAACAGATCACAAGTCAACTTCGTAATGATTGCAGCCACCAATGCAAATTATGAAAGTAGGACAAAGTTTCTTGACTACACATCGAGAGGGAAAAATGGAACCAAGTATCCGTGACCATGTGAGACAACACAAGGATTACGATTGTCAGACTCTAGTCGTCAGAGAATCCAGCTGGGTAGAGGCGAGAGGGAGACTTAGACCTGAGTAAGGAGTAGTAGGCGAATCGAATGAGGGCAGGGTGGACAATGGGCAGACACATCCGGCGAGATCTGGAACACATCAAATTCCGGGTCAAATTAGATACAGGGGGACTGACAATATTGGGGAGGATCCGGAGACAAGAGGGGAAGCGCAGGCATGGGTAGGGTGGCAGATATGGCGAATTGAGGGCGGGGCGGGCGGTGATCTGCCAGCTACATTTTTCCCAAAGGGGAACTGGGTGTGAGGCCGATACCTCATGTATTAAGCAGATGCCTCGTATCACATTGTTCATGTTTGCTGTGTTCCGAAGATACCCCATTCGATTTCAGCCTTCAACACGTTCTGCTCAAATCACTTCTTCTCTTCCATCTATTTTCAGATGGTCCCTAGAACACATTAAGTCGCGCGTTCAATTTCCGCAGAACTCCCCGACCACCGTTGCTTTTCCCCTTCAGCGCACTGTAGTAAGGACCATTTGGCTGCTCTACGAAGACCTTCACGCAGTGTTGTGGAGCCCAAGCGTCGCAAGTGCTCGAAATTCTTCAAAGCTTTGGTATTATTGTTGCCGCGGCATATCAAAGATTAGCTTCAGAAGCCGCGCCTTATTGCAGTGCGCGACCTCACCGATCAGCCGTTCAATGTGCGTTCAAAAGGCAGGTTCCTTTTCGCCCCTTCTTTTTTCTCGACGTCCATCTTCCGCTTCTCATGCATCCCATTATCCCGTTTGTCCAATTTCACCGTCGCGCTGCTGCCTCAAACAATCTCACCTTCCTTCTCCACTCTCTCCAATACTCAATGGCCGTCCTTGCAGCAAGCTGAGTCTCTGCAAGATCGTCTAGCAGCAATCCTCTCTGGGTTTCCCTCCATTCAAAACGGTTCTTAGCGGCCGTTCGATCAAGCCCTCTGCAAGAACAAGTAACTCTGAGCATCAACATCGGGGACGATACAATACTCAGGAGACCCCGCTCTCGCGAGGTTGCTGCAGCCCATAAGGATATCCCACAATTCAGCGTGCTTCGCCGCTTCAATATGGTGCTTCGCGGCCGTCCGAACAAGCTGTCCGCAAGTCCAGGCGAGCATCAAGACCAATGGATACGAGATCCTCGATTGCAAACACATATCAAAGCTCAACTTTTGCAAGCTCCTTCCTGGTGCCCGTTTTCACTATCGGGCCATGCTTCGATGCGTCGGACAGGAAACATCCTCCCGCTACACGGTGCAGTCATCTTCTCTGTTGCAGTTCTGCTAAAACTCTTCATAGCCGGAACTGGAATACGTATAGGGCTGGCTCGTAGAGCTATATAGGAAGTCTCCGCGGCCCGCCCCCCTTTCAGTTATCTGTTTCATTCTCGCGACCGTGGTAAGTACACGTTGCCAATTTTCATCTCCATTCCACTGACGCGCCGTAAGGCTATCGCGTGATTAACCTGAGGCCAGCTTCCCCGCAAACTGTCGATATTTCTTTCGGTCTCGCGTGGGTGCTTGCCACCATCCAAGATACAGAGACCGCCCTGATACATGGTGCGCTCCAATTTTTCTTCCTTCTATTTCTCTGTATTTCGGAGTTATGCTCATGTTGAATTGATTTTACAGGATCCCTGTATTCATGTTGAGACCCTCGAGAGTGGATCGACACTTCTCTATACTCATACCATGTCCTCAAAGTCTACAGGTACCTTTCAGTCAACGTTGTCAAGGTCATGTTGGGCCGAAGTTTGATGAAGTATCCGCTCTTCAGTCTCGACCCTTACTCGCGAATAACCTCTCCGCCATTTAGGAGAATTTTCGGAATATTTCTGTGGCCTTTCCTGCTACGGTTTCAACCCATCTCCGGGTCAGTGAGTAGTGTGCAGTGTCTGACGCTGCAGTCACTGATACAAATTTCAGGACCTGCTTTCTGTCTCTTACGATATGTGATGTGATTTTCGTGGCCTGCAGTGTTCATGGCTGAGTGCGACGCTAAATGGAATCAGTGATTCTCTGCCACTTCAGTTTATGAACGTTGGGTCGGTAAGCAGCGAACATATGCGCCCTCATCTGCTCTCATTTTCCGTGTAGCCGTGATTTACCCGCAATCGCGGGGCATGGTCCATAGATCGCATTTTTGTGTAATTGGGCGCGGACTGGATGTGTTTCTGTGAGGTCGATCATGGACATGTACGGTAGCAATCACAATTTAATAATATTCATCATCGCCGATATGGTTGGAATATTTCGCCACCGAATTAAGGGAAAAACTACTTCGATTTACTTGGGATCTTTTCAGACTTCAGCCATCCTTGCCGGAGCGAAGCGAAAGCATGTCTTGTGCTTATTAAGAGCTTCTGTGGGCGAAATTACTCCGACCCTAAAACTTGTTCAACTGGAAACCTGTCAGTCTGCAGCTGTTCGTTCCTTTGAATTTGAATGGTCCGATTATAGCCTTCCGAACAGCCCGCTGATTAGAACACACTACTCATCTAGGGAGCTGCTTCTGCATCTTTTTGAGACGAGTTTTTCGCACCCCTCTTGCTTCTGCCCCTGTAGGATAGAATGGTAATTCTGACGCGGATGAACAATCCGTTGGAAGGAAGAAAGGAAAGATATATTACTGCCGAGTACCAATAAGGAGCAAGCAGTACTGTACCAACACACAACACGTCAAAATTTTGCGTTACAGTCGTCAACAGCCCGTTCGTGTCCGACTATCTAACCTACAACCAGAATAATACACATCTCACTACAGGACTTGTAGATGGAGATGAGTCCAATTATCCAGGAACCCTCAATATGACAGGAAAGTGTCTTAGAATACAGAGCCTGAGATATGTACTTTGCAAATACGGACCAGTGGCAGCAGGAACTTGTAATTCGGTATCATCTCAATACAACACTCTAACACCCACCTAGGGAGCTGCTTCTGCATCTTTTTGAGACAAATTGTTCGCACCCCTCTTGCTTCTGCCCCTGTAGGAAAGAATGGTAATTCTGACGCAGAAGAACAATCTATTGGAGGGAAGGAAGGAAAGATATATTACTGTCAAGTCCCAATAAGGCGGGGCACACTGGGCGAACGTCTTGAGAAAATCCATCCTGAATTCGAGAAGGCGTGGTCCCGAGGTGCAATCACCCTGGCGGAACCTATACTAGTCGCATACAAGGTGATTAGTATCTCGACCCAGATCTTCTTTAATGGCCCTGGCGTTCTGTATCTCACAAATACAGTTTCCGTCAGCTGCGTTCCAGGGGGCGCGGTGTTTACCTAACCCGAAATTCTCCTCATAAGCGACCTCTCGGGCTGAAGAAACCCTCAGTGGAAACCCAGTCTTCCATACATCGACTTTCACCACTCAATGCTTTGGCCAACTGTGCTGCTCGTTTGTGTATGCGTTATAAACACCATCCTCGACGAACCAATGCTGATACATTGACTGCAGTATCTTGCTACCGCCAGCACGGCAGCGGCGGTCAATTCCAGTGCGGCCATCACCACTGCTGAGGTTGTCAACCCCAGCGCTCTTGCTGCGACTATCGGCGGCAGCGTTGGTGCTGTCTTCGGAGTCCAAACCGAAACAGGCGATACCCGTATCATTTATCAAGCTTTACCCAGCAACAATATTATGCAGCTTAGTGTCTCCGGTCCCTTCTCGAACACGACCTTCAGCACGGTCCCCTTCATCCTCGTCCCTGGTTCCAACGTACTCACTGGGACGCCGATCAATGGCTTCATAGTCGGTCCCCAGTTCACCACGGTACGTGCTCTTGGATCTGACTATAATAAAACCGTGCTCTCATATGAGTTTGCCCTTCAGTACGGATTCTACTACCTTGCGCCGAACCTCGTCGTCAGCGAGTGGTACTGGCTGTCCACCACTGGCATTCACTGGGGAACTGGTACTGCGTGCCCCGACTGTATCCAGAATTCTGGCTTCGTCGCATCGAACAATACCATCGGCCTATACGCCATGGCGACTGTCAACGGTGGACGGCGAGTCGGGATTCTCAGCTCAGATCAGAGTGGTATCGTGGAGGTGGACAGAGTATCGTTCGGGTCACCCTATGTTTTCGCACGGTTGCCCCCCACCAAACCAGGCACATAAGTGTTCACGATCAACTCTACTTTGGCTCCAAAGTTGGGACGAATTAGCACGGTTATAGTTTGGTTCTGCGCAATTTGGTCGTTACCTTGGTTCGGATTATTGTTGTCCTGGTATTCACAAATACGATTCGGGAACCCTTTCTGAGCGTTCACATATCAAGGAGTTATGGCGTCGGCTCCACTCACTCTCCTGCATCCCACCCAGCTAGAATTTTCTGAAATTAAAATGAACAGGGGAACGAGGTTACGGAGCCAAACACAGACCCTGGTGGCCCTGCAGTTGCTGTGATGGCCCGGCGATCGCAATCTGCCATCCTAACCACCTACGGTAACAGGCAGTAAGGATATCGCGGAGGATATTAAAGATGTAGGAAAAGGTTTAGGCAAGGGATGAGAGTCGGAGGTGCAACTACAGGCCGATGGTCCTGAGCAGGCACAAAGATCAGAGGAACCTGCAAAGAAAAGTGTTACACGAGCCAAAAGTGGAACACAAAACACATACATTGCGGGAAACCAGCATCAAGAGCTTTAGAAAAACAACTACCGAGGAAAAAGAGACATACGGTTCGGGGATGCCGGAAGTGAGCAGAAAGCAGGCAGCGGTAGAGGAGTCGCAACAGAAGAGATGCCACTCACGACCCAGAACAAGATTGAAGGGCAGCGAGTCCTTGATAGAGAGATTCACATTTGTGACACAGGTAGAGCCCTTGCACGGCAGAGACAAGACACCAAGACACAGGCAACAGTACGGCTCCAACCTGTCCGTTAAACGGGACGGCCATCACAAAAACAGCTGTTTTTTTTCGACGGGACGGGTATACCCGTCCCGTCCGAAACGGCCGTTTTTGACGGGTGCTGGAGCACTATTTGTGCAAGTAAGTTTGATAAATTATCGACAGTCTGAAACTGAACTGGGAACTTACTAGGACATCTAAAGTGTCAAACACCCTGATATAGAACCAGACAAGTGTGTGCAAACGGTTAATCGGAACAAGATGAACCTCCGCTTCGCTCCGGGATCCAAGAGCGAAGGCCAGTTCATTTTGGTGGCAACCAAAGAAATTACTGTAGTAGGCAAGTCACAGTTCGGCAGAAACGGGTTTATTCAGAATGAGGAAGGAACTCAGACCCGGCAGAGGCCACACATTCAGCACTAGAATGAGAATTCAAAATCGGCGCTGGGAAACAAAAGAATGATAAACATCCGAGGGTACAAAATGTTTGCAACAGACAGATGAGGAGAACTCATGTTGACAGTGGGTATGATCCCGGTCGGAGAATCTCGAAAATTTTAATGGTAGATGAGATGAAAAAACCCTGTGAAATAGTCCTTTGAGGAAATGGTTTTAACCGTGGCGGCGCCAGCCTGAATTTACTGTAGCAACCGACAGTATCCGAGATGAACTGGATCAGACAACAATCCCCAGCAGCAGCAAGAATGTGTTGCGATGACAGGTATTATGCGTGAGGGAAGGCAGGAAAGTGATGTCGTACAAAGGAGAGGCGCGTGCTTTTTATGTCTCGACGGGATGATTGCGTGGCCCTCCGGCTGGAAGCCATTGAGTTAACCTGTGCTGCGGGCAACAGCAATGACTGTGATCAGCTGCGTGGACTGCGTGCTGCGGAGAAAAGAACTGCGCACAGGTCACTTGTCCTATCACAAAAGAAACGGCTGTGCTGCACAGGACAGAGAATCGAAGATGGAAGGGTTAATCCAGGAGGAAGAGCAGAGGAGTAGCAAAAGGAGGATGATTATACGGGGATATTGCACAGCCGAACGAGCAAAATGTTAAAGAACGGTTAATGGGGATAAGCTAAAAGGGGATGGAGCAAACAAACCCCAACGAAACCTCGTCGTTTCGTTAAAGAAGTGGTAGATTTGATCACAGATCAAATATCGGCAAGTCTCGGCAATGCCATCCAGGTGCTTGTGGAGGGTAGAAATTGATGTTTCAGCAAGGGAGTTTCTATGGGTAGGTTTCACCTCAATTCTCGGAATTGGACGAAATTCATCTACATTTGATGCAGATTTCCATCTAGGAAGGGTGACCCATCAAACCCCGTCAAACGGGCGGGAACGGGTACCCCGTCAACAGGTCAACCCGTCCCGTCCCGGCACTGGCTCGAGGGCCCAGACGGGCGGGTAAAAACCTGCCTGTCCCGTCCGTCGACCCATCAAAAACGGCGACGGGTTGGAGCCCGAGGCAACAGATCTGGAAGACCGGATACCAGAGCTCAAGGCCAAGTCCCAGTCCAAGAACAGGAGTGGTTTCTCAAGGTCAGCACAGAAGATGGATGAGAGGGGCCAGTGGAGAAGGTAGCAGAGGGAGACATGGAGGAAGCAGAGAAAGAGCAGTCAAGAGACACCACGTCACTCGGAGATAAATGGTCGAGTCCGAAAAGCCGAAGTCTGGGCTGAAAAGTTGTGCTTACGCGAATAATGCTGAAAATGTGATGCTCACTGGGCAGTTAAAATAGGGCGCCCTAGAACCCTTACCTAAAGGTAGCGGGAATAATTTCAAGGTTTACAAGGACAGAAATAAACTATGTGTCTATCTATCATGTCATGAATCACCCTGACTCAGCATCGCAGATGTCCTTTTTCGGGTTCTACCACATTCCTTTTTGGGAATAACCCATCCTTGATCGGGTTATTCCCTGGCCCACAACACTCACTCGACCCTCAGGGACATGAACATCCCTTGGACCTTTATTCAGAATCCATGCAGACATGGATTCCTCACCACTTTACCACCCGGGTTCTTATTGCAGTAACCCGGGACTCTATATGACGATGGCATGACACCATACACATGCAACCCGGGTTCTGTGCACTAGCAACCTGGACTCCTTTGTGCCGATGACCATATCCAATGGGTCATGACTACACTCCTTTATGTTGGTGGATATCCACTCCTGATATCCCTGCCAAGACGACTACACTCCTGAATGGCGACAGGTGTCCCCTGGGTGCCACCTGTTGACTCCTTTATGCTCATGACTCCTTGGTGACCCCTAGATGCTGTGGTGATAACACATAGGGACTAGGAGCATCAGCATTAATGTTCCTTAATGCTGGATACAGTAACCGATCGCGATCGTATTTAATTTATGTAGAAAGGTATATAAACTGGGTAGAATCTCCCCTGTACAGTAGATTCTACCTCGTCTATACTCAGGCCTTACTTTGGCTGGATTGCTTGGTTCTTGAACTTGAGCCTGGAGCGCTCTTGTTCTCATCTCGTTGTTCTGGTCTTGCCTTCGCTCCCCTTTCACTCGACAACACCAGAACTCCTACTCTCTGTGTCTTGCCTTGGGATATCGACCTAGCAGTGTTGGATCTGGCCCGTTAGGTAGCGGCAAGGAGAGACGCTTACCTACCAAGGGGAAGAGATCATCACACTAGTTCCCTGGCAGGGTTGTACAGAGACTGGTTCGCCTGAAGTTCCCCTCAGGCACCCCTCGGTCTTGGATCCAGTTGGAACCCCTGTTTGGAGTACCCCTGAGTCGGGTTCCTCCTCTCGGGTTCTTGGGACGCAACCCCAACCCCCTATCCAGAACCCGAAGCCCCTATTTGAGCCACCCGGAGCGGGTTCCTCTCACTAGGGTCTGGTGCATAGTTGCAGTACTCTCGCTGCAATATCTTCGGGTTCTTCTGCAAGGGTTGCTCACCACCTGTGGATGCTGGCCTGGTTGGCCACATCCTCCTCTTGGATCCTCGACACACGGTCATGCGCTATCCAAGCGGTGACGGATTCTCTCTCAACACCTAGGGATGGCTGTTGTTGTGTCTGGTGTGGACGTGGTCCAGCTGACCTAAGGGCCGTTGCTGACATATCAGTGTGCATGATATACTGTACACTTACGCTAATGGAGTGGTAGTTTACAGACCTCCAGATTTGAGATCAGGGTATTGTAAAAAGCAGTTGAACTCGGCAGTTCAAATAAGAATATGTGGGAGCTGTCTCTCTTTTTCTACAATTATGTTGAGTGTGTTTGAATGCTTTCGAGATGCCCGAGATGCCCAAGTGGAAGCCTTCGTCCAGAAGTTGGTTGGTTCGGGCACTGTAGGTTGGGTTTGGTAGCATACCAGGTAAGATTAAAACTTATGCTATATCAAGACAGAGCATTTTCATTAATTTACACTTCGATTCGAGCCATCCTCGCCGGCAGACCGCGCTGGCGGAACCAGTAAAGTTTGAACTTGAAAATTTTACCTGGTTTATTTTTAAGCGATGGACTTGAGTTCTCAGATCATTCAGAATCAAACAGCGTAGTTATCCACTCATGAAGAGAAAACAGATGGGTAGTGCATCTAAGTTCAAATGAAGATTGAAGTCAACCATTGGGCAAAGTAGAAAGTTTGTCTATCTTTTCTCCTTCCGTTCTGCACATCCTGTCGCTTCTCCCAATCATTAGCTGCTCCAGCTGATGTACAGGAGTTTAGTCTCCGGCTTTGAGCCAGGAACCCAGGCTGAGGAGAGCCGAGTAGGCGTCGCCGGAACCAGGGTTGCAAAGTTTCAGGCGTGAAACATAGTCTCGGCAAAGCAGTGGCCATCACTTGGATCATTGATCCCAGCACTCACTTGAATCGTGGTGCTCCGGCTTTCCCCATATAGATGTGTCTGGTTTACGTTGCAAGTTAGTGACAGTGATGTCGGCTGTTGCATTTATGCGGAGCTAGGTGACCATCTCGGCTTTTGGCTTAAGTCTGTGGTTACGGGGAAAGAATCAAGTTTTCAAGTTGATAAAGAGAGGAAAAGAGGGGAAAGTAGAGAGAGATTGTGAGAGCTCACCGGCATCAATTCCGAGCGCGGTTTGTGTTGCGCAAGCTCTTGATTGAGAAGAAACACGCCAGTGCGGGAACAATATCAAGATGATCCGTGAGCCCGCCGAGTGATTTCAAGGTCTATCTCTTCGGAGATAGTACCTGGTTTGGGTTAAACCCAGGCCAATCGTTTTCAAGATCCACGCGGGCCGCTCTTCGCGCCGTCTGCTGCCGTGAGTAGTCTCCCAGAGGCAGACGGAATTCACCGGCGCAAACCTTCGCCAGCTCAGGATACCGGTTCTGACGTCTGCTTTCTGACGCGTGACCCTTAACGATAGGTCCTTTTCGATCTCCGACTGATCTGCCTCTAAGCGGGTTTTGAAAGCCGTAGATATCTCCTGTACCTACTCTACCGCTCGTATCTCAATACAAACTCGTTCAATGGCCCCAGAACTTGACGGAGACCCCCAACTACACTCTCGGCAGCACCTGCCAAGTCTCCAGGATCTCGGAATTGCTCGTTCGTCCCCATCGCCGCCGCCACTGTCTTCGCACCAACGCGCCGACTCCGCCGCTCTGGCGGCCTCGCAGACGTCAGAAATCCTTCCCAAGCGCACCTATATGGACCAGGAAGTTCAAGTCGGCGAGCCCTGGGCTGAAGTACTGGTCAAGGAAGCATATAATCCAGCCTTGACACAGGACCGACGATTCGAGCGCATTCTCCAGCGCATCCAGCGCGGAGGATGGACTGTGGGCACCTTCCTGCAGAAACTCTTTTCTATCCCCACCCAAAGCCAGTTCTCTCGGTCTCAGCGGCACGCCCAACTCGTTTCCGCCTTCCTGCGAGGCGCCGCACGCGATAAAATCTCAGCAGACCACATTGCCGAGCTCATGTATGCTAGCAAGGATAGTGCGCCGAAGGCGGTACGCCAGAGGGCTGGGGAGAACGTCGAGAAGGAACGCCCCGACGCTACAAACATGGCGCGCTACCGCTTGTCCGAGTGGGCAATCCAAAAGGTCGAGGGATATGTCCGCGCCGCGTCAACACAAATCTCCAGCAAGGAGGGAGGTTTCCACCTCACAAAGCACCAGACAACGTGGGAGTACGTCCACGGCTTCTCTCTCGCGAAGGCTATTGCACCCATTGAGCTCAAGGGTGCCGTACTCCTTCGCATTCTTGCCGCGGCAGCACTTCCGGCAGTGCTGAGCGAGAAACTGCGGGAAATTCCGAGTCCTTACTCGACTCATCTCTCGCGTCCCTTGCCTCCGGGCTCCGGGGGAAATCGGAAGGACCCTTTAGTTGTGAGTACCCATTGCGCGATCGTCATCTATGCATATACTGATGGGTTTCGTCGCAGATTATTGTTATTACTTTCCTTATGCTCATGTATGCCCGAAACTTGCATTTTTCGGTCTTCCGAAAGATTGCGGGGATCTGGCTGTTTTCCAATAATGCATCCGCGTCCATCTTCAGCGTCCTGAGCCGAATTGGGCTCTCATCCTCATACACGACTGTCTTAAAAACCCTCCGCAAGCTTTCCGAGTCCGCGCAGTCAGTTGTCCGGGAGAAGGCGCGCCAGCGCGCGTTCCTGCTTATTTACGATAATATCAATCGCATGCAGCGTGTGTGGGATCCGGACCTCGGTCAGCGCGATGGAATGAACAGTGGAACAGCTGCTACATTTGTGGAACTCATGAATTGCGACGTTGGCAATGCATTCGACCCCAAGCCTTTGCAGGATGCGAGAAATTCTGGTGCGCGCGCCCAGCTTACAACCGAGGTACTCCTCGAGCGGATTGATATGGGGGAGCTGAACGCGGTTATGGCGCTGCACTGTGTCACCTTCCTCATAGCGGAGGCCCCAGTGTTAGCCCCCCACCAGGCATTCATCAATCTCCGCTTTCGGACAACACACGCGAAACACCGAATGCCTGATGGTCACGTCACCAAGATTCATCCATTGGCTACCTCTGGTCATGATGAAGGGACGACGCAGGGCAACCGGGACGTCCTCGACGACCTCATTCTCAGACAGCTAGGAATGAAGAAAGACGAGGTGGACAAACTTTTGATAATTGTCGGCGGGGATCAATCAACAGTGGAGAAGATCAGAACATTGCAAAAATTCCTCGACGACTGTCCTCACGGCTGCCTCTGATTCAGCTGTGGCATATGGGTTGGGCTGATCTCGAGCGAATTCTTTCCACGCATTGGGGTCAAACAGCATCTAACTCGGAAACGGGCGACATGTCCTCTTTTTGTTTTATCAACACTATACTCAAACGTAAGATCAAGGACGTGAAGCGTCCGGATTACTATCCGACACAGAACTTCATATTTGATACTCTGAGAGCTGAGATAGTTGACTGCTGGAAGTAAGTACTTGGCTACATTTCCGTATCAAGTCTGACGTACTTTCAGAGTTCACCTTGGCACAGACGATCTAACCGCCTACTTCAAAGCAAATCCTATCGCGATTGAAGACCTCATTGCCCTTGGACAGAAGCTAGTTGGTCTGTATCTGACCACGGAATCATCCGAGATGGTGCGAGAAGGGTTCGGGCAACATGGCATTACCGCGGGTGACCCGTGGCCCAGACCTGCTCCGGCCGATAATGCAATGGATGTCGACGATCCAGACGAGGGGCCGCACGGGGATGCTGTCCTGGCTAATGCTATTATTCGTCTCCGCGACAGCATGTTGCACTATGAGTTTCAGCACGCTGTATCCGACGGGGATATTGGTCGCGCTATGAATGTAATGGCAGTAAGTTAGAGCTATTCCAATTGCCCCTATGTTAATCCAGCTCTAGGTGTGGACCTTCACTTTTCCTGGCTGCGGCAAGAACAAATACGCGAATGAACTGCTTGAAATTGCATGCAACTTCATATACGAATATCCGCCAGCCCTTCAAGTCACTGTGCTCGATAACTGGCTCTGCACGTTCACGGAGGACCGTGGAAGCTGTTTCCCAATGGATCAGATGCAAGAGCACAATATTAAACTGCTCAAAAAGGTGTCGCAGCGCCGAGACGCTTCGTTCTCGGACAACTTCTACCAGAACATCGTCTCATATAATATTCGTGCCTTTGCAAAGGCAAGCGAGGCAATGAAGTCCGCAGTCGGGGTTGGGAAGACAGGCGGAAGGCATAAACGGCAACGGAAGGAGGCGGCGTTAAAGGAATTGGCAAATACCATGAAAGAACGGCAGCTCCACAAATTCCGCGGTGGTCGAGACTTTGGTCGGGCAGCAAATGATGACTTCACAGCGGGATATGTGAAACTGTCTGGCGGAAAGGTAAATGACTTCATTAAACGGACTTTAGCGGATGCAGGAAATATACACGCGGACGATGAAGTTGTCGAGGAATCTCAATCCCCCGAACGACTAACGCTCCCTAATGTAATTGTCAACGGATTACTGCACTGTGTAGGGGATGATGAGTCCGATGAGAGCTCGGATTCAGAAGACGAGTAAATATACAATAGATTATGATTTTCTTCTCCGGATTGCTGTACGCCGTTTCCCAGTTTTCTGAGCAATCGTAGTTTGTTTCTCGGGCGACAAATTTTCCTTGTCCTAAAAAGGCAACTGTTAAGCGGACAAGGAAGTAACGTCCAGCCAAATCTCACCGCTTCCTTGCGCCGTTTGAGGGACTCCGCAGACTGCAGCTGCTCCGTGGCTTTCCGTTTGCGTCTATTCGGCACCTGCTTCTTGGGGGAGCTCGCATAAAAGTGCGCTGGCGGGACTTCAGCTGTGATGTTGTCAATGGGTCGGATGGTCGCCATATCTGCCGACGCGACTGTGGGCTTGCTGGTGCCTTGGGTAGGCAAAATCAGTCGTACGTGTCTGACGCTGTCGAATTTATTCGCCATTATCCACGTATGGAGACGTGCACCGCGCTGCTTTTGAAGAACGACTTCATGTCGAGTGATGAGGTCCTTGCGCAGATCCTCGACAAGAACCTTGACGACATCCCAAAGTGCTTGGCCGTAATCTTGCGCGTACTTCCAGCGATGCACTCGGGCCTTGAAGATCTCCTCGGATGTAAGGAGTAGAAAGTCGGCGGTAATTGCGCTAATAATATCGGGCGGCAAAAAAATCTTGACACCAATCAGAAGTGCATCGGGACCTCGGGCCTGGTTCCATTTAATCGCACGAGCGGCTCCTTCGAGCTTCTCCACGATGGACTTCAGGTCTTTCTTCTGCGGCTTCATGTACCCCGGCATGCCGTCCTCTGCTTCTGGGTCTACTACACCTTCGGCAGGCTGACTTGTGAGATCCTCTGGTGCTGAAGCGTGTGGTTCTGGTACGGTGTCTCCGACGCACGAGCTGCAACGGCCGCAATCTTTGGCCACTCCGGGGTTGCCATATATGATGTTAATCTGTCGAGTGATGCATCGGTCGCGAGCATGAGCTGACCTACCCCTCCCCCACTACGCCATTTCCATAAAAGGAAATCTCCCCGCCCGCCAGCCATAGCCGTACTGGTTCATACCTTTGGACCCGCTACTCTAGTCTAGCTGTTATGTATGCGCTTCGGTATAGTGATTGCATCATCAGTACTGTGATGCGCCTGCGTTCGATTCTTTTGGGGTGCAATCCTTTTTTTTCTTACTTCCTTCCGTTCCTTCCCCGCCCCGACTGCCTATATCGTTGTACGTCGCCCGGGATGTAATCAACTGGATATATCAAATGCTTTATTTCACTGCAACTCTCAATGGCCAGTACAGTGCACACAGCTCAGTCTAGCCTGCACAATAATGGCAAGGCCTTGCCCTACCTTAAAGCTGTGATTTCTTGTTTTTCCAGCTGACAATAAATCTGGGCTACATACTGTTTACTACCTCTGTGCCAGAACATTCAGCTCCCTTCGTCTATTCCAGTAATTTTGTTATAAATGCCCTAGAACATGTATTGACAGAGAAAAAACAGACTCAAAACATCAAATAATTTATTTAAGATCCTCCATCCCCTCTCAGAGGGCATATATACTGATAGACAGTCCGAGGAGTCCGCAGGGCTCGTCCATTCGTTGTTTGATGGCACCTTCCTTTTTGGGAAGGCGTAGTGGGGGAGGCCAAGGACATTTGCGAGCATGCGCAGCAAAAATGAGAAGTAACGAGGAGCTGGTCCTCTGTCCCGGTTTTGCGATGGTCCCTGGCAGTCCCTTGGTCTTCTTCCCCTTCTTGGTTTTCTCTGAGGCAGTCTGGGTTGGAGCAGGTGCGGCGGTGCTCTCAATTTCGGCTGCCGGGGCCACCGACTGGTTCTCGTTACTCGCAATCACGGCGGGGCTGCCAGGCTCCACATCTTTTTCATTGCTGTCGGGTCTTGGTGCTACACCGGCATGCGGAACCACGGCGCGGATGTGCGAGGTAGGATCTTTCGCCTCCAATACCCGCTTGTCTTGTTTCCCCGCCTCCGAATTGATGTACGCCATGGCTTCCACCATGTTTGCCTTGGAAACATAAATGTAGGCGAAGCCCTTTGTTCCCCGCTCGCGCACCGGCCGACCTGGACGCTGCATAAGCCCCGAGGGACTGAGGATTTTGTCATAGATGACGACGGCTGCGAGACCCGGAATATCAACGCCCACAGTGAGGACATCGGTCGAGACGTGTATGAGGCAGTCCCTCTCCTCGCCACACTTGTACAGTGAATCCATTCCTTCCGCCTTGCAGTCGGGACAGGCCATTGAGTGGTGATGACGGATAAGGCGCCGCGCATCCTTCTGGAGATGAGCCGGCAATAAACTCCGGAGATATTTGACGACACGATGTCCCTGCTCGATGCTTTGCACAAATAACAGGTACTTCGGACGGTCGGAGGCTTTGGTGATGCCAGGGGGAACCAACCAGTCGAGGTCGTAAAAGACCAGACCAGAAGAGGTATATTTTATAGCCCGCATGATTAGCGCGACGTTATGGCGCTCGCAGTCCTGCTTCTCGAGATGGAACCCTGGTCGGAACCCCATGAGCTTGACACACGCTTCGTACTGACGTCCAGGCTCTATGCTTGCAGAAAGCCCAACGAATGTGGTGTGGTCCGGGAGCCGGGCTCCCATGGTCGATATGTCTTGGAAATCTTTCCTGAAGTCGACACCCCACTCATCCGCAACATGCAGCTCGTCCACCGTGAACTGACCGAGGCGCGAACGGACATTCTTGTCTGCAATGAAGCTCTGGTACTCTCGGCTCTTCATCATCTCGGGGCCGATGAGGATGAGCCGGTGCATCCCTGTCTTCGCTTCAGCCCAAAGATCACGCGCCGGAGAGGCGAGGGACGCTTCGGTGAGTGTGTCTGAGTTGATTGCTATTGAGCTGAGGTTTTTCTTTTGCATACTGGCCATCTACAGAGACGTGAGCTCCCAAAACTACGTGTCAATTCAAGTAATTTGCTTACCATGTCTCGCTGTAGGAAGTTGGTCGGAGAGACTACAATAGAGATAGTCCCTGCGCGGACCATTAGAGGCACATAGATGATTGCGCTCTTCCCCGCTCCCGTTGCAGCGATGCACAGAAGGTCTTGCCCGTCCAAAATTCGCGCAGAACATGCAACTTGGAATTTGTCGAGCTCAAAGTCAAGCAATGGTGCGACTTTCTCTCGCAGTTGTTGCTCGCCGCTCGCTGAGAACCATGTGTAATCGCCTCGTTTGGACCAATCGAAAGGGGGTGCAATCACCGGCGTCACGTCTGAAAGACGCGCCGGCATAGTGAGGGAACGCGACGTCGAGCTTATTTTGCGCGATGTGACGGGCGCACGTGTTGTTACTTAAAAAATTTAAAGTACGCTGCTCAAAATTCATTCGGCTCATAAAACTAGAGTGGAACATAGCTAATCAATTGTTCTCCTTGGCAAAGTTCAAGACACTCTCTTCTCCTCGCTTTCCTTAGTATTCCCAGCCTTCAAAATAACTAATTCCACTGCCGGCGCCGTGCCAGTGCGTTTCTTCCCGGAGTCCTGCGAATGAATGGTACGTTGCTTCACAGGGATATTGAGATTGTCCCAGACAACTTGGAGATGGGCGGGCATGTCAAGTCCCATTCCTAAATCCCGTGCCTGTAAGATTCAGCAGGATTATCTTTGCCCGCAATTTTTCACTTACTACTAAAGCTTTTTTTCGGCGAACAAGTCTCTCCACTGTTATATTATCTCCCCGGACAGTCTGAATAGTCCCCATAAAGTCTGGGACCGCATCGGAATTTCCAGCAGGCTGGGACTCGTCGATAGGTTCTGTCATTGGGGGGAACAGAGGATATGGCTCAAGATAAGACGAAGATTTGCATTTGAGAAAGCGGCCGGTGGCCGGAATATTGATGTGAAACATGTATAGATGTAAACAAGTGATTTCGGAGTGCGGCGGCGCGCCCCATACGCGTCTGATAGGTACTAATTACACGCGATATTTGGTTGTGATTGGCCAACATGTGAGTTTTACGGAGTTTGAATTGGGCCTGTCGTTAAGCACCCCTGATCAAAAAGCAGACGTCAGATAAGGATATCCTGAGGCACGAAGGTTGAAGGAATTATCTACTCTGCCTTTGGGAGACTAGCCGTGAGCTGTGTTGTCCTCTTCTCACCACCATCGTCATGCCGTTGCCAACACCTTCAACAAGGCCCCAACATGGACTTCCCCTCTCTCAAGTAATATATCCGAGTCGATGCTCTTGCTTGCGTGGATCGACACAAGAAACCACGTCGGAAAGGAGAGGAGATAGAGACGGGGAATTTGTGAGCTGGAAGGTAAGTCCTTCTGGATATATTCCCTACAGCTATCTGGGCCTTACTGCGGTTTCTGGCTCGGTCAGCGAGCTTCCACTATTGCTACTGCTTCTTGCTCTCCAAGACGAACCGCACCCCCTTGTCTCTGTCCCGGATCGAAGGAGGCCTCAACCCCGTAGACCTCCCCAACAAAGTTATCGTCTCTGTCGGCACGATCACGGACGATATCCGCCTCACTGAGGTCCCCAACCATGATCACTGCCCTGTGTTTCACCTGCGCGTGTTCCGCCGCTCTCGCACCCGCCTGCTTCCCACCGTCCTCCTCAATGGCATACCACGCGCCCACTAGCCCCCCCATACATCGCCGCGACCGTGTCCGCGTTGTCCCTCATATTCGCCGTGAACAGCACCCCGGCCTCGAACGTGCTGGTGGCAAGGAACACGTAGAGCGCGGCGGCAAGCATGTGCACGACGTACCCCGATGACGGGAGCGCCGCGTCCTGCGGGAGGACTGCGAGCGCGCGCGCCGCCACCAGGTCATCAGCGTCCGCATTGGGGTTCGTGATGCCGTCCTCAGCAGTGGCGGCGGTGGATGCACGCAGTGTCGCGACGGCGAGGCACAACAGCCGGTGGTGCGCGGCGTAGTGCACCTCCATCGCCGCGAGATCGCGCGCCAGCGTAGCAGGCAGGGGTACGTCGGCCGCGAGTGCCTCCTGCAGGGCCGGCGTGGTGTATGAATAGCGCAAAGTGGTGCAGCACGTCGAGCTTCGTCATCCCCAGCCCCTCCTGCATCCTCTCTGCCACAGCCGCAGTGCGCACGACCCGCACGATGCACGTCGCCCACGCTGCACACGCCTCCTGACACACCACATTCGGGTGTGTCGTCCCGCTGCTCTCCCTCGCCAGGTCCCCCAGCTTCCCCTCCTCTTTGCACCAGTATGTGAGTCCCAGTGGAGCACCCGCATGCACATGAGCGATCCGTTCCCGCCGAACATCGACCCGCTTAAATTGCGCGCGCGATGCGCGGCAGCACTGCCGCTGCCGCCTTCCTGCGCCACTCCTGGTCAGACCTCGTGAACAGCGCCCGCAGCACGCTGCAGGGCGCGTCGACGGTGCCCGCGGCGCGTCCTCGTACAGCTCTAGCGCGCTGGATCGTGTTCCTGATGTCGAAGCAGCGCCCCGTCGTGCTGAGCTCGCCGGCGCGTCACCAGCGGTAGTACGCGTCGAGCTGGTCCACCGCATCCATCCCGCCTTTCCCTTGCTTTCCCTTGTCTCCTCCCTCTTGTTCTTCCGTCTCTCCCTTTGCATCACCCGAACGTAGCGATCGACCTCGCAAGAGCCGGTGTCATACTTGTATTGTCCGTCCACACGCCCGCCGGCAAGCCAAAGTTGTCGTTCGGCGCCATGTGTGCCACGAACGGTGTCTTGAAGCGCGGGTGGAACTCGACAGGGCCGCAGAGCACCTTCGCGAGCAGGGCGAGGCGGATTTTGGTGTGCGGGTGGCGGGGGCGAGGGGCTGGAGGTGGAGGGGTGTCGAACAGAGGGTGAATTGATAGTATGCTCAATAGCCAGTACTTAATTGACGCGCAAGGTATGTCAAGTTCCTGAAAGATTTGATTTCGTAGGCAGGATTACAATGTGGCTACACGATAACTCCGGTTGCGTTAAACCACGTTAAGCCACCACAGCCTTAAGCCTTGAACCACCATCTCTGCCCTTTTACCAATCCATCTCCACAGAAATAGATCAGTGCAACTACAAGCAAACCAAGACTAAACGAGGGCTTACCTACTCGTACTTCTGCTCTCCCTCTGCGTCCAGCAAGCCCATTCTGTTCCTTTCACACGGCTTCCCTTCCGCTTCTTTCCTCTGGCGCAAACAGGTACCATTCTTCCAGCAGCTGGGCTATGGTCTCATTGTTCCCGATCACCTTGGATATGGCGGGACGGACAAGCCAACTGACCCTAAGCTCTATGTGGGCCGCGGGCTTGCAGCGGACATGGTCGACATCCTCGACGCAGAGGGTGTTACGCAGGTCGTCGCCATTGGACACGACTGGTATGTTGCTCCATCTGCTTTCTATAATAAATGGGCTTAGATTGCGGTGGGATCTGTGAAGGGGCTCCTACCTCGTGTCCCGCATGCTGCACTACTGCCCCCAGCGCGTCTCGGCATGCGCGTTCTTCGCCGTGGGATACAAACTGGCAGAAGGGGATGTGAACCTGATAACCCGGACCGAACAGATAAAGAACGTGTTAGGGTACGACCTTCTCGCGTACCAGCGCTTCTTTGTCCAGCCAGATGCGCCCGCACTCATCGAGAGAAATGTATGCCATGTCATGTAATTGATCGCCTTTTTCTAATGTCCATTCCCAGATCGACTCGTTCATCAACCTCCTATATCCCGAGACGCCAGAGTTGTGGAAGAAGAACATGTCTGTTGATGGCGGGACGCGCGCATGGCTAGAAGGCAATACAATCACATCCCTCCCTTCATATATGACCCCTGAGGTCAGTTTTTACTCACTCTGCGGAAAATAAAATTCATGCTCAACAGGACAAAGAGGTCCTCCGCAAATCCCTTCTCAGCGGCGGCCTCTCGGCTCCACTTTGCTGGTACAAGGCGCAGGTTGAAGAAGCGAACCTCGAGGAAGATGCAAGTGCGTGTTGATTTCTTCATATTCAGATGGCTTATCATCTAATCTCAATCCTACTACAACCCAGAGCTTTCTCCTTCGGCGCGGGATATTGCTCAGCCCTTTCTTTATGTCGCATTTACCAAAGACTACCTTGCGTTGCCCATCTTGAGTGACCCTATTCATGGCAAGTACGTCAAAGGGCCAATGACGCGGAAAGAGATCGATGGTGATCACTGGGGGGTCATGTCGCATGCAGCGGAGCTAAACGAGATATTGCTTGAGTGGATGGGAAGCCTGGCTTCGGTGAGATCGTAGATGGATCGCGGAGATGGTCCACCGCATAAAGCCGTTGTTCAATTGTAAACCAAGTTGAATACACCTATGAGAATCGTTGTCAATGTAAATGTCCATTTTTTATATAAAATCCGAGTCGTAGTATAGCTCGTCACTTCGTAGGATAAAGATCTTCGTCATTTGATGGGGGAAGTTTCGTCGGATCTCTGCGCCAAGGCTGAGCAAGTTCGTGAGGTCAAGGAATAAGCGAAGGAAAGTTCGTCAGAAGCGTTTGCATGCTCCAAAAACTGTGCAAGTTCGTCATGACATGTGCAAGTTCGTCGGAAGGCCAAATTTGGCCATTCCGCCGATCCATTCCGTAATTAATGATGCGCCCACCCGATTCTTATCCTTTCCCACTACCATCATTCCGTCCTGGGCCCGCTGTTCTGACCACTTTCCTGGTGTGTACCCAACGAGCTTCTCTGATTCAAACCCACCAATGTATTTCCCAGCTTCAGAGGCGGCCATGGATGAGTGGCAGTTTTTAGAGCCATATTGGGATGGCAGCAGTGAGGCACAGCGGCGGTACGGTCACATTTCTTTTCAGCCACCGTATGCTCACTTCTCAGCCAACCGCCGCCCGCCAATCCGGCTCCAGCGCCCGGCGAATTGCCATCTTTCGGGTACCCCAGTACGTACACGCTATCCCTGTCCATCTGTCGTCCATCATCCATGCGCTCATCTGGCTCAATCCCCAGCTGACACCCGGTTCTCACCTGCCGCGGCAACGCTACCCAACAATCTCGATGTTAGCCATCCAACACCGCTTATATCCAGTGCATACACCATTCTTTAGGTTTGCCATGCTGATGACTTCTTTCCAGAGTCGTTTCAGACTGGCGCGTCAAATTTTCATTCCACGCCCGACTCGTGGGATGCCGCGGCGTACTCTTGGCCGGCCCAATTCTCAGAGCAACCTCGCGAAACCGTCCACGACGCCTTGGTAATACAGCCGCACTGGGATGATTTCATTGCCAGGTCAGACAGTTACCTCCATTCGGCCCGGGTGCGCGCAGCTGAAAGTGGATTAATTCTGCTCCCCCTACAGCCTTCAAACAGCGCCGACCCGACCGCCATCCACGGTTTCAAGCGCAAGGGATTTTTCCATTGACGGCTATGGGTCAGGATTCAAACTACTTAGTGCCGTTTTCGCAAGCTCAATGTCTCATTTCAGCATCGATATCCTCATGGCAGATATGGGGTGATATTTCTCGGTCCTTACTTCGGTCGATGTGCTGACCCAAGCCAGTGATGAATATTCGAGTTTAGGATTTCCGTCCGTTCCTCCATCCAGCATTCCTGATGATGATGGTTACTCCTCCCGGTGTGTTTCAATATGTTCTGCAATTATTTCATGTCTCATTTATCACCAAGTCCAGCGGCTGGTCATCCAGCGGTTCACGTCCAGTTTCGGCGGCACCCTCGAGTATCTATGACGAGTCCGTCAGAAATAGGTCAGTTATTTACGCCACTGTGGGCCCATCCTGATTTTTTCCCTCACCAGTCCACCATCCATATCTGTCGAAATTAGCGCGTGGGACAGTGCCAGTGGGAGCTCTGAGGATCCATTGTATGTTGTCTCGGCTCTGTAACTTTTTCTGAGAGAGTAATTAATAAATACTCAGTCCTGCGCTCGTTCCTGTCCTGGAGCCCGAGCTTGATCTGCTTGACGAGGTTCCGGACATGGATGCACGCCTTGGCTGGCAGTGGAAACCATCAGGTGTGAAATGGTTGGATCGCGGCGTGTCCTCGGATGTTGTGGAGTTTCCGAGCGGAATCCCGCTGACTGATAAGCAAAAAAAATTATGCCGTGCACCGCGTGAAGGGCTGTCCATCCCAGTTCCCATTCTATCCCAAGCGCACGGCCTTCCTCATTGATGTCACCGACATAAATGATCTGAATCCGGGGAAGCCAGTGGATAGTGATATCCGTGACCAGGTGACGGATTTTTTTACAGCTGTGTCCCTCGAATTTCGGCGACCCGCTTATCTACCTCTCTGCTAGGATTCCCACTCGTGGGGTGGATCGTCTGGTTCTCGCAGTCAGGTTGACGTGTGATTCTCTTGACCCCGCTTTTCTGAACGAAGAGCGGTGCGAGCTGGACCCAGAACCCAGTCGGAAGCTTGCGGCAGCTATGCTCCGTACGCGCGAAATGCAAGATGACACTGAAGTGGGCGGACTATTGCGTATGGTTGTTTCCCTTAATTTGGATTCAACCGACTGATCGTATTGGTAGGTTTCACCATTCACTTCAGAACTGGCGCTGTAATGGTGTTCACACGGACGGGACGCGGTGCGAAGGGTCTATTTCTCTTCACAAGTTGAACACCGGTACGCCCGCCCTTCTCCAGTCCGGTACTTTCTCGTTCCTGATCACATTCAAGCCCGACCGCAATAAAAATCATATCTTACTATGCTCCAATCGCCGCGATGCTCTCACCATGGGCTCTTTTCATTCGCAGACGCGGATTTTCGATCAAGTCTCCGAGGAGCTGTTCGTCAAGGTGATGAACGGCGAGCCCATCATCGACGAGGACGACAATAATGGTAAATGTTCGAGGGTTGTTTCAGCCCGAACGGGCGCGAAGGGGAGGAGTCAATGCCGTGTGTTCATTTTGTGTTTCCCTGCACTTAATCTCAAGCTGACATCTGCAATTAAGCGTTCAACCATCACAAGAATGGCTTGCCGCACGTTGCCCAAGTCCAGCCTGTGACCTGCGCTGCAAAGATGCACATCTACTGCCCTTGGGAATCGTTGCACCCTGAGCTAGCGCGCATGGCAGTAGTCGTCCCTTCTCCCGATTCAGGTCACACTCACCCGCCTCCCCCGAACAACAAATGTACTCACGCCGTTGCGGAGCGTTATCGGGAGTGTGTTAGGAAGATCGGCCTGGGGGCAACCGTTGCAAAAGTCGAGAATGGTACGAGTTGAACGTTGGTGCAGACTTGTTCTAACTACAAGTAGCTCAAACGACCAAGGACCTGCTCGATGGCAAGACACCCAGCTTTTTCCATCCAGGCCTCATCAGCCGTGATACGCAGACTCGCCTCATTCAGCAGGTAAAGCACGAGTTGAATGAGAACGAGGTCTCAGTAACCGCCGCCAACGCGAGGCAGCGTCAGTAATATTTCATCTTCCATGACCATCTTTTTGATCACCACTTGTTTCAGAGGTCGCAGCATACCTCGCTGAGCAGGAGGGTCTGAGTGACGAGAAAAAATACCTCCACAGCTCGTTCTCTCGTGATGGCAAGCGTATAATCTTTGGTGCGCACCACAAACTGCTCAGTTCCATTCATGATCTTCGAACCCTCGACTGCGACACCACTAGGGCATGCAACCGTCCGTTTTACCCCCACGGGCGTAAAAATTACGCCGTATTTTTGATACGCCCCGGCTCTACCCGTACGTACCGGCTCAAAGTACAAGGTTTGACGGGACGGGTCCCGTACGTACCGTACGTTACGCCGTATTTACGGTCTTCGCAAGCCAACATTAACTTGACCATGGCTTGAAGCTTAATGAACCTTATTTGGGGCTTGAGAAGGACAGAAAGAGTTGCCATAGTTGTCGGATGAGGGACACGATCCCAAATCCTCTCAAAACTTGGTCAAAAATCCGTCAACCGGCCCGGTTTCGTGATCACTGATATGCTCCACCGCGGAGGTGCGGCCGGCACATTGTAATGTTTTACGGACAGTTCCGCCAGTGTTGGCACCTCTCGGCATCACCGACATGCTGATTTTGCTACCGGTTTTGAGCACCCGTCTTTTGTGCGTAAACGGCCGGTTACGCCGACCCGTATACGGGTTTAACTGTACCGTTGCCGTACCGTTTGAGGCTGAAGCAACTTCGCCGACGGTACGGGGGCGTAACTATGGAAAGCCGGAGCATCACGCTTAAGCTTTGAAACAAATGATTTGATCAAATGCCGAACGTTGGCCGCTGTCTTCCCGAAGTGGATATTTGAGATCAAACTAGCTCTATCGTGTCCTGTGGAGGCTCTGAGTGCACTACGCACGCTCAGAAAATTTTTTTGATTCGGTGGCTTCTATCCCCTTTCAATAGAAGTGACCAAAACCCCTATTTCCTGTTATTGTGGAAGCACAAGCACACACTGCGTTCAAGGCCCCCGTAGACATATCTCCGTCTACCTACGTCTACCTCCGTCTACCATCTGTCTACCCGGGTAGACGTACGTCTACCACAACATGTAGACACATCTTAGTCTACCTCCGTCTACCCCTGTCTACCTCCGGCTACCTAAAGTGGACAGCCTTCGGCTACCTTCGGCTAACTCCGTCTACCTCCGTCTCTCTTGGTAGACACACCCCGTCCGAACATACATTGCCAATTTGGGCCCACCTAGGCTTTCCTTGTGTCCCGGACTTTGTTGACCGTTTCACCGGCGAACATGATGTTGATGTCAGCCCGACTACGTCTACGTTGGTCTACCTCGGCATGGGTCCGTCTACTCCATCTACAGGGTAGACACACGGTAGACTCAGGTGAACTAGGTACGTGTACGCAACATATACTTAGGTAGCCAGACAGGTCCGTCTACCCCTGTGTCTACCCGGGTAGATAGACCCTATGTCTACGGGGGGTCTGAACACAGTGACAGAGGGACGGTTAATCCTGTGAGTTTAGGACTTTCCTAAGGACTCATGACGTCTATATCGATATAAAATGTTTAATTCCATCGTCTCGCGCCCGATAAGGCATCCTATAATTTCCTTGAGCGCGGGTTTTGATATCCCCGAGATGCCCGAGGTAAGTCGAACACGACATGTCATGCTTTACATGACTGAACAACGGGTTATAGTGAGTTTTCCTGGGGTTTCTCAACTGTTGGTTTGCTCCAGGCTCAAATGTGCCAGATCCCCGGCTGGCCTCTTGGCCTGGAGTATCATTTTAGCTCGATGACAGTGCTTCACTATATCATTTAGGTTGAATCATTCCTTTGGCAAGAACACCCCAATTACAATACTACAGATCCTCTACTAATGGACCACCCCTCCCTGTAGGCCTGCAGATCAAATTGGGCAGTACAGCGGGAACATTCACCTTTACAACCGTGAGCAGTGACTTGATGGTTGAACTGATCTTAAAATTCAAGAAAGAGAAATAAATGGATGGATGAGGCTGCACACTAATCCAAAGATGAGTATCACAAGCTAAATCACTTGCTGAGAGCTCAAGGAAGCCCAGAAGTCCATCTAGCACTTCGCATTATCCTTTGCAACATCCATGATGCTGTCAAAATCCGAAAAAGCGGGGCTGTGTACCTCTCTTTCAGGTTAAATTTGACACAGTTCTTCCGCCCTCCGTCCCTGGTAGTATTTCGCTTGGTTTTAGCTGCGTGAACAACTCTACAACAAAAGCAATCACGCTGGGACGAGTCACGGCACGGCTTCGGCTATCATGCCGAAACTATAACATCACTTGTTTCAGAGCGTGGTGCTCCGGCTTTCCATACGTAACCGTTTTTACGGCCCGTCGTCCCGTAATTTTACGGGACGGTTGGATGCCCTTGATCCTATTTGGCAACGGACTCACTCCGAACTTGAGTCTTGAATTAACACCCTAGTGAACACTTGCGCTAGTCTGACGACGTCCTTCTTCGCTGTGAGGCCTGACTGATGCGCCGCGCCTGCGCTCAGTGTTCTTCTGACGCGACTAGTCACTCGAAGCTTGAGCCTCAACGACGTCCTACTACCACACTCCCTCATCCATCCTTCCCTAAGGTTCCCTTCCTCCTTCGCATTCCACCCGTGTAACTTGTACTCACCACCGTGATGCAGCCTGAGGCTAAGTCGTCATCGCCGCCCTCTCCATCGTCGTTATTTGGACGGGGGTGCGGGTAAGAAGGTGTGGCACGAGGTCATGGTGCGTGCGGCCCTTTCGTCCTGCGGTTTAACTCTGATTCGTTTGGATGCGATACAGCCTCTATCCGACCACGAACACCAACACGAACCACTCGTCGCGCCTCCCCCGCCCACACCCAAACACGAGCTTGACCCCAACTTCGGCGGCCATCCGCTCCCATCCGCCGCAGCCCCGCTGACGCTCGCGGTGCTCTAGCGCATTTCCCGTCCCTGCGCCGGCGACTACGCGCACGCCGTGCCACTCAGCCCCGTCATCCGCCCGTGCGTCCGCCGTCCGCTCCACCGCTGCCCCACGTCCACACCGCTGCCGCGCCCCCCTCCCGTGTGCTGCTACGCCCGTCCCTTCCCTCGCGCCCTCCCCGCACGCCCGTCTCGCTCCGCGTCCACACCGCTCCCCCCATGCGCTGCCACGCCCGTTCTGTCCCGCCTCCACCCGCACTCTCGTGTCTGTCTCCACAACGCTCGTCCCGATCCGCATCCACACCTGCACTTCTCGCCCGTGTACTCCCTGCCCTCCCTCCGTGCACGCCCGCGCCCGATCCCCCCGCTGCCCTCCGCGCACCCGTCTCGGTACCGGCACGCCAATCCAGTCCTGCGTACGCACCGCTTGCCGCGCCACCCTCCTGTGCGTTTCCCCGCCCATTCCGTCCCGCCTCCAGCTGCGCCCGCCTCTGCCCACCCCCCTGCGTGTGGGCACGACCGTCCCGCCCCGCATTCGCCCCGCGGTTGAGCCCCTCTCCCACACCCATACTCGCGCCAACTTCCGCGTCGGTACGGGTGGCCAGTTCTGCTTCAGGAGCACGGCGCCGCAGTATCCACACCTACGTCTCTTCTGCTGCGACACGCGAGTCCCGCCTCCACTTCTGCGCCGTCTGTCCGCACCCGCCGCCGCGTCGACCGCGACCACACGATGTCTGCATCCCTCGCCTGCAGCCCTACCCGCCCCTGCTGCTGCGCGCGCACCACCTTGCCTCCGTCTCGCCTCGCCGCTGTCCCGTCCCCGCGCATCTGGTGGACATCTATGCAACCCCGTTCCACGCACGCCACGTCCCCTCGACACCGTCTCCCTGCACGCGCTTCCGGATCGCATCCACCGCCGCTCCGTCCGTTCTCCCTACCCCCCCGCGCTACAGTTGCCGCGCATCTCCCTCCCCTATTCCGCCTGCAGCCCCGCGCTCGGATCCACCACGGCACTGCCCTGTCACTCGGATCTACCCTGCTGGTGTTCTCACTACTGCATCCCGCATCGCCCCCCTCTTCGCCCCCCTCCTCGCCCGCCCATCTCTCCATTCCCGCCGTGTGTAGACCCCACCCCGCCCTTGCGCCATCTCTCATCCCCTCCGTCTTCGCTTTTCTTTCTACCGATTCTTCTCTCCACCCACATACCTTACCCACCTATCTTTTTACGCTACGTCGCCGTCCCTGTACTTTCGCTTACCCAGTACAAAACAATAGAACCAACTTGTGCCTTACAACTGCTGCGAATAGTGTCGACTCTGAGATAATGCCGCACGGTCATTACTTCCTCCACAAACCCGCGCTTGATCTGCCATTTTGAATGTCCTCTCGGCAGCCCGAACTTGCTTGTGTGTCTGTCTGTAGTGCTTGATCCACCAGCCGTGCGAGGGCGAGAGTGCCGCCCCTCATTATAATATTTTTTTAATCGCAAAGGTGTGTTCCTTTCATTTTCTTGCGTCGCTCTCTGGTCTATTCGTCCCACCCAGCGTCGTCTGTGAATCAAAACAACCGACATCTTCTCGGCTTCGCATGCACAAACAAATATCACGGTGAGTTTGCACTCTGCCTCTATTCTGCGCTTCACTTTCATTTCTTTCTCTCATGCACATTCATGTCGATTTAGGGTAGATCCGGCCTGTGCGAGATCTTCACCCGATTCTCATGGCCTATGCCCGGCGTCGAACCTATCATGCTTTCATCTCGTGCTTTCGCCTTTGTCGACTGCTCCCTCCCCTTCAAGTTCGTTTTCTTCCTCGTGTTCATATACTTCAATCGTCCCTTCTCAGTCCCATCCCTCTGCCTTCCGCTTTGGTGGTAGATGAGTTCGGCGAGGAAGGATCCCCACACGAATACCCCGTCACTGGGCCACCCTACTTTCTTGGAAGCCTCGGAGAATCCGGTCTCGCCGTCTTTCAAAGATATGCACATTGTATTGCATGGCAACTTGTACTTGTGGGATTATGCAGCTCAACCGTGACCCTCTCCCTCTTTCTTCTACGAATTAAAGTAACCACACTTGGCTGCAATGTTCAACACATTGCCCCGTACTCTCGCATCCATTCTACCCGACATTCTACGGTGGAAAAATTCCCAACGGATCCAATGGTCTTACAATACGGGGCAGCTGTTACGTACCATCTCAGTACTGTCCCTGGTCCGCACTTAATTTTATTTTGCGAGGTGTGCTCCAGTCCGAGACTAATGGCAATATGATAGTTTCTGAGCTCTTATGCATATGGTGGTCGATCGACAGCTGATTTTGAGCTGGACATCAGGTGGGAGACAGCTGCATTATGCACACGGATTCGACATGGTAACCATATCGGGAAGGCGTGGTCCGGTGAATCGACGACAGCCGAACCGTCCAGCTCAGGCTTGACTGACGAATAATTGGCAGTGTAGATATCCGGGGATTCAGAGATATGCGACTTCCCTTCATCCCAGTCAGCCGAAATCTCCCGACAAACACCGTTGACCTTTATTCGGCACTATATGGATGGTTACGCATAGGTAAGTCGTGTTGAATAACTCTCTAGTCTAAACATTCCTCTTCTAAGAAACCTATTCGCGTTTTAAGGCCCAACGATCCCGTTTGCAACACCATGGCAAAATACTAATCAGCTCGGAAATCGGTTTTTTACAGTACAGGAAACGAACCAATCATTGCAAACGGTGTGTCAATCTTTGGCGAGGAAATCAAGGGAAATATTGGATCCAAAATCTGGGGAATGGATGAAGAGGGGGAAATCAAACAATGTTATTGGCCAACAGGAGTGCCTGGACTGTGGTTTGCTCCCGGGGCATTCCAACACTCGTGGTTCTTCAGCAAACATTTGGTATGGACACTGCTACCCAAGGAGCACTCACCTGATTATTTTGTAGGTGAATCAGATACTGGCTGAGGAAATGAGGTTGAAGTTATAGAGCAGTAGGCACAAGGATCTCTTATGGCTCCAATTACCACAAGCTTGAGGTCAGGCACATTGTATCTAGTTAACACATATTGGCAACTGTATGATATTTCAAATGTTCTTCTTGACCTTTGACTTTCTCAATGTGACCTTATTTAGACTTGAACCGGTCTCAGAGGCAGTGAGAGGCACGAGATCTCAAAGACAGTCATTGATCACTATGCTGGAGAGACTGGAAGATAATCACCGGCGGCTTAGTGACATGGTGATTGCTGAGGACAAAATTTTGACTTTGTCAAAATTTCAGATAGTTGTTGAAAAAGTATTTTCTATTGTAAATCTGAGTATGCGATTTCGTAGCATCTTGAATTATAAGACCCTCCTCGTTCTCCGAATTTGATAACCTTGATGCCACCAAACCAGCCCTTTGCAATCATTGCATTGGATGGATGGTTCACTGGTCGGCAGATTCAATTTTTCCACCTGTCAAGTACTGGTTCCCGATCGGGATCCGATGGAGGTCCGAGATACGCCTGAGAGATGAAGTGCGTATAAGCAAGACGAAGTGGTCGAGATGTAGAGGGAAAGTATCGGAGTCCGAATGGAATACCGAACCCGTATACTGGAAGGGAAGGGGCTTGGCTTCAGCTCGTGCGCTGCACCCTTCTCTACGCCTAGTGCCCAATTTCGGAGAGAGACTCGGAAGAGGACGGAGTCCGAGAGAGAGAGTATAGGGCAGACTAAGTCGATATTCAAACTGAAGTCTAACTACCGACATGGCTTGTATTTATACGAGAGTAAAGTATTAGTGGGGATATAATGTAAGTACCGGAGCTTCGGAGTTCCGAGTGGGTCCGTGATGGATCGAGTTGTTATGAGTCAAGTGAAGTCAAGCTGACTCAGATATCATCGGGTCTCCGATGGCTCCGTGATGGAGAAGCATAAAGCGTAATCTAGGAGTCAGAGGGAATCATATGTAGTATGAACCAATAGAACAAGGGCGAATACAGAAAGGCAGTGTCGGATATAATCGGGATCGGAGATTGTCGGAGTCCGATGGCGTCCGAAAAGGATGTGAAGTCATGGCACGTGACACCACCACAATTTACAGTGAAAAATATGATTTGTTTTTCAGACATTTTCCTGCTGAAAAAAATGGTGAAATTTTGAAAGCTTTTTCACCCCTTTTCAACTTTCTTTTGAGTTTTTCACCTCAAACTGGAAAAGTGGTGAAAATGTTTTGGGTTTTCCACCTAGTTTCTGGCTGAAAATTGATGGAAAACAAACAACATTTTTCACTAAGAATTCAGCAGAAAAATTTGAATTTTCCACCCAGTAGTTAACACATACCATGCAGTCAACAAGAAGGAATTGATTTTGAATGTCAGTATACATCTGTTGACATTGTTAACCATTAACATGCAATTTTATACTCTACAATTCAAGGCCCCCTGAGACCTACTGGCTAAAGGTTCAGAATCTGCCACTTGTGGCCTTATCCAATCTCATTTTTTTTAGTTGCAGGGAAATTCATTCACTTGAGTACCCATGAACATTCCCATTATATACTTACAAGTACCTGTCACGCCCTGCAACAGCTTTACCCCAAGTAACACTGGGCCAAAAGACTGCAGCAATATATTTACTATGGATTCAAGATCATCAAATGTTCCGGTTGCACTAGTATGGTTCAGTTGTTGAAAATCCTTCCAATGATTTGTAACTCCACCAGTGAAAGTGATTGGGAAGGGTGGAGCTTTCCATATAACATCAATCTTAAACTCCGGCATCATTAACATATTGAAGTCGGAAAAATCTATGAAAGGTCAACGATGATATACAAGCACTGTCAAGCAGTATAATGATAGCATATACCTCATGGAAGCATTTTCCGGGCCTAGAGGTGGGGGATGTAAACACTCCAGTTTACATCGACAAATGTGTCTGGGGGCAAAATTCGCAGGCTGGTGAAAGGAATGATAAGGAGGAAGAGGCGGGCGATGATGTAAAGTGGGATGAAGGTGACAAATGCGACTTTGAAGAATTTTGTTTCGGGGTAGTAGTGTCTCTCTTGAAGGATGGACAGTACGAGGATTTCTAGCACTGCGATCAGAGGAACGGCAGTAACAAGTAGAGCACCCGACCGCCACATCCACTTTTCATTGGCAGACGGGAAGTGTGAGTTCCAGGCGGCACAGTGGATGGCACCAAAAATGGCACCAACAAAGGATGCCACAACAGAAGGGATCCTGGCAAAGAGGCTGGTGCAGCCTTTGCAAAGCTTTGTCAAACGCGCCAAGCCGGGCGAACCTCAAATGGGCTCGCAAAGTTTCCCACCTTTTGGTGATGGAAGGTATGTATGCCTTTCTTTCATTCCATTGACTTCTTTGCTTCCTATTGACATTGTACTCCCCTGAAGCCGCGACATTTTCTGAATTAAGTTCCCTTTTACGCTCCTCTGCCTCCTTACCACCCACAAAGAATTCCAGACTTTCCCTCACCTTCGGACAAAATCCCTCATGCCATGGCTCGGATAAAACCGCCCTCATCCTCAAGATCTCCTCTAACACCTCGAATACTGCTCAGTGTTGACATTGCACGCTCTGTCGCCGTTATTTCAAACCCAGTTCAAGGTGGGCTATTAAATAAAGCATTATTGACTTGGAATTCTGAGATCATTCATCAGATTTATTCTGCCCGGATCCTGTCATGGTGGAATCTGGTGGATGAAGTACGACCCATCAACTCTTACAATGTCTCGGAATCTCCTGGATACTCTCTCCCCTCGCTCTTCACTGAGAGCGGTCTCACTCCAGCTGAGTGACCCCAACTCCCTCTTCCATGTGTCTTGCCTGCGCCCCACCGTGCAAACTCCCACTGCAGCCACTACTTTATCTCCCGTGGTGCTTCCCTCCTCCATGCCATCCGTTCTGCACACTGTCTTCCCATCTTCTCCCACAGTAACGTATCTCCCGCCTCGCTCCTGCAGTTTTTTGCTTTGTTTACAGCTATGCTCCGCAATACTACAAGGTCTTCTGCCCTGCACCAGCGTAAACTGCTATATCTGAGTACACTTACAATAACCTCCGAGACTTCACAACATCGGAGCCGCTTGGAAACATCTTCAACTGGCACCGCGTTTAGTCTCAAATTATCTATGTTCTTTCATCCCCCTTCGCGGGAACGCATGCTTTTTCTGTTAAATCCTTCGTCCTCGAGCTTAAACTCGAAGTAGTTCTTCTAATTTGCTATCGTTTCAATGCGTTGACACCTCCCCTTTTCTTTAAATCAAACCTCCTCGTGCCTGTTTCAATTACAAAGGTGTGTTCCCTTTCACTTTCCCCACTTCTGTCCCTGGGTTCAATTGACCCGGCCTACCTGAATTCACTTGAATTCAACTGCACGCCTCAAGCTCGACAGTTTGCCCTTTTTCTATTGTGCGGTGATTGATGTGCTCAGAACCTATATAAGAAACACACAAATAACCCCACTTGATTCGAGAGCGGCACAGAAACAGTCCAGAGACTGTTCCAACAACCAACAAACAAATCAAACGGCAATATATGCACGTTTCCAGAGATCCCGACGAGTTACAGCCCCTAGTACAGGGCCTTGTAAAGGTTGTAGGGAGAGGTTTTCGTATCTCAAGGAGATAATAGAGCAAACTGTGTAGAACGTGTTTCTAGACACAGTGGAAACGTTGTTTCCAAACAAGATAGATTTATAGCTTCGCAGCGTGTGTGTGTGTGTGTGTCCAAGCGACAGAGAAACAAGTTTAAAGTAGTCCCGTAGACTCAAGTAAGGCCCCTAGTTTATAGGCCAAGAACGTTCACAGAGCTTTCCCTAAAGAGGTACTTTCTGAGCAACGCCAGCAGTCACGTTTCCAAAGTTTTCCCTTGACGGTACTTTCTGGAACCCGCTCCGCAAACAACAACAATAATGTTTCTTCCAACAGAGTCCCAGATCCAACAGATTCTCAGAGTTCAGACAGTTCCAGGCAAAGCCCAAGTGCGTTTCCAGAATAATATATGATTCAGAAACAATTAAGATTTCGACTAATAGTGCTACTCTATAAGAGTGCGTTCGCCGAGGATCCCAGATCAACCCAATGCGCAAGCGTATAGCCTACTAGTTCGGGGGAAGATGCTGTGTCCATCGTAGAAATGCCCTCGGATACTTATACAACCGCCAAGACACTGTTACAAAGCCCAAAACACAATCCCAATGAGTCAAAAGTCCGTTTATCCGTCTCTTTAACCGTGTTTCCGTCGGTTGTTCTTCTGAGCGTCGCCTCCCATTGGTTCCCAACTGTGAGCACACCATGTTCCCTTGCCAATTACGAGGCAGGAACCCGTCAGCAGCACCCCTGTATTATTCAGAGGGTGTGTCGATCACCGATAGATCGGCACTGCATCTCGTTTCGTCCTGTTTCTGCTTCAACTCAAGTTTCCCCTTGGGTCCAAGTACGGAACTTGATAGTACTCCTTTGTAGGTCTCAGTAGATACCCGTTTCTCTAGGGTTTCCCAGAAAGGGTTCTTGAGAAAGAACCTTAGAACACCTTTAGAGTTGTGATCCGATCCACGGAATAGCTGACCACCTGTTTCAGGTGTATCCGCATCCGATGGAAACCGGCAACTCTGGCAACCGAAACACTCGTGACCGAACACGTCTCCCCTAGCGTCTCAACACAACACAACACATTGCCAACTCCCGTTCCTTTGAACCCGTTTCCGTTGTTTAAGTGAATGTTGGAAACAAGTCAAAAGAAGTCCCTTGACTTATTATCTGGCTGCACGTTTCCCTTACAGTTTTCAGGGCGAGACTAGCCAATGGACGTTCTAATTACTTAGAACGTCCACCCGTTTCTCTGTGGTTCACCCAACAGCTACCAGGAACCAGTACTGTTGCATAGAAACAACAGTTTCAGCAATGGGCACGATCAGAAACACGCAAAATTACGTGTATCTAACCATGGCCCAATTACTGGCTTATCAGCGGTTCACTTAGTCACCGCCACATTGGGACTAGTCCCAAATCGGCCAAAGGCCAAAAAAAAAATTAAGTGTACCTTCTCTGGCCACCGTATCCTGGAGTTACATCCCGCCTTCAAGGAGCAAAATCACTGATCCCGGAAATCATCCATGCCGCCAGTCATCTGTGCATCTTTCTTCCCAAGTTCCGCTGCAAGCTCAAATTTATTGAGTTCTTTTGGGGCATGGTGAAGAAATATCTTCGCGAGCACTTGGATTACACCTTTGACACTAACGAAGATTTGCCAAAGGCTCTTGCATCAGTTCCGCTTGCGACCATTCGGTGATGGGAGCATCTCATGTACTGATGGATGGACACTTATTGGGCCAGTATGGGGACTCAAGATGCACAATTGCATGTCCGTAAATTTGGTTCCCGGAAGTACAAGTCTCACAGATGCGTTTTCGATCGCGACACGCAGGCGTTTGACCAGTAGGAGGGTTGTTTTGATGGGGAGTCCCAATTTAGGCGGACTCAAATTTTATTACTCACTCAATTTTGACCCAAATAAGAATCTGTCTTAGGGAAAGTTTCCCCTTGTTAAACTGAGCATTTTGACAAGAGGAAAAGAAAATCAGATCTTTTCTGCAGTGAGAAATAACAGTTGTCACAAAGTAACGGTGACTAAGTGAACCGCACCATAAACCTAAGTGCCAATTCGAGACAAGATTGATGCGGTTCAATGTCAAGGTCAGTCAGTGATCTTCCCTTTCCTTCCGTTCTGTGGCTTTCAAGTTTTTCTACTGTTCTACTGCCTTCTCCCTAATTCACACTCATTGCTTTTTGCCCGCGTTTTGCGTGAATACGAGCTTTCTGGGATCTTCATATATTCCTCAAGGTCTCTGCCGCCTCTTTCAAGCCTACTGCACTCTCACCTCAAAGACATCAAAGATGAATGCGCAGTTTTACTGATGTAAAACCCATCCGGCATCTGCGGGTGCAAATGGAAGATGAACTGGTACAACAATGCTCATGTGAGCCAATATCGTGAGAATGAGAGAAAATATAAAGCCGGGCTGTGCCCTAAGTTACAAACAGCTGAGTTTCGATCCGAAATGCAACATAACGGTAACTGTAGCTGATTTCAAACTGATTCGACAAGCTAAGTACGCTCTGATCTAAACTGCACCTCTGAACGTTGAAGTCGTCACCCACAGCGCATCGTGATGGTAGGAACCCAAGCCGCAGAACTCCTGTATTAAACAACAAACAAACATCTGAATACTCGGAACAACTGGCGGCCCGTAACACTGAAGTGAGCTATCGGATCATCCTGATTCACCATTGGCATCTACCTCACTCTGGTGAGAAAATACAAGGAGCGTCGAGAGTATGGGAACGCTCACTGAACCGATGTAACCAAATTATCCAGGCCCAGGCTCCCGAAATCGCTGACACCGGAAATTGGTAAAAGTAGGGTTGTGCTTGCAGACGATCCAGGTGGTCTAATATTCCCTCAGCAGCGGCTACACACAGAGAGAGAACGTTACATGAAGCTCGCCAAGCAGCCGTGAGGGTCTCTGTCCGGTTAATGCTGGATATTTGACCGACCAGTCCCGGATCCGTGATAGGGGTCCACCTGCTCTGCGCCAGGTCTATGTGCAGACAAAACCCAGTAAAGTTTATGTCAGTGCACAACATTCTGTGAGATTTTTCACCGGACGGGTTGCAGATAGCACGAGATACATACATGCCGCCTAACACACGTTTGGACACAGGCTATCGGGTTTATTCAGCCCAATCAATGACAATGGAGGAGATAACTCACTCTTGCGTCAATGGATACTGCGACCAAAGCAGCTACAGAGATCAAGCGTTGGAAAGTCTTCATGATAGACTGTGTGTGGGCTACATTTGACCGTGGTTTAATTTATAGTCCAATTTCATGACAGGCACAGCAAAGGCAGTGTTGATCGAAAGATCAGTTCGAGGTCTGATGGGACCTTTGGTTTCGGGGTACAATGTCAGAGTACTTTGCCGCTTCGGATGTACAAGATCTACAGTCTTAAAAATGGTGATTTCGTCAAGGGTGTGCGTACCGGTAGTATATTTTCACATGCCAACGTACTATGTCAATACAACTTGGCAGTGGCCGCATTCCGGACTGGGGTCTGGTTGGGCAGGTGTATTGCCCTCCTGTCCGGATGCTTGTCCTAAGCTAAGGGGTAATCCAGGAACTGATATGGAAGACCAATCTTCCATATACTGTAGTATTTCGTTCAATTCGTATGGTCACGCATCACACAGCCAAAAACCTACGAAAATTTTCGTAAGTCACCCAGTCAAAGAGGCGATTTTGGGCTTAGCCGAGCTAGCCGAGCTTAGCCGAGCGTTGCCTGGTGGATCAAATTCCCTAAAGGGGACCGGTTATGAAAGGGTCAGTTCGTACGATGGTGTCACACCCCAAACCGCCTTACGAATTGAATGAAATACTACAGTATATTATCTGTATCAAGGTCCGACATGTGATAGACTTGAGAGACACCAGGTGTTGTCCTGACCATCGACGTAGCGCACAGAGTTACCAAACTGGCTTAATAATTACAAGAGCCCGGTGGGCTGCGAAGGGGCCCATTTTGGCTGAGAGATGAGCACCCGAATTAGCGCGCAATCGATAAGCGCTGGTCAATCGATGGGCGGAGTTCGAAATGGCTCCAGGTCGTGAACAAATCACAAGTCAACTTCGTAATGATTGCAGCCGCCAATGCAAATTATGAAGGTAGGACAAAGTTTCTTGACTGCACATCAAGAGGTAAAAATGGAACCAAATCTCCGTGACCATGTGAGACAACACAAGGATTATGATTGTCAGACTCTAGTCGTCAGAGCATCCAGCTGGGAAGATGCGAGAGGCAGACTTTAGACCCGAGCAAGTAGTAGGCGAACCAAATGAGGGCACACAAATACTTCAGGAGCTTAACTTAAGTTCGGACCGAATTCATCCCCCTCCGCACTCATAAGTTCTGTGGAACTTAAGTTTTTATACAGTACTCTAGCATGCCATCTACCTGTATTCTATGGAAATCCTGAACTTAAGTTGTTGTATCGTGTCTTGAGCTCATAGACGTCAAGGAACTCGAGATAGGGGGTGTAAAACAATGACAATGAAGTACTTAAGTTAGTCGCAATACTTAAGTCCCACCGAACTCAAGTACCCCATCTGGCCTGTGCTGTGGCCGTGCGGATTAATCTGAGGCACTAGGATTGAACTGAATTAGTCCAAGGCATCCAAACAGGCATGAAAATGAGACTCACTGCATAGAATGAATGCCCAGGAGAGATTGAAACAAGTGCACGAAAATGGAACTCGTAACCCAGAGTAAATTAAGTGGCAGAGAATGAAACTCAGTCAGGGCGAGCGTGTACAAATATGAAACAAACTCACCAGTAGAGCGAAGCATGCCACACCACGGTCCACTCCGGCACCGCCATTTGACACAATGCAACCATGTCTGAAGTCCCGATATTGGCAAGCCGATGTGAAGTCAAGCAAAGAGGGAAACATATAGGGGGATTCTGGATACCGGTGCAAAATAGAGGATGAAGTGGGCAGTGGCAGGTTAAGACGGCAGTGCACAAGTGGGGCCCATTTGTCTGTGTTTGCGCCTGAGCTTTGACAGTCTTGCCACCGTGACTTGTAACAATGCCACCTCTGCCTCTCCTCTTCTATGTGCCACTATCCCTAGAACCTTGTAAGATTCAGCACATCTACGCCACCGGTGTCGTGGGCCACCGCAGTCTCTACCTCAACCCGCGTGAGTCACCTTTCTGTTTCAATCAACTCATGGATCTGATCACTGGTATTTGCCCAGGTTCTCCGGCGGGTGCCCGTACATGACAAGCACCAGCGCGACGAAAGGTGTGCTGCACCCTCGCATCCATTGTGCCCTGATAACACCCACAGTCTTCACCCGCTGTACAACACAGCACAGTACAGCACCGCCGGGTGCGAGCTCTCTAATCTCTTGGTGAACAGCGCGAGCTACAGTGCATCCTCCTTCTCTTTCATTGATGTGTGTACAGAAGGAGGGGTGCAGGGCCTGTGGTACTATGTGTATGGGACAGGCCCATTGGCGCTGGTTGTGGGTGCAATCCTCATGCTTGTAAACGACCCGCACATTGCACGTGTGTTTGTAGAACTCCAGTTGTTCTACGAACTTCAGTTGTGCAGGACTCAAGTTTATTTTCAGAACTCAAGTCAGGTACAAGACTTCACTTGTGCACAGGACTTGAGTTGTGGAAGAGCGGAACTCAAACGCACTGGACTTAAGTTCGTGAGTGGGGGAACAATGGGTACAGGGGCATTATACAGTGGTGTGGGAGACTCAGAAGAGCTTAAGTTCCGTGGAACTTATGAGTGCGGAGGGGGATAAATTCGGTCCGAACTTAAGTTAAGCTCCTCTGATTTCATGGGCACAGCAGACGATGGGCAGACACATCTGGCGGGATCTGGAACACATCAAGTTCCAAGTCAAATTAGATACAGGGGGACTGACAATATTGGGGAGGATCTGGAGACAAGAGGGGAAGCACAGGTGTGGGGTAGGGCGGCAGATACAGCGAATTGAGGGCGGGACGGGTGGTGATCTGCCAGCCACATGTTTCCCAAAGGCTCCACTGGACTGCCTCCTTTCCACTTCGCTGCTCCGCACTCCATTTTAAAGGAGCAGTCCCACCCCACTGTCTGTGTCTGTGCATGAGACCTTAGTATGGGGGAATGATATATCGCCGACCGCTAACAGTTGAAGCATGGTGATATATCAAGGCCCCTAGATTAGAGGACATCTCAATATATCACCGAAGCCTAGTCACCTACCTCGTATTTTTATTACTGGTGGTGAGCAAGCTATTGTGCTTGTCGCTGTCAATGGTGAGCTAGAGTGTATGAGAGAGTACATAATACGATCAAAGATTGTACAACTTTGCGTGATGACGACCAAGGCGTCTCGACATTGTCGGCAACGATGAGCAGAATAAAATTTTCAAAAAATCGTAAAAAATACACAAAAAGAGGAGCATGCCAACACCACTACTCTGAACTACATTGTGAGAACTTCATCCATATATGTAGCTGTGACTGGCCGCTGCAGCAACTGATATCAGGGTCTCCTCCTCGCTTGTCAGCAACGGCCTCTGGGTCAGCTAAACAGCAAGTAACCTGGCGAGAACCCCAACCAGGATAAACCCAATAGACACTAGTAGCTGGTGTGTTCCCCGAGCAGTAGGACCAACTATTCGGCATCCTCTCTAGGAGGCCACATGTCTTAGGTCGGGATGCGAGGCGGAACCCGGAACGAGTCAAAGAGGGTGTGGTATCCACTCAGGTATACAACCAGGGGCGTGGATACAACCCACAATATGATGGATAGGAAGTGGGGCAGGGTGGAGACAATGCCCATGTCAAGCCAAGGTAGAAGCCTGAGATTAGACAAGGTAGAATCTACTGTACATGGAGATTCTACTGAGCTTATACAGGCTTCAAATAAATTAAAGGCTATCGTGGCCATAGCATCTGAGGACTAGGGGACCCGATGTTCGGGTCTCCTAGTCCGTAACGTCGTTGTATCCAGTGGTTCAAACCGATCAGGTCAGTGGTTGAAACCCCGATCAGTTTGCAACTATTCATGCACTGCCCCATTGCAATCAACTCTGTGATATGCATGTCTCCCCTAACAGCGTTCGCATCCTCCTGGCCTGCCAGCTCTTGTGCTGCTGCCTCCACCGCCAGCTCAGCATGCACACTTGCTACATGCTAATCCTTGTGTATTGTATCGAATGGGTTGGGGACCCTAGCATCAAATTCCCACTTCTCCGCCCTCTTGGTCCATTCCTTCACCACCTCCAGCGACAACAATGTGATCATGTCCACCAGCACCACACGTGTGGCAACCATCTCTAGCACTGCCTTCTCCATCTTCCTGCGCATTGTGTAACCTGGAAGGAAAAATTGTCAGCCTAGCACCGTAAGTATGATTACAACGTGGAGAATGTATCAGAACCTTACCTGACAAAGCTCGACATCATTTGGATGTGTCTAGATGCCTGTAAACTGCATTCATCAACAAAATGGCCCACTAAACCAATGTCGCTGAATATACATCATTTTTGCAAAATTTCTTTCTATCGCTACTATCTGTGACTGCCAACCTGGCCAGACTAGGAACCTGGCCACTTGCCAATTATAAGGCTAGTGACTTAACCATATGTCATTTTGGTGCTCAGGGGGTGGAATATATCCCATGCCACCTGTCCCCACCAATTTTCAGCCAAAAGTGATGAGTTGATGCGAAGCAGTGGCAGGAATGATGTCGGATCGGAGGGTGGGAAGATCAATTTCTTATCCCCGAATCACCCCTTCGCCCCGTTCTCTACTAATTCTGAACCGATTTGCTTTGTCTGGGGCTCGTTCTGCTCCCCTGACTGCGGGGCTCCATCTCAGCATGAGAATGGCTCCATATACCCTCATTTTTTACTGGCAAAATCGCGAAATTGTCCGCCCTTCAAGTGTGAGGACAGCAATTAAACGACCCAAATACCAAGTGACCCTTCGAACATCTATATCCAGCAATCGGCGAGCTTCATACTTACATGTAAGCCTTCAACTTCAAATGATTTCCATAATTTTAGCTTCTTAATACATCCCTCAGGTCGTGGCAGACACCGAGAGTGGCTAATATTTGTCCTATCAAAGTCCAAACGTCGGGTTCTCAGCAGCATGACACAGGTGTGGATTTGGGGGCCCAGATACATTCATTCACTTCTTATGAACATACTTACAATTTATTTTGGCCAACCAAGCGCTCCGACTGGTGCGCTACCTTTGTTTCTCCATCAAGGTCCGTCAGTAGCCCCATAGGGCTCGTCAAGAGCACTTTGTCCCGCCATTTCTAAGGGTCATTTCTATACTTCTTGTGTATTAAAAGAATCATTAACTACCCTTGACCATAATTATCCATTGCAAGACCACTGCTGCAGTCGGAAACACCAGTTTGCACGGGTGGCCAGGTACCCTGTCATTTCTCCTTTTGGGAACTCCGCCAGAAATAAATTCACAGGGCGACGAATATGTCTTCAAAAATTAGGATTAAGGGCTCAAACTGTTCCCAGGATCCGCGCCCGTCGTACAGAGGTCATATGTTGCAGATGAGGTACGCTAGATGGGCACTAACAGGCCAAAATGTCCAAGGTGGCCAGGATCCCCCTCCCAGATAGTAATTGGGCATGAATCAGCTGAGTATTTCTATTCAGGTTTCATGTGAATCGGTGCAGAACTCGTTGAGATATCGGGAATTCTTCCAAAACATCCCAAAACATAACTTTTTCAGTCTGCACCTTAGATACTGCCAATTGCTGTGACTATTAACATGCAATTTTATACTCTAAAATTCAAGGCCCCCTGAAACCTACAGGCTAAAGGTTTGGAATCTGCCACTTGCGGCCTTATCCAACCTCATTTTTTTTAGTTGCAGGGAAATTCATTCACTTGAGTACCCATGAACATTCCCATTACATACTTACGAGTACATGTCATGCCCTGCGATGGCCTTACCCCAAGTAACACTGGGCCAAAACACTGCAGGAATATATTTACTATGGATTCAAGGTCATCAAATGTTCTGGTTGCACTAGTATGGTTCAATTGTTGAAGATCCTTCCAATGACTTGTAACTCCACCAGCTAAAGTGATTGGGAAGGGTGAAGCCTTCCATATAACGTCAATCCTAAACTCTGGCATCATTAATGCATTGAAGTCGGAAAAATCTATGAAAGGTCAATGACGATATACAAGCAGTATAATGATAGCATATACCTCGCGAATGCATTTTCCGGGCCTAGAGGTGGGGGATGTAAACACTCCAGTTTACATTGACAAATGCGTCTGGGGGCAAGGTTCGCAGGCTAGTGAAAGGAATAATAAGGAGGAAGAGGCGGGCAATGATGTAAAGTGGGATGAAGGCGACAAATGCAACTTTGAAGTATTTTGGTTCAGGGCTGTAGTAGTAGTACTCGTCAAGGATGGACAGTACAAGGATTTCTAGCACTGCAATCAGAGAAACAGCAGTAACAAGTAGAGTTCCTGACCGCCACATCCACTTTTCATTGGCAGACGGGAAGTGTGAGTTCCAGGCGGCACAGTGGATGGCACCAAAAATGGCGCCAACAAAGGATGCCAAAACAGAAGGGATCCTGGCATGTTCTTTGTAATTGTTGTCCTGATAGGATACGGAAAAAAATGAAGGTACTGAGTTGGATGAAAAGGGGCGGTACTTGCTAAAAGGGTCACCCAGCATGCTCCGGAATCTAACTGAGAATTTCGCAAGCGCGATTGGGTCGCTCGACTCCTGATTAGGGTAATATGAACCTCGAGCCGCAAACTCTTCCTCAGGTGTACCAAGCATGATTGGGTCCTGGACATCAAGGGGTTTCCCCCACCAGAGCAACCAAATGAAGATGTTGACAACTGCAAATGCAAGTGTCACAACTTCGAGTTCCGTCAGAGGAAGGTGTTGCGTTGCACGGGCTATACACTGGGTGATGAACCACAGTCCTTGGAACAGAGCGACGGCTTTGGAGAGAGCATCGCCTTTGCTCTTGTCCTTGATGGCCCCCACTTGGATCTCCTTTATAGCAGAAGCGTATATGCGAAGTTGGCGTCGCTCCACAATAGGATGTTTACCACGAGTGACGAAGCCACCCATGCAAACAAAGAACCCGTGTGTTTTCGAGATCTCGAATTCTGTACATGTTGATCAGCCATTCAACATAAAGCTGGGACTTGGGGAAGCCCAACTCACCATTGGACCAGACACGAGCCATAACAAACTGCCGAGCGGCAAACCCAACCATTACCTCTGGTGCAATGACCGCAACAAGCATCATCTTTAGCCTTCGCCAGAGCAGCGCTAGCCAGCTCTGGTTCGGCGGTGGCACGTTCGGATGCACCGAGACCCAAGTTGCAGCGAAAATGGTAGTGGCGCAGCCCCAGACGATATCGAAAAGTCTCCTACAGTTATTGATATCATTGCAGGAGTCGGTTGGGGCTCGAGAGCCGAGGATATAATCTTGTTCCGCTCCGACCCCCCTGGAGAGGAAGTGTATAAGAAAGAGGATGAAAATCATGGCGCGTCCGAGTCGGGCGAAGCGTCAATGTCTGCCGATTCGGTGGATGGATCCGTCTGCCGCTGAAAGGTGGTACAAGACACAGACAATACGTGGAGAGAGCGAGGAGCGTGTTACTCGGGAGCAGAAGGCTGTCAGACTTTTGATTGTCGTGTTGGCACGTATCGTACGTGACTGTAAGAAGTATACTCAGACGTGCACATGAGAGGTGAACGGCTATATATTCATACCTGTAAGAAGTATACTAGAAGATAAATAAGTAACGGAATAAATAAGTACACGGAGAGACATACCTCAGACGCTGCTCAGATGTGCACACAAGAGGTGAACGGCTGAGGTACGTCTCAAGGAAGGAAGTCTTTAAGTAAGTAAACAAAGCTGTAAAGAAGCTGTAGATGAATATCTACATATGGCGGACAATGTGGAAGTTGAAAAAGAGCTGTAGCCAACAGGACGGAGTTGGAATCAAAGGGGAAGGCGCGTCGAGCCTAGACTCTAACAGTGACAACACAGCGCCAAAAAGGACAAGCACGCCATTCTATGGTTCTGCTTCTATGAACTTTAAAAAACACCGTGAAGCGCTGGCTAGGCGCGCGGATGAAATAGGATGATGCGCCGCGCGGAGTCAAGCTGGCTTCAAGTTACTCGACTCGGTCCTGGTCGGACACCAAACTTGAAGACTAGGGCATCAAACCGTCTCCGTCACAGCTTAGTACGGGTTTACGCGGGCGTAATTACGGTTATGCCCCGTCCCGTCTGAAGTTTTGTTCGACCTCCACACGGGACGGGTAGCGCTACGGATACATACGGCAATCAATTTGCCCTCGGATGACGCGGTAATTGCTTAACACCAGCGCTCATGGTGGAGCCGTCGCTGCCAACGAAACGCGCATCACTGACAGCAATGGCTACCTGACGTTTCTTGGTGCTCGTATGTGGTTTCTGTTCCCTCCAAATCGTGTCAATTTCCCGTCTTCCCCGCCTCCTAGATCCTTGCTTAGAATATTATTGGTCGGATTTGTCGGAAACGGCCACAGATTGCCCACTGCCCAGCGTTTTTCCGTCGGCGTATTTGGTTCTTTAGGGCTCCCAACCGATTTGCCGTCACCCGTTTGGAGGGACGCTGCTTGAAGGAGAGGAGGCGCCCGAGATGAGTCCGGAGATGGCCGGAGGAGGCTTGATCCGAGCTCGTGCCTATTTGGCAACGGACTCGATCGTTCTGCACTCAGAACTTGAATTAACACCCCAGTGAATACTTGGGCTAGTCTGACGACGTCCTTCTTCGCTAGGAGGCCTGGCTAACGTGCGCGCCTGCGCTCAGTGGAGTCTTCGCACGCGACTAGTCACTCGAAGCTTGAGCCTCAACGACGTCCTACTACCACACTCATCCATCCTTCCCTTCCTCCTTCGCATCCCACCGCGTAACTTGTACTCACCGCCGTGATGCAGGCTACGTCGTCATCGCCGCCCTCTCCATCGTCGTTATTTGGACGGGGGTGCGGGTAGGGAGGTGTGGCACGAGGTCATGGTGTGTGCGGCCTTTCGTCCTGCGATTGAACTCTCATTCGTTTGGATGCGATACAACATCTATCCGCGCACGAACACCAACACGAACCACTCGTCGCGCCTCCCCCGCCCACGCCCAAACACGACTCACTTGACCCCAACTTCGGCGGCCATCCGCTCCCATCCGCCGCGGCCCCGCTGACGTTCGCGGTACTCTAGGCTAGCGAATTGCCCGTCCCTGCGCCGGCGACTACGCGCACGCCCCGTCACTCAGCCCGCGCGTCCGTCCGCTCCGCCGCTGACCCTCACATGTACTGCCCCACTTGCACACCGCTGCCGCACCCCTCCCGTGTGCTGCCACGCCCGTCCCGTCCCGCATCCACCTCGCCCTCGCGCCCTCCCCACACACCCGTCTCGCTCCGTGTCCACACCGCTCCCCCATGCGCTGCCACGCCCGTTCTGTCCCGTCTCCACCCGCACTCTTGTCTCTCTCTCCACAACGCCCGTTCCGATCCGCATCCACACCGGCACCTCTCGCCCGTGTACTCTCCGCCCTCCCCTGCACGCCCGTGCCCGATCCCGCGCTGCCCCTCCGCGCACCCGTCTCTGTACCGGCACGCCAGTCCAGTCCTGCGTACGCACCGCTGCCGCGCCACCCTCATGTGCGTTGCCCCGCCCATTCCGTCCCACCTCCAGCTGCGCCCGCCTCTGCGCACCCGCCTGCGTGTGGGCACACCCATCCCGCTCCGCATTCGCCCCGCGGCCGAGCCCCTCTCCCGCACCCATACTCGTGCCAACTTCTGTGTCTGCCCGGGTGCCAGTTCTGCTTCGAGCATGGCGCCGCAGCATCCACACCTGCATCCCTCCTGAGGCAACACGCTCATCGAATCCCGCCTCCACTTCTGCGCCGTCTGTCCGCCGCGTCGACCAGGACCACACGATGTCTGCATCCCTCTCCTGCAGCCCTACCCGCCCCTGCTGCTGCACGCGCACCACCTCGCCTCCGAGTACACGAAACCAGCCTACCACAAACTGGCGCCAATGAAGCCGAGGGGGTTGTTTCGCGCGCCGCTGTCCATTTCAGGAAAGGTCAGGAAAGGTCAGGGAGTCGAACCGGTTCCGAGAATGTATAGATCGAGTTTCCGAAGGTTTTTGATAAATGGCCTTTCAAAGGAATGTACATTTTGGTGATTAATATCTCAAGTTCAATGTCGCGCAGCACTGGAAATGACATCCAACACCACAGTAAGTCTTATAATTACTCAAAAAACCCAATGGTAACAAAAAACACCCCAAACAAGTATGCAAAAAATCAGCCTATTACAAAATGGCACTTATTGAGCCCAAAAAATCATGGTTTGGTTCATTACCCATTACTGGGGAGGTTAGGGAGTCGAACCGATTCCGAAAATATATAGATTGAAGTACCCTAGTGCTGCGATAAAAAAGTTCCGAACCAATGTCCATTCTAAAACTGAAACCACAGTTTTCGGCTCATCCAATGTTCAGACCCTCAAACTTCCTTCCACCAAAGAATTTCGATTAAACCTGGTTTACAACATCGCATTGAGTGTATCTACGTGGTTTGGGGGCATTTATATCACTCCGGAGTATCAGAACGGTTGTATGAAATGACATCACAGCAGAAACATCAAAAGAGGAAGTTCCACTCGTTTTTTCGGTTTGCAAACTCTCGGATTATTGGAAGGACAGAATTGTGGCACTGAGACTTCTTCTTTTCTATCACACCTAGGAACTATGCCCGCCCGGCTTCTGCTTCGCGCAGGGGCACACACAATTCATGAATGTGTAATTTCTGTATTTTGCTGTTACAACACGTATCATTGGATTGAGTCCTCAGACCATATGCATACCTAGACGGCTCACATTACTGCTCTCCACTGTCCCTACCAACAAGAGAAAAAAATTATGTCCTGGGTTCAATCGGTGCTCTTTTACCATAGGCTGAGTTTTGAGGTACTTCAATTTCGCAGTTTCTTCGATGCGGCACATTGACTTCACCTTTCTTACGGCTTCTCCGTCCCTGGCTAGTTGGTCCTTGAAAGCAGTGAATTAAGCCACTTCGGTAGGCTTCTCATCAATAGCCTTCTCGTTCCCATGCACCTTGCCCTGCTCGGCGGCCCAGGTGGTGTGCGGCTTCCATCCGTGCGACGTACGCGGCGAGGTCTCCGCGAGCATCTGGTCAACTTGCTCAAGGGAGAGCCCCTTGGTCTCGGAGACGAAGAAGTATGCGAAGGTGACCGAGAGCGCAGCAGTCGAGCCCCAGATGAAGAACACCTTGGGGCCGAGGTTGAGCTTATCGGCGGACACGAAGTATGGGGTGATGACGCCGATGATGCAGTTCCAGAACCTGATTGGGGATATATTAGCAGAGAAAAAAAGAGTAGGAGAGGAAGACGCACCAGTTGGACGCAATGGACATGCCGACACCACGCGAGCGAATGGGGAGCGGGAACATCTCGCCGACGACGACACAAGCGGCGGGACCCCAGGTCGTAGCGAACGCAGCGATGTTCAGGCAGATGAACGCGATCTCGGCCTTGACTGCCAGGGGGTTACCTCCAGGCAAAGTTGCATGGGGAGCAGCCGTGCCGATAATGGCGACGATGTACTGGCAGACGACCATGCACGAGCCGCCGATGAGCAGAATACGACAACGTCCGAAGCGCTCGATAATGTAGAATGAGAACGGCGTGGAGAGGACGTTAACGAGCGTGGTGACGAGGGTGATCAAGAAGGGGTTGTTGATGGTGCCGAGCGTTTGGAAGAAGGATGTGCCAAAGTACAGGATAAAGTTGATACCAGTGAATTGCTGCGCGCACTGGAGACCTGCAAGGAAAAAAATTGAATGTGAGCAAGAGACAAGACGAAGAAAAGACGCCCCTGTTCCAACCATGGTGCGCCGAACGTTGGAGGACCCCTCGAACAGGGAGCCCTCGAAGCACGCGAGCCAGCTGCCGACGTAGCTGGTCTGGGGAACGTAGGCCTTCTCATACTCAAGATTGGCAATGATCTCCGCAAGCTCGTCCTGAACGTATTCAGAGTCGCGGGGCTGATTGCGAACTCTGGCAAGAGCCACGGTGGCCTTCTCAATGTCGCCCTTGTTTGCCCAGAAACGAGGGGACTCGGGGAAGAATAGGAGACCGCCGCCAAGAATGATGGCCCAGAGGAATTGGACACCGATGGGAATGCGGTATGAGCCGGGTGTCGAGCCGGTCTTGGGTGGCGTAGACGACAGAGTTGGCAATAAGAATACCAATGGTGATGCAGAACTGGTAACCCGAAACAAGGGCGCCACGGACCTATATTTTAAATCAATAAGCTGGTTTGGTGAAATGATATATGAATTAACTGACCTTCTTGGGTGCGATCTCGGATATGTACAAGATGATGATGGCGGAGATGAAGCCGATACCAGCGCCTGCGACGAGACGGCCAATGACGAAGCAAGCAAGGACATCCATGGGGGCGATTTCGAGAACGCAACCAACGGCGAAGACCACACAGCCCATAACAATTGTCGGACGACGGCCGACCGAGTCAGCGATGTCACCCTGAAATTTAAACATTATTTAATTTACTTCACCGAGTATGAATGGGACGTACGGCAATGAGCGCGCCGAAGAAAGTACCCGCAGAAAAGATAGAGGTCATGAGAGACTTTTCCCAAGCAGGTAGCGCAAAGTCGGCAGGTAGGTTGGAGGCGTTAAAGAAACCGGTGGGGAAAGGCTTGTGGGTGTACATCCGGACGAAGTAGGGCATCCCGAGGACACCCCCCATCCAACCAGTGTCGTATCCGAGGAAGATACCACCAAAGGCGGCGAAGACACACATGAAGTAGGTCTTCATCGTCACCGGAGCTTCAATCCGCGACGTATTGGTCGTTCCGAGCACAACAGCACCTCCAGGCATCGTGGACGAATACGCGGCGCGGCGGGGTGAAGTGGGTAAGTGGGGTGTGGGTTAAAAAGCGGCGCCTCCGGTTTTTTAAACCACCGCAGTAATTTCATCCGGGGGCCGTCATTGGACACGATACCTCGTGTGTTGAGCAGATGCCTCGTATCAGTGTACGCATGTTTGCCATCACCTTGATTTGCCATCTTCTTCTCAACCACCATCTCTCCTTCAGAAGCTGTTGGCTCTGAGCCCACCGTCTCTGGTCAGATTTCTCCCATGCTTATCTCTAGACGTCCACAGAATCACGATTTAGTTCTGCCGGGTCTGCTTCTTGCGTGCCGATCCATCCATGCGGCCTACTTTCCGGCGTTCAAGGGCCGCTCAAAAGAACCTCACTGCTGTACCGACCTTCCTTCGAGCTTTCCTCATTTATCGTCCAACCATCCCTCCACATTTTTCGCTCTCGCTCGATATTATATGCTCAGTTTTTGCCTCAAAGCCGCGGCATCCCCCATCTTAAGGCCGGTCATGGCGAACTAGCAACACGAAAACTGCAACAATTTTCTATTGCCATTACTGTCCTATAAACCAAGTCTCAAACCTCTTCTGAAGCTTAATTTACCTCTGATTGGCTCTATCGATTCCGTTATGGGGCCGTCCCTTCAACTTAGAGATATAGTTGAGCACCGCTTTCGAGTCTTGCATCAATCAAAGTCCCCCAAGGCATCGCAATCATCAAGACCCAGGACTCCGCTCGGTGGCACATTCAACGCCGTTATTATCTGCGTCCTTGCCAATTTCCCTTACCCCCTCAAAACCAGGACACGCAAGATTTAGACGCCATGGATTCCTCAAGCCACTCACATATTTTTCCGCAAGGTTTTCCGTACTGATCAGCTGCAATGGACAACTGAAAACAAGTAATGAAGCCCAATTCATGTTGGACAGCCAAAGCTCCGCATACCTCTCTTTCCCTCATTTTCTCAGATTCTCTTTCCACGCATCACGGGAACTCGAGTGTAATGTTGCCGCAACTCCAAGTCGAGTCATCTTGGAGTCGAGTCAATACAAGTCGCTCGACTCGACTCAACCTCCCGATTCGAGTCAAACTGAATCAACTCAAGTTGACTTCAGGTCGACTTAGTCAGTGAAGTTGATGGAGTTTTCTTCCTGATTACCTCAGTAGGCCTTAGGATAATGTTCGAGAGACAAATTCCTAGATCCAATTGCTATCACTCCACCCGTCCCAAATATAATTATGTTGCTGAGCTGCTTGCATTCTGATCATCCACAATCAACTAATGACAACCACAAGACAATAAAATACTACTTGATTACACACATGAGATTGAAAACCTAAATTTAAGTGAAGTAATTCATATCAGTATGCATCATATCTCCTCAGGCATTTCAGGAAACACAGTGTCGGCAAAGTCTAAGCTATCCAAAACCTCCTTCCGGATTGCATCCTCCTCCTCACCACCTGACTTTGATGCCAAGGTATGCAGCCAATCTTCTTCTTCAGCAGCAATTGGGGCAGATTGTCAATCTGCCATGAAGTTGAGCCTAGATTTCTTGTAGGTGAGTTTTAGCGGGGGAATCCAAAGAGAAGAAAGGATGAGGATTCCCATGCCAGGCACAGCTCTAAAAACTAAACCAGCAAGCAACACATGTCCAAACTCTGGGGATCAGGCTATGATGTCATCGGTGGAAGCAGGGGAATGCTGTGTCATGCATCTCACAGCCACAATGATCAGATCGATTGGGAGTAGTCCCGGGCCTGGTCACAGGCTATATGCCATTGTGAGCATTGGGGGTCGAGCTGAGGAGGAGAGGAGCAGAGGTGGGGATAGGGGAACAGGGGCTGAGGCAGGGGTTCCCCTGACACCCTTTTTAACTTTCTTTTGAGTTTTTCACCTCAAACTGGAAAAGCAGTGAAAATGTTTTGGGTTTTCCACCTAGTTTCCGGCTGAAAATTGATGGAAAACAAATGACTTTTTTCACTAAGAATTCAGCAGAAAAATTTGAATTTTCCAACCAGTGGTTAACACATACCATGCAGTCAACAAGAAGGAATTGATTTTGAATGTCAGCATACATCCATTGACATCCTTAACCATTAACATGCAATTTTATACTCTACAATTCAAGGCCCCCTGAAACCTACTGGCTAAAGGTTTGGAATCTGTCACTTGCAGCCTTATCCAACCTCATTTTTTTTAGTTGCAGGGAAATTCATTCACTTGAGTACCCATGAACATTCCCATTACATACTTACGAGCACCTGTCACACCCTGCAACGGCCTTACCCCAAGTAACACTGGGCCAAAATACTGCAGCAATATATTTACTACGGATTGAAAATCATCAAATGTTCCGGTTGCACTAGTATGGTTCAATTGTTGAAAATCCTTCCAATGATTTGTAACTCCACAAGTAAAAGTGATTGGAAAGGGCGGAGCCTTCCATATAACGTCAACCCTAAACTCCGGCATCATTAACACATTGAAGTCGGAAAAATCTATGAAAGGTCAACAATGATATACAAGCATTATAATGATAGCATATACCTCATGAAAGCATTTTCCAGGCCTAGAAGTGGGGGATGTAAACACTCCAGTTTACATTGACAAATGCGTCTGGAGGCAAGGTTCGCAGGCTAGTGAAAGGAATAATAAGGAGGAAGAGGTGGGCGATGATTAGACTTGTAAACCAGTCGGATTCGCCGGGGGATGGTTGATGATGTGTCGATCAGACCTGTCGGTGAAGCGACTGGAAGATAATCAGCCTGATTAAGCGGAGCGCGGAAGATGCCGAGGTTGTTTTGACTTCGACAAAATTTCGAGAGGGTCAAAATTCAAACTCTTCGTAGCACAAACTTTGTACCACCTACGTTATCACAGAACATTTCTCTTCAATTTCTATGTTTTAGATTTTCGAAAAGTGGCCGCGTTCAGCCACAGTACAGCCCATCAAATCACCATCAAGACCCCTGTCCCGTTTGGGAAGGGGCTTCATCCGTCGTCAATTTCTGCACAAGAGCGCCGATACGTGCCCAATGCGAAGGAAATTTCTTGCATACAATGATGTCGCATATTAATATCACTTGGTGAGATCAAAATAAATAAAACCATGCATTTGTGCAGTAGAGGATCCGGAAGGAATAGGGGCTTTTGCCATGAATTTGCAAAAGCTGCTCAATACGAGGCGACCATGCCCTTCGAATTCAAGAAAGGGAGGAAGCGCAGGGCTTCGGATGCCGACTACGCACCTCCATCTTCGGTGAAACGGACCAGAACAGCAGTCCCCTCTCCGCAACTGACACCACTCACCTCGACAAATCACCCGGACCCACAGCTTGAGGAGGACACTCCAAGCGACGATCCTCTCCCTCCAAGTAGTGCCCCCGGCTCGCCGACTTTCTGGGACGACGACAATGAGCTGCTCATTGATGAGACACCCATTCATGCACCGGCTCCATTACAGCTGCAATTACCTACACTTCGGGACTCACCTCTTCCTGAAACTCCTCCCACATCTCCCTCTGGTGGCGGACCACTCACCTCGCCATTTCTCGCGAGTCCTGTCAAGGCCTACGGCGGCAGGCCTCGCGTATCCGCTCCGCATCGCAATCCTCGTGGCATTCGAGCCCAGAAGCAAAATCCCGAGTGGAAAGACTTACAGGAAGCCCGGGAGACGGCTGCCAGTGTAGAAGCGCAGATGCTGCAGCTTGAGGCGGAGAGGGATGTGGTCCAGAAGCGAGATAGAGCCAAGCAGAGAGACATTTACAGTGCACTGGAGCACCTCACGTCCGACGGTATGCCCATGCACAAAGTATTTGAGTTGCTCTTTGCCGCCAGACCCGAGGACCCCAAGACGACTGCAATGGTAACCAAGGCTCTACGAACCCACGGCCCCGAGCTATTGGACAAATGGGTCGAACGCGCACCAGAGAGTGTCGATACCTTCCTTCGAAGCGTCTGGCCGATCTGGTGCAGCGCGAGGGGCAGGCCATTCAGAATTACCTGACCCGCGAGTCAAAACTCAGGTTACACACCTTCTGAGTTCGTTTGACATGCAGGGACTGGGTGTAAAGCTGAAGGAAATGGCTCCGACACTGTGGGAAGTTCTCACTGCTGCCTCAAGTACCCATAGCCTGAGTACAGAGGTACCCGAGACCCGACGCGACCGAAGTTTGGTACGTGTGAAGTTATTGCTTGCCGCATATGGGTACTTACTGACATCTTCCGAATTGGGACAGGTTTTCACCACGGTTTGCGCGATGATGAGCATCCTCCGCTCGCAGAAAGCCAACAATTTCCAGGCTGTGATTGCTCTATTCCTTCTCGGATCCGGGGCCTCAAAACGCGAAATCGAGGTGTTTGCGCATGCTGGCATATCACTGTCTTACAAGTCGGTGATGAACTACCGCGACACTCTTTCCCGCGAAGGCGTCGCTCAATTTCAGGCGGTTTGGCGAGCGTGTATGTGCTCGCTCGTCTGGGACAACCTCAACATCGCTTTTCGAGTCGAATCCCAGCGTCTCGATAACAAGAATCATTTCGACAACGGAACAACTGCCACCCTCATCCCCATTTATAATCCATTTACCAACGAATCTCGGACGCCGCACGGTACATTGCCATTCAGCATGAAGCCAGAGCGTACTTCTACAGTACCTAATTATCCGTGGACCGCCGCCGACACACTCCCGTCGCCTTCCGATGCCGAGAACACCGAGCAATGCTTAATCTGGCAGCTCAAGTCCATTGCATTGGAGTACATCCCCGAGCTTGCACATCTCAAGCCTCTGTTGGAGTCCTGTCCCGAAGTTGACCAAATTCAGCTTCACAAGACAGAACAGTTTCCGCTTTCCGCCATGCACGAGGACGAGTCTACTTTGGAGGGGACTATCACCGTGATAAACAAGCTGTTTGAGCAGCTGAAAGCGTCGAGCGCGGATCTCGAGGATCACGGGCTTGTGTTCGCTAACGGGGATCTATTAACAGACAATCTCGTCAACACTGTACTGTGATTTACTTTCCTGATTTAATTCCTTGCTGATGTGTTTTTAATTCTAGGTTGAGGGCGCACGTCGCAATAGCACCGATCCTCTTGAAAGCATGCAGCCACTCGTACGGAGGCTTGGTATTTTCCATGCCAAGATGGCGGGGAATCGTCTCGTCGTTAACGAGCATTGGGGAAAGCCCAATGCTACCATTCCGGGTGGTCTTTGCTGGGAGCATACTCAACTGTTGCAGCGAAAGCCGATCTCTGCTGGCTGGAAGTCGAAAAAAGCAGCGCCTTGGAAGCCATGCCACGAGCTACTGCAGATTTCGTCTGCAGGTCATATTCGAGACGCTTTCCGCATCCACTGCGGAGAAGCTTCTTTCCCCGAGTGGGCAGCGAAGGCGAATTTTGGGGACTTTGTGGCTGTTGCGGGGAAGGTGTATAGCTCACTTTACACGACCGCCGCTTACGACAACGCCTGCGCACGGAGCGAGGCCACACGCGATGCTGCATTCGAGAACTCCGTGCTGTACAACCGCGACTCCCTCCTATACCTTCTACTTGTCTCGTCAATCAAGGCTGGCGACATTGGGCGTGTCATTCTGGTCTTCCGCATCTGGGCAGTCATGATGCGAAGCCCGAAGACCATGCCCAAATATGCAGATGCCTTCTTCGAAACTCTCAATCGCATCAAGACATATGATCCCGTCTTACAGTACGCCACTAAAATCATTTTCGTGTCTTTCTAACTTTTGTTTAGAAAATTCTTCCTTCACAATTGGCTTGTCAACATCACCGGAATTATTAATCGGTTCAAGGAAGTCGACTTGTTGCAAGAGCACCAGAATTTCTGGGCCAAGATCATTTACAACGCAAAAGGTGTCAATCGAAGCTGGAGCTGGCTTGGACGGATCACTGTCTGTATTTTTGCGCTGCGCGATGCGATGAAGACGGTGCATGCGGCCTTCAAAATCCCCGACTACGGCACCAAGCACACCGTGCCTGATATGCAGAATGAGATCCTGTGGGTAGCGGAGGCACTCCAGAAAGATCGTATCCAGGAGCTGTGGTCCGACAGGCCGTGGAAGGATCAAGTTGTGCGTGTTCGCGATTTGTTCGAGGAGGGTGCGAACTATGTGAACACACGTGGCGCATTTTCACGGTACACTGCACCCACGACCGTCTACAGTCTTGTTCCCCCGGGGTCGAACGTGGAGGGAACGAACGACACCACAGCTCTTGAAGACGAAGAGAACACCCAGGAGGATTATGAGGTGAGCCAAGAAGACCTGGCTATGGATGACGAGGAGCCGTATGAGATGATTGATTCGGTGGTTGGAGCTGGCCATGGAAATGGTTAATGATATGGATTAATACACGTAGTATCTAAGAGTCGATAGATTGTTCAGGGTCTAAATTGATTTGTAAACCATATTTTTCCCCGCCCGAGTAAAGTGCTGTGTCGAACACCTTCTCAAGTGTCATAGAGGCGGTGAAAATGGGAGAGTCGTCCATATTATATTCACGGGCATTGGCGAAAATTAGCCTCCAATCCGCCACAAAGCTCGCGAGATTGGTATACCCGGCGCGAGGGGCGTTCATCTGAGTCTTGATCATGGCCATTGAAATTGGATGGGCAATGACGGTGTAGTAGAATGCATGTGCCTGCGACAAAAATAAGCCAACTGATAGAGTGATTGAGGAAACACATACTGATTTCCGCGGAAGTGCCAGAAAAGGTTGACAAGCCGCTCGGGTTCTGTTCGTTTCGTTGCACCTCGCCCACGAGTCACCATCTTCTCCGTCGTGATATTAAAAACAGCATCCCAACATTCCTGAAATATGGCCTTGTGCTTCTCGCGCAGCTGTTTGTTAGCCTTGACTGTCAGCTCTAAAAATGCTTTCTCTCGCTGAGCTGCATCGCGTTTTCTCCTGCTCCGCATCTGGGTAGTCCCGCAAAATGTCGCCAATGACAGCAACCACCTCGTCCCATATCTGCAGTTGTCATGAGTGCCCCATTTCCATTCGATGCTTGAGAAGAATATATCGGGTGTAGTGACTGCCCGCGGCCGCTCGGAAATTTTTTCAATGATTTATTCGGTAGGATGAGCTTCCCTGTGATGATTGACTGCCGAGGAAAGTCGCGAGAGACTGTTACTGAGCGCCAGAGATTTAATCGGTCGGTTTACTGCTGCAGTTAACTCTGCCGTGGGTTTGGAGCCACGTCCTGGGCGCTCGCGTGCGGGTGGGACAACAGTGACGACATCAACTTCAAAAAGATCAGGATTCACAGTTGTCGCAGCATGGAGCTCCGGGTATCGGCATGAAGAATGGTTCTATAACAATCAATCTTTGTGTGGTAATTGTTACGGTGGGAATGCTCACTTTTCTTATCATTCTCAAATAGGTGTTCCAGGGTTTACGGCGACATTGTGAGGTTACAATAAAGCGTGGAGAAGAAGAGTCGGGTCTTGGGCCTCGAATGCAGACAAGTTGAATACTTCTTTCCGCGACGTGCCTGGATCGCCATCTGAAAACCTTGGACTCCCACCCAACAGAAATAAATGCTTACCAGTATGCTCTCACCACCATCATCTTCATCTGGGACTTCGACTGCTGCCTCGCGGTCCATCTGCTCGCCCTCGGCAACTTGAACTTCCGGAGTATCATCGGGTTCCCCTGGATCGCTCTCCGCATTGCTTCCCTCCCCTCAGCTAGAGGTTCGCGAGATGCTGGGCATACGAGGCTCGGGTGACAAATAAAATTACCTCGCACCTGTCACTCATCATGCGGACACATCTCCCGGCCTTCTGGATGAGCGAGAGAAAGGACCTGGCTCGCGCCAAAGGACAACACGCTTAATATGCGGAAAGTCGATGCCCTGTAATAGGTATGTCAATGGATTGTCGATAACTGGCCTACAGAGATCGCCTACCACCCAAGAGCGTCGGTAGTAGGAACTGCCCGAAGGGAGCCATCTCGAATATTCTCTTGGATGTGGACTTTCCGTGACTCTGCAATGTTACGATGGTAGAACTCGAAGGCCACAACAGGGATGGCTTCTGGGCAGTGAAACCGAAGAAAGTCCTGGATTTCCTCGGCTTCCTTGCGAGAGTTGGACATAGATCAAGGTCTGAGGAAAGTCGGCAGCCCCGGTGGTGTTTTTGAGGAAAAGAGGCAAAAAGATCCGCATAAGAGCTGAGTTTATGCTGGAGGATTCGGACTGAGAGTCTGATATTGGGTTTCTCGTTCGAAAATGCAAGGTGGTCGTAGTTAGTGGAGACGCCGAACTTGTGAACAACACTGGTTCGAAGGATGGGGGGCAAAGTGGCCGAGGCCATCATGAGTGGGACACCAGTGGGCAATTGTTTGATAAGGGTCGCTAACTCGCTGTATGCGACTCGGAAATCTTCAGTGCCCCCACTCACTCCACAGCATGAAGCTCGTCGATGACAAGGCCAATGTTATTTGCCTGAAATACGTCGGACTTCAGGACAGGTTGGTGGAAGGACTTTCCAATAGCCATTTCGGGGCTAACAAAGGCGACACGGAATTTATTGAGACCGAAATCCTAAGAGCTAAGCAATTTGAATATAAGAAAGAGAAAAAGAAACACACTTTGAGAGGCCGCTCCAAGTTTGGTGTCTCCGAAGTCAGCGCTATGGCCGGGATTCCGCGCTGGATCAGTCATTGGCCTGTTCTCCCATCAAGGCCACAAGCGGGCTAATAACGAGGATATTTTTGCGAGTTTGCTCTGTATCATCATCGGGTGCCCAGTGGTACAACAAAGGCCACCAAAATGCGAGTGTCTTGCCGCCGCCGGTGGGAACATCAAGCAGTGTCGAGACCCCTTTGATCATGTTAATGCCGGCTTGTTCCTGGTGTGGGCGGAGATTCGGAACATTCCAGAGGTGGCAGAGACGTTCAGTTGCCCTCTGGACGCGTGCTGGATCTGGGTTGGTGACTGCACGGAACGACATTGTCGAGTACCGAAGGAAAGTGCAGACTTCCCGAGTGGAATAGGGGCATTGATCACTAATTGATGGGCAGAATTGCGGGCGCACGAGGGCACTTTTCGAAAATCTAAAACATAGAAATTGAAGAGAAATGTTCTGTGATAACGTAGGTGGTATAATCTTCGTGCTACGACAAGTTTGAATTTCGGCCCACTCGAAATTTTGACGAAGTCAAAACAACCTCGGCATCTCCCGCGCTCCGCCTAATTCAGCTGATTATCCACCAGTCGCTACGCCGATGGCTTTGATCGATTATCATCAAAACCTTCCGGCGAGCCCTGGTATCGAGTCTAGGTGATGATGTAAAGTAGGATGAAGGCGACAAATACAACTTTGAAGAATTTTATTTCAGGGCTATCGGTTGGCCTTTCAAGGATGGACAGTACAAAGATTTCTAGCACTGCAATCAGAGGAATAGCAGTAACAAGTAGAGCACCCGACCGCCACATCCACTTTTCATTGGCAGACGGGAAGTGTGAGTTCCAGGCGGCACAGTGGATGGCGCCAAAAATGGCGCCAACAAAGGATGCCACAACAGAAGGGATCCTGGCATGTTCTCTGTAACTGTTGTCCCAATAGGATACAGAAAAAAACGAAGGTACTGAGTTGGATGAAAAGGGGTTGTACTTGCTAGAAGGGTCACCCAGCATGCTCCGGAATCTAACTGAGAATTGCACAAGCGCGATTGGGTTGCCTAATTCCTGAGGGAGATAGTGTTGAG